>CM040239.1:267662879-267854036 GCA_022545495.1 Chrysanthemum lavandulifolium | reverse complement strand
GGTCGTTTTTGTAAATTTCGGTATCCACTGCTAGAGTATATGAAACCACCGCTAGTGGTTTTCAATCCACCGCTAGCGTGTTCTCGATAATACTTGAAGGGCGTTTTGTAAATTTCGTGTATCCATCGCTAGAGTATATGAAACCACCGCTAGAGGTTTTCAATCCACTTGCTAGCGTGTTCCCGATAATACTTGAAGGGTTGTTTTGTAAATTTCGTGTATCCATCTGCTAGAGTATATGAAAGCATTGCTAGTGGTTTCAATCCATCGCTAGTAGCTTCCCGATAATGTCAAAGTATATATACGATAAAAAAAAAGAAGGATATATTACCCCATTTCTTTCTCGAGCAAGAACACGAAAAAGGGACGATATTATTATCGTGATTCGTGTGATTATTGATGGGTATATGAGTTTGAACAATTGCTTAAATAACACGAATAATTGTCTCAAGTTTGAACAAACGCTTATTTAACTCGTAATAACACGATCACGTGTTATCTCGATCTCTATTATCTTGCTCTCACTCCTGCGTATAATAGGTAAATGTTTCCTTCGGCCTTGCCACGTTTGCGTCGCGCCATCTTCTTCAACCACTCGTCGTAGAGATGTGTTGTTTTCACCGGTGGAGTTCTAGGTATGTAATCATGGAAAATGCCAAAACTTTATATACCAATCGATCTCCTCTCGCTATTGTCGGTGTCGGTTCTTTAACGAGATTCGAATCCTTAAAAACAAATAATAATGTTCAATAAAAGATTGCATTAATGTAGAAAAAAGATTGCATTAATAAGAAAATTTTATATATTACTTTTACCTTTCCAAAAGAAACTTATAATCGATCTTTTGAAGGGTGTATTCTTTGACCACGCTACTCCTCTTGGCATAATATCAGGAACTTGACTCCAGTATCCAAATCTATACGGATTTTGGAATTTCAATAAAAAATAATAGCTTGAAGGAAATTGATACACAAAATGAATCCAGTTTATATTGATATATAAAATATTAACCTTGAAAGCCCAAACGAATCCTGACAGTGTATAGGTTGGAACAAACTTGTGGTCTTTGTTAATACCTTGAAGGAAATCCCACTTGTGTTTATCTGCAACATCCAAAATTTCATCATACAAATGCCTCCAAATATGCTCTCCCCATGGAAAGGCATCCCAATCATCTAGGTTTTCAACTAATCGCATGAGAGAAACATCAACTTTCGAACCAATAATCGCCCATGAAGATAACCTCCAAAGCTAACAATAGACAAAGACGCATCGCATCTTCGTCGCATATGATACCAAATGCCTCTTCATCCTCAATTAGGCCAAGAATATCTAAGTTTGTAATTTTGAACACGAATGTTTTGGGAAAACCCTTGACATAAAATTGAGGTGTCCAGATCCATATTTTCAAAACTTACTTTTCCAAAATTAAAACCGGTGATAAGCGAAAACTCGACGACCGAAATGAAGGGACGGTCATCAATATAATATACAATCGGCATATCATAATGGTTTTCATTCGGATAACATTGTTTTTGTAAAACATAATCTATCATATGTGCTTCGTGGTCAAAATAAGAAAGGTCCAACCATTTACGAAACAAGTTTCCTAAACAACTTCCTTCGATTTTTATCCAACTTGGATTTTATTAAAGAAAAGTAGTTTGGTTTACTCGATGATGATTTTCGCCTCATATTCCTACAAATGAAAAAATAAAATAAATAAATAAATAAATAAATAAATAAAATAAAAATACTCTACTTAATAACATATAAGGGGAGTAACAAAGCGCATTCAATCATCCAAGTCTCACACTACAATTTTGTAACAAATGCCAAGTATACTTTCAAAAGGTAGAACAACAAAGAATCACATCTCGGACACGGATAAATTACAAACCCAAACACAATTTTGTAACCTTTTGCTAACTTAAATAAACAAAATTGTTGTTGCAAAACTACTATTAAACATGATTAATTTCAAATAAATAAGGGAAAAACAAATATACGAACAATTTATATATATCAACATAAAAACATACCCGAATCTGAAACATTTTTTTTGCAGGATTTCGAGAAGACGATGGTTCTTGACTTGTAGGAGTAATTTTGTAATGGGGTGTGATGTATGTGTTATTCTAATTCATTGGTTAGGAAAGATATGTGATAAGTAAAAAGTATTTTTACCGTGGTGTAAAATTGGGAAAAGTACAAAACTACTATTTGGCCAAAACCGCTAAAATTAATTCGCTTAAGTCGCTCGACATTGGGAAGGAGCAAAGGAATAAAATATTACTTTTTAAAGTTTGACTTTTTCTCGAAAATATCAAAAAAAAAATCGCGCGAATCTTAAAAAGTCGTTGGATATTAGTCGACTAAAATTCATAGGTACGAAAATGATTGGAATCGAAAAGTGTCGACACGTGTCACTATTACATTGGAAAGATAAAGTCGCAAGTCTCAAAGTTTATTTTGGAAATACCCAAACTTTTTTCCTAAAAAGTGATGACACCTTGAGCGAAAAATGCATTCTTAGAATTTTCCCTTAATTTAATGTTTACAAAGAGGTTGGTTTCACAAGAACGTACAAGTAAAGGTTAGGCTATGCACACCGGGACAGAATACATCGGTAGGTCGAGTAGGGTGACCGATTTCAACATCGGTTGACGCGAGTGTGAAACATCGGTCGAGGCTTCCCAAGAAACAATATCGGGCTAAAATTTGACCGATAGTATACAACACAAAAATCCAAAAAACATTTATAAAAGTTACCGTTTAATAAAAAACTTTAAAAAAAAAAAAAAAAAAACTTTACCACTTTACATCCTATAAATACCAACCTCAAACACACTTTTAAACACACAATTTCAAACACAATTCAAACTACTTCTCATCCATATTCACCATGTCAAAGAAAAATACTCTCCCATCAAAAAACCTATGATCCCGACTACCCCAAAATGCACCGGATTTGAATTTCTCGCTGGAAACAACTTTGAATTAACCGGCATAACACCACCACAAAATCAGGGTATTCGCTTACATCTACCCGCTTTTGAAAATCAATCACGACTACCACAACCGAATCAAAATCAAAACCCGTTTTACGTTAATCGTCCATTTGTCCCACCGCAGCGTCCTAATATGGATGATCACAAAGAACCAAGCGGGTCGTCGTATCGTCTTAACATGGATTTCGTGTATTCTTCCCAACCGTATCAAGATTATTCCCCGCTTCGTAGTGCTAATCTTGAAATGGATTTGGAGGATTATATGGCAGACTATCCGACTCAACAATACTCTACCCAAAACTATTCGAGTCAAGATGCTTGGGGCAAGGTTCGGGGCACGGTTTGTACCACAGTTCCATGCCTGTTGAAGACGATGTCGAAGAGACGTCACCCATAAAGCCAAAGAAGCGTTCGAGATGTGCTACAAAGGCGAATGACAAAGGAAAAAAGACCGAACAAGCCAAAAAGAACGAACCATGGACAAAGGCGGAAGAGATCACGCTTTGTAGAGCTTGGGTTTTTTTGTCGGAAAATTCGGAAAGAGGAAACTCTATCAACATGCACCGCTTTTGGGAGGAGGTGATACAGTACTTTGAAAAGGAAACTTGTTCAGAAAGAACGTACGACTCGATCACGGCCAATTGGAAGAATATGATTCGTAATAGGATTGCGAATTTTTGTGCTATTATGGATAATATCAAGAAAAATAGTGGTGAGAATGATGCAGATGATAAAGAAAAAGCTCTCAGAGAATATCGTATATTTACGTTCATGATTTTACATTGGAGGATTGTTGGAAAATTTTGAGGACTCATGATGTTTGGAAGAATTGTGAGATGCCTGCTTTCAGAACGAATAGTCGGAAGAAATCAAAGGGTTCTACAACTACTTCGGGGTCAACACAAGGTCCTTTGAATTTCCAAGACGTGGATGATTCTGATGATGAGGAACAAACTAGAGAATCACGACCAGAAGGTCGTGACGCAGCCAAGAAGAAATCAACCTCCCCCTCTCGTGATCCACCAGAATCATTTGTTAAATCGTTAGCCAAAACCTTTTTTAAGTTCAAGCCGTCAAAACCAGGAAAAAGTAAGGGTATAGAAGATGCATACATGCAGTTGAGGGAAAAAGAGCTGGCGATGAAAAGAAAGAAAATTGAGCTCCAAAAAGAGCAAATGGCATTAATGGCCCAATCAACCCGGCAGCAAGACTTAATTTTCTACAATACACCAATCGACCCAAGTTTGCCCCCACGACAACTACAAGTACTGATGGATAATAAGGAAACAATCAAGGCACGCTACAACATAGATTATTAGTTTAAGTTTTTAATATTATTTGAATAATTTACGTAATGTTTATTTGAATTTAGTATTGTAATGTTTTTATTTGTAATGAATTTTAAATTTGTTGTTTAAAATGTTTGAATTAAAAAAAAAAAAAAAAAAAAAAAAGGACTCGGTCATCGATGTGACAACTTGGTGGTGTCTAGTCACCAAGAGAGAAAGCTGATGTGGCGGCGATGACCCAGGTCACGACTGTGAGTAGCCTTATAAAATTTGCACATGTTACGTAACCTTCCTGTCAGATTTTATTCTTTGATAAATTGATCTCGAAGGTAGTTAGTTCTCTTTGATAAATTGATCTCGAAGGTAGTTCGAAATCAAATCGTGGTTTTAAGAGCCGACGTGTATGTTCGTCGTGGGCCGCCGCCACACCGGCGTATCTCACCGTGGCTCGTCGTGAAGCTACTCGCCATCTGCACGACGAAGCTTGGTTCCTTTTCTTGTCCGTTTATGTAAACTCTATGTGTGTGAATATGTGTGTGCACTGTGATGAAGATGAAGATGCTTTCTTTTTTTTTTTTTTTTTTTTTTTATTTTATAGGTTGGAAATGGGCTGGAGGAAATGGGCTGGAAATGTGTGTGCGGATATGTTTTAATTGTTTTTTTTTTGTTTTTTTTTATAAAAAATGTTATTTATATTTTTAATGAAAAATGTTAATGTATTTTTATTTTTAATTAAATTAATTTAGTTTATTTGGAAAATTGAATAAAAAAATAAAGTGGCAGTGGTGGGCCTCAAATGAAGAGGTTGATGTTTGTTATGAGTGAGGGGGTTTGTTGTGGAGAAGTGAGATGTTGATGTGGCGCTGAGGTGACACTGATGAAGTGATGATGCCTTGTTATGACACCTTCTGCTCTAAGTATCATATGGGCTGCAAAGAGATGAAACTCACTACTTTATGCTTTGTAAATGACATGTTGGTTATTATTCATGATGATGTAAGGTCTGTAACAATTGTCAAGGTAGCTTTATTGAACAAGAACACAATCTTGGTAAAGTTAATCCAATTGAGAAGCAAGGGATTTTGGACATTATGCGTTTTAAAGTTGGAAAATTCCCAAAGAAGTACCTTGGTGGTCCCCTAATTATGAAAAAGGATGGGAGTCATGGAGTGTAAAGCACTTATTAGTAGACAAAGCTAAAAGTAAAGTGTTGAATTGGAAAAAACACTCGGTTCTTGCATATATGCATGAGTATTGG
Source organism: Chrysanthemum lavandulifolium (assembly GCA_022545495.1). Taxonomy (NCBI): domain Eukaryota; kingdom Viridiplantae; phylum Streptophyta; class Magnoliopsida; order Asterales; family Asteraceae; genus Chrysanthemum; species Chrysanthemum lavandulifolium. Next base: position 267,848,478 of record CM040239.1, on the reverse strand, counting down.
GCATTTGTTTTTCTAACGGGACGTCATATAAATACCCTCCTTATTTTGTCACATCATAGGATTTTGGTCAAATCGTACAAGCTTGCGATGCACACCGTACAAGCTCGCGATGCACCCAATCGTTAGATACCCTCTCTATGAGAGGGTGTGGATAACTTCTCCCTTTTCTTATTTCTAAGACAACTATGAAGGAAATAGCAGTACTTTAAAAGGTTTGTCACGGTGCCAAACAGAAATGAAAATTGGGAATAGAAGTACTCTTACATGCTTATGTATGTCTTATTTCTTTCTCAACTCTTTTTACTAAATAAATAACCATGGTCTTATCAAAATAACCATTTATCGCAAATATGCCACTTTCATATTTATTTTTCGGGTTGTTCCTGAATTTTAAGCGACACTTTTCATTTTAGTGACGCTTTAGTGACAAATAATGATCCTTTAGCAACTTTTTTTTGGCATAAATGTCATTACAGAAGTCACTATTCACAATAAAATATATAAAATGGAAAACAAAATACTCGCAAAGAAACTAAACTCAACTTTGCGATAAAATAGATAGTTTAATAAAACTAAGTTATTGTTTTTTTCTTATTATATATACATATTAATCCTTACTGTAGGTGAGGTTTTAAAATGGTTTCCTAAGCAGTGGTCGGTTTCTTTTGTAAACGCATTCTATCTCCTGGTCGGTTGGGCTGTTTGGGCCCTTTTTAGGTGGGCAGGCATTGTGTGTTGGCCTGTTGGGACCTTCAACTGGCCCGTTTTTGGATGTTATATTGTTATACCCGTATTCGGTTTCTCAAAAGTTCCGGATAAGTTCCACCGCCTCTCTTTGCCAACACTCAGATCGTCACTATCTTCAGTACACAGCTTGCGAGATCTTCTGGTAATTGAGTAGCTCAGACTTCGGTGTGTCATGATGGCATGTTTACTTGATGTGTGGTGGTATTTTTTTTCTTTTTTACAAAAATTTGGGATAAAGGTTTATTATTATTATTATTATTATTATTATTATTTGTAAACTGTGATTTGTGATGTGGGTTTTTAATTTTCTTACTTTGCAGATGGGTGTGATGGAGATGCAGTTTATGAGGTTCACAAGGAGGATAGTGTCATATGGAGATTTTCATATGAAAAGGCAAAGGGGTTTTCGATAGGTTGTTTGATCGCAAATATCAAGGTGAGGTTTTTAGCTATTACTTTTGTTTTCCTAATCTCAGCTCATATTTGTTAGTGTAGTTAACCATTGTGAACCAATATTAGCGGTTTGCAAGAACATGAATTACATTTTGACTTAGATCTTTACGTGGTATATATGAAGGTATGTGTAAGTCACGTTAATTCAATGGATACCCAAGTTGAACCAATGAATTTGGGTAAGCAATTGCGTAACAAAGTGGTTTCTTTTTAAAAAAAATAAAGGGAAACTTACTTAATTTTATTTTTTTTCAGTTTATGTGGTAATTGACTCTATATTTTCTTTTTTCAGGAACTTTAACATGCAAATTTTCTTTTTTATGGTTTCAGGCTATCATTGGGACAATGAATGTAGCGAGCCGTATTCGGCCAAGAAAAACTAACACTAGAACAAAAAGTGGATTTGGCCACACCGAATATGTGTGACGATAAACATATAGTCACACATGTTTTTTCGACGTGTGTGACTAAAGGTCGCGCGACCATAGGTACCCTATGGTCACGTGTTTGACTTTTTAGTCTCTATTGCAAAAGAGTAACCAAAACCGTAACATGTGTGACTAATTTGGTACAAATTTTGTTGGATTAATCCAGATAGTGACCATAAACATCAGATAGTCACACAAAGCATGTTTGTTTTGGGTATTTAGTCACATACAATCATGCATAAAGTGGCAAAAAGTGTTAATAAGTGTGACCATATGGTGTTTTAAGTGAAGAAATGTGTGTTTTGTGTGACTATTGATCATCCAATGGCCACATGAATTTTATGTTTGTGTGGCCTTTTCTAAAATTTAGTCACACAAATCATGTTTGTTTTGGGTATTTAGTCACATACAATTAACCATAAAGTGACTAAAAGTGTTAATAAGTGTGACCATATGGTGTTTCAAGTGAAGAAATGTGTGTTTTGTGTGACTATTGATCATCCAATGGCCACATGAATTTTATGTTTGTGTGGCCTTTTCTAACATTTAGTCACACAAAGCATGTTTCTTTTGGGTATTTAATTACATCCAATTAATCATAAAGTGGCCAAAAGTGTTAATAAGTGTGACCATATGGTGTTTTAAGTGAAGAAATGTGTGTTTTGTGTGACTATTGCTCCTCCAATGGCCACATGAATTTTATGTTTGTGTGGCCTTTTCTAACATTTAGTCACACAAAGCATGTTTGTTTTGGGTATTTAGTCACATGCAATTAAGTATAAAGTGGCCAAAAGTGTTAATAAGTGTGACCATATGGTGTTTTAAGTGAAGAAATGTGTGTTTTGTGTGACTATTGATCATCCAATGGCCACTTGAATTTTATGTTTGTGTGGCCTTTTCTAACATTTCGTCGCACAAAGCATGTTTCTTTTGGGTATTTAGTCACATACAATTAATCATAAAGTGGCCAAAAGTGTTAATAAGTGTGACCATATGCTGTTTCAAGTGAAGAAATGTGTGTTTTGTGTGACTATTGATCATCCAATGACCACATGAATTTTATGTTTGTGTGGCCTTTTCTAACATTTAGTCACACAAAGCATGTTTCTTTTGGGTATTTAGTCACATACAATTAAGTATAAAGTGGCCAAAAGTGTTAATAAGTGTGACCATATGGTGTTTCAAGTGAAGAAATGTGTGTTTTGTGTGACTATTGATCATCCAATGGCCACATGAATTTTATGTTTGTGTGGCCTTTTCTAACATTTAGTCACACAAAGCATGTTTCTTTTGGGTATTTAGTCACATACAATTAAGTATAAAGTGACCAAAAGTGTTAATAAGTGTGACCATATGGTGTTTCAAGTGAAGAAATGTGTGTTTTGTGTGACTATTGATCATCTAATGGCCACATGAATTTTTTGTTTGTGTGGCCTTTTCTAACATTTAGTCACACAAAGCATGTTTGTTTTGGGTATTTAGTCACATACAAATTAAGCATAAAGTGGCCAAAAGTGTTAATAAGTGTGACCATATGGTGTTTTAAGTGATGAAATGTGTGTTTTGTGTGACTATTGATCATCCAATAGCCACATTAATTTTATGTTTGTGTGGCCTTTTCTAACATTTAGTCACACAAAGCATGTTTTTTTTGGGTATTTAGTCACATACAAATTAATCATAACGTGGCCAAAAGTGTTAATAAGTGTGACCATATGGTGTTTTAAGTGAAGAAATGTGTGTTTTGTGTGACTATTGCTCATCCAATGGCCACATTAATTTTATGTTTGTGTTGCCCTTTCTAACATTTAGTCACGCATCGAATTAAGCAAAGTGTGACAAAAAAGTGTTAATAATTGTGACTATATGAATCTTTTAGTCACATATAAGAAATCAATATATATCAAAACAAACTCTAATATATAAAAGTATATTCAAAATATATTCAAATACAATAAAATTGGAATGTATATAAAATTGTAATGTCGTACATAATAAAATACTCAATAATTTAACGACTTGACTCTTGATCTTCTTAGCTTCCTTTGCATGGCATGACTAGAGACGTAGCGCTCGTTTGTAATTTAGATGCGTTCTGTTCTCACCAACTGCTTTTACGGTACTTGGTGGTGTTACTGAGGAAACAAAAGCCGGGTGTATCAAACACTGAATTAAATATGAAGAATGATATATGTAGGTTTATAAAACATATGCATCTATGTACCTTTTCATCGAAAACCACTTGATCCTTTGGCCATGCATAAAACCACCCATCGCATCCTTAACTGTTTTGAAACCGTTATTTCCTACATCCGTATGCACGCTGCATCCACTAAAGATTTTTCAATAGACACTCTGTAGCAATCCTTTGGGAGTGGTTTGTTATGAAGCATTTGTTTTCCATCGCTTTGTACACGGTACCTCCGCAATAAAGGTGATTTCTTTAGTGCCACAGATGCGCACTTAATTACCTAAAAGATAATGTGTTGCATGTATATATGTATCAAGAATTAATTAAACTAAAGAACATGTGAAAATGTTTAAATACATACTTGTGGTAGTCATTGTTAATGGAGACTCATTTTCTTGTGATTCGGAAAGTTGACGTGAAGAATCCTTTCGCTTTGATCTAGTCGATTTCTTAGATGCATGATTTAATAGATTCCTATATATATAATACACGGTAAATAATACATTTATGTAGAATTCAAAAATACCGTGGTGATGATTTATTACTTACACTTATTTGAATTTCTTTTTCCAAAGTTGCAAGTCCATTAGACTTCTCAATGCCGGCAACTTTCTCACGTCCAAGAACACGTGTTTAAGCATCCTCATCAAGACCGCTATGTATAAGATTAATGTTCACCGGAGACACCAAATATAAATTGTTTAACAAGACTGCAGCAGATGATTTAAAAGGGTAAAAAGATGGAATGTTACTTTTTATGTCTTACTTCGTTTGTGTCAATGGAGTTGCAGCTGATCGCAATCGCCCCTTTGTGCAGCCTAATTGTTTCATCAAATCTGATATCGCCTCTTTTTCTTGACGTTGGCACCTCTCATTATCAAGTTCACTTTGAAGTGACACCACTCTTTCATCGGATGTTTGTCGATTCGAGGCGCATCAAAATACCTCTTGTAGGTTACTCCACCTCCCACCTCTCGCATATCCTCCCTTTTCCTTACCTAATACAAATGTCATGGCATCGATTGCCATGATCAAGCTTCAAGGTTCCTTGTTTGATCTTCTCCTCCGTCTCTTTCTCGCAAACACAATATGGGAAATAGGTTATTTAATTCTACCAAGATTAAATTATAAATAACAAGATTAACTTATAACTATGAAGATTAATTTATAACTAACAGTTTTAACTAATACACTATCGCTTTAACTAATACACTATCAAGATTAACTTATAACCAACAATAAACATAATCATAAAATGAGTCAAACTTACAATTTTTGTCCAACTGCTCGATATCATCATCGTGAAATTCTCCGCCTTTATTCACCCTTCCTTTCAACCACATCGCACCACGCGGTGGTTCTTCATCCGTTCAATTTCTTTATTCTCGATCTTATAAACATCAAATACATACACTTGTAAGATAAACCAATATAAACGAAAGAATGATGCTATTAAATGTAAATGTTTAATGTTTAATGTTACCATTTTATCCATCACGGGCGTATCCACCTCGTCCCATTCTATCTTCGATAAAGCAGACTTGGAACGCCACTTTAGATGCAACTCGATTTCACCTTGCAACACAAAATAAAAAGGTGTTTAGATGTAGTAATCTCGATAATATACAACTAATATATATGGAAACATCAAATGTGACATATATTTGAACTTGAATAAAATGAATAATTAACACCTTGTATTCCTCGGTGGCGTGTAGTTTACAAATGTACCCAATCTTGACTTTTATAATTGCACTATATCACGGGACTTCATTAAGTTTTGAAAGGGTATTTTGGTTGGGCAATATGTAGTTTTCGGTCAATTTCCTTCCGAAATTCCTTAGGAGTTGACCAAGACGATTCATTATCGCCTTTTGGACGGTCAAGCCAACATCAAAATATCGCCGCAAAGATTAACACAATGTTGTTAATTAGTTGCACATAATGTAAATGCAGAGATAAACTTATTAACACCTTGTACCTCGACGGCTAAGCCACTACTAGTTAAAAAGTATATGTGTACCGTGATTTCGTCCCACATTTTATCTCTTGCTTCGAATCAACCTTCCTCCGTGATAGAATCACGACACCTATATGCTCACGAACCAAATCACCCAAAAACTCGAAACAATGCCTGCTTTTTTCACGATATCCTATTCGATTGCATCGAAGGTTACACCGACCTTTATTCCGCCGGTTTTCCATAATCCTCGCGAAACTTAGCTAACCTAGTTATGCCCTCTTAACAACATTCGCATTTGAATGGTTGTTTTCGGCATCCTCACCTCATCCGAATACGCCCCGATTCATATCCAAATAGGTTATCATTTTCACGATCGAATAAACCAAATCATCCCGACAATTGGTTTGAGTTGCCATGATTCGTCGAAGTAATGTGTTAAAGAAAATTAGTAAACTTAATTGGTAAATAATGGTGTAAAATTGAAGTTCGGTTGTTTTGCTTGAATCTCGATTTATTGGAGTAAAATTAGGGCTCATTATGGGCGATTTTCAAATAAGGAAACCATAATTTCCTAAGTACTTTTAAAAATTTTGACTGAAATTTGGCTCCAAATTTGATAAATTTAAAATGTGGCTCCAAATTGATAATATAGAATTTAAATATTTTATTTTTGGCACACCCATGACAGAAATGGTTCTTACCCACGGTCCCAAACACCCATATAACTTCAAACCAGCTGTATCAAAGACACATATAACTGTAGCTACACTAAAATCTCACCACATGGAGCATACAAATGAAGAAACAAAATCAAAAAATAGAATTAAAGCAACTAATTAAGCAACTATAACTAATAAGCAGTCCCAGATAAACAAGTAAGCACAAAATTAATCAAATCCAACCAAAGGCTACGACACAACAAACAAACGATACCTTACTTTAAGCCTATAAATAACCTATTATAAGCACTTAAATAAGCTCTAACACCCTCCAACAATAAAAAAAATCAAGAAATCATGTAAATGCAATTAACTTTAAGCAAAACAACAACAAAAACACCCTAAAATTGACAACAACCTAAAAATGAACAACCTAAGCAAAGCACTTATGAACGCATATCCATGGCTCAACATTGAATGTAGTTTGGATCAACTTCAAACCTACAATAATACATTCTACCGATATGAACTTAAACACCACAACCAATTCCTAAATGCAAAACAACATTAAAAATAGATGAAACAAACTAGCAGAGCATCCCATTCCATTCCATTGGATAAAACCATCAAAAGATCCATACATGTTTCATTGTTAATATATCTACAAACCATAATATTAAACCAAGACATTAGACATTATAAACAGATGACAATAGAGCAAAGAAACCATCCCTTTACATAGCGAGCAACCCTTCAACCATTCATCGACTTAATTTGTTCTTCCTTGGTCTCGATATCCTCCTCGACTGAGTAATGAGATCATTCAACCCCGCAGACTTAGTCCTCGTAGCCTCCGTGTCATGCCTAAGATCCATCAATGTGTCAAAATATTCATCCCCATCTCCAATAGCTACCATCTCAAGCAATTAAAGCATTAAACTGCGCAATCTCATTCTTCTTGTGGTGGCCTCTTCGCTCATCCGGTTTATAAAGCCACGGAGATCGGAAATTTCTTTGAGCCTTGAAGAAACTCATGTAACCATCAACAGATGTCTCCCCGCTAAACTCAATTAGGTCATCAATAACACGCTTAGCCAAATGGTTTTGTGGTGATGGTGCTGCCATTGATAATGAAATTGGGTAAAATATGATATTATTGAAAGATTGCAAAGAAAGGTTGAAGAAGAGTTGTGGGGATAGTGTGATAGAGAAGATACTTGTAACTCTTTATGAATTCAAACTATAAAGACCTAAACTTTAAAACCGCAAAACAAGTCCTCCTTTTAAGAACGTAAAATGGAAAGGAACGGACTAACGCAGACGAAAACGTGTAAGAATGTAAGAAAACGTATGGAACGTAATAAAATGTACGTAAATATGTAAAACAGATGAAAAGCACAAAACGTCTAAAATAGATGAAAACAACTAGAAACGGACGAAACGGTCAAAAACTTATACAAACGGACAAAAACATGAAAAAAACCAATGACAAAGTGTAAACACGGACTAAAACGTAAACAAAAACAAAACGTATAAAACTTATTAAAAGGACAAATTCGATGAAAACGGTGGAAGAAGTATGAAAGCAGACGCAAACGTAAAACGTATGAAAATGTGTAAAAGTGTAAGAAAGCGTATGAAAGCGGCGAAAAGTCTTCAAAACATATGAAAATGGCTAAAACGGACAAAAAGCGAACTAAAGCGGATTTAAACGTATAAGAACGTAATAAAATGTAACGTTAATATGTAAAACAGATGAAATGCATTTAAAACGTCTAAAATAGATGAAAACGGCTAGAAACGGACGAAACGGTCAAAACTTATACAAACGGACTAAAACATGAAAAACCGGCGACAAAGTGTAAACACGGACGAAAATGTAAACAAAACAAAAACGTATAAAACTTATTAAAAAGGACTAAGTCGACGCAAACGGTGGAAAAAGTATGAAAACAGACGCAAACGTGTAAAAACGTATGAAAATGTGTAAAAGTGTAAAAACGTGCAAAATCGGAAGAAAACATGTACAAAACTAAGAAAACGTATGAACACGGACGAAAACGTATAGGAGCGACTAAAACGCACGAAAACGCACAAGGGTTGTGTTACCGTGCCCAACATATCTAACGCAACCCTAAACACAGTTTTCACACAATGTTTTGAGTAAGGCACGTGAGTTAATGATTTTATGTCATCCTGAAATGTCAGAATTAACGTGCCCACCTTTAATAACTTTAATACAATTCATATAACCTTCACACTATAATATGGGTCGAAATCATTGGGTTATAGTTGCTTAGAGTGTCATTTTACGACATGATTCAATCAATAGTATATATAAAATTATATCTGAAACCATGTTACGGTTTTGGAAATTCAAACATGTTACGGTTTTGGAAATTCACGTTCGGTTTTGGAAACATGTTACGGTTTTGGAAATTCGCGTTCGGTTTTGGAAATTCAAACATTCAATCAATAGTATATATAAAATTATAGTCACACATGTTACGGTTTTGGAAATTGCGTTGGTTCGTGATCGGGTGATAAAGAATAATGAAAGATATTTGGATTTTGTGAATAAATTGATGAAACATAAACTAAAAACAAAAAAGAGCAAGGTTAGATCAAGTGGTTAACACTCTTGCCTCGGAGAAAGAGGTCAAGGTTCGATCCTTACCCTTGCAAGGTCGGAGGTTCTTTTCTACCTTTGGTAGAACCGAAAGACCTCTCAAGGGTTCGATCCTCACCCTTGCAAGGCCGGAGGTCCTTTTCAACCTTTGGTAGAACCGGAAGCGGCCTCTATACCTTAGGTATGGGTAAGGTCGTTTACGCCTCAACCTCCCACATACACCGTGAAAGACGATATTGGGACCCATAACCCGTGGAAGACAGTGTAATGGGAGTTAGTTTACTTTTTTTAAACTAAAACAACTAAATAAGGAAATAAATCAACTAACAAATAAATAACCTAAAATGCACTTAATCCTAAAATACCAAAGATTGTAAATTTAAGCATAAAATTTAAAATTATTCTTTAAAAGTCCTAAATACTTAAACATACATATATATATATATATATATACTAGTGTCAAAACCCGTCCATCGGACGGGTATGACTTGTGGTTTTTATTTTTAGGATTTAGTAGAACAAATATATATACTAAAAAGTAATTAAAAATTAAATGAAACGGTTAAGATCTATAATTGATGTTACCATAATCCATAAAACGACTAAAAGCAGGTAAGTACTTTGATTTGTGGTTTTTATTTTTAGGATTTAGTAGAACAATTATATAATAAAAAGTAATTAAAAGTTAAATTAAACGGTTAAGAACTATAATATATATATGTGTGTGTGTGTTTTATTTTTTTTATAAGTTAGTTTTTTTATTAATTTTTATCTACATAATTTACTTTCCTAATAGGCAAAGGAAAAGGCATGAGAATAAATTTTATAATACACTTATATAGTGAATAATGAACTCAACAAAAAAATAATGGTTATTCGATAACTTATTGTATTTCTATCTTATAATACCCGTGCACGCACGGGGTAATACATTTATTTCCAGCTAGGACCCTGAATTCATATGCATAAATAAATAAATTACTATCGTATATTACATCTAAAATAAAAAAACTTGTCACGGTAAAAGAAGCCAAAATACCTCGGCATGAATATTACAATGTAATTGGGAGGATGCTCATCAAATTCAAGATTATTTCCCTTTTCATCCAAAGATCTCGTATACATTAGTCAAAATTAAATATATAATGTTCGAAATGGTTGAGAATGATGAAACAACTTACGATCTAGCGATCGCAATATTTGATATTTGTATTCCTTAGCAAATATCATTATTTCTTCCTAAATAAGATTATCTCATTTTATGTGTAACAAATATTCATTACACTGTAAGTAAACAAAGAATAACTTTCTAAAGTATATGGTTTTACCTTCATAATTAGCTTCATCAGTTCCGTTAGCAAACCAAGAACACCAGATCAAAGAACCAGGTGCTAGAATATCCGGTTTTAGAAGATCCACATCTTGAAATTTGTAATCTTTTATATTGGGACCTCGAGCGGGAACAATGCTACCATTGGTGCTAACTTTTCGGGAAACTAAAAACACGTTAACGGCCCAACCTGACTCGACGCGTTACCTAACCATCTTGCTCTCCAGACCTTAATGTGCTAATGCTCTAAGAATCCCACTTCAATTGACTATAGAAAACCATTGTATACCAGCACAATATCACAGAAAATGGGAGTGTTTCACACTGCAATTTGAAAGATAACCATGTGATTTGAAAGAATCAAAATTAGATAACCTGTATTAGACATGCCAAAACTGCTATCGAATGAAAGGTTTGACTGTCAAATACAGGTTAAAATCGTTAAATATGCTTCACATTGATGCCAATCATTGATAATGAGTTACTAAGTTTACCAATGACAACATGTAAACTTTTTCTGTTCAAAAATATTTACCCACTCATTTAGGTTTGTTTAAATGTAATGGGCGCCTCTAAACTCTATACAGCAAACATAAATCAATGCACATTCTAGCCTTTTACAAAATGGAGTGGAGTTATAACCAACCTTGATCAACTTAATATTGAGAGTGGATCAACAACTTGTATATGCTTCAGTCCATCCCAATCTTTCATACCAGATTCAATCTTTATTCTTAAAAGCGAAAATTAACAAAACTAAACCACGGGTATTGTTTGTTTTAAGTTAATACAAAATTCGGTAATTTCTGTTTTCTCATTATTAATTTTGCATGTATTTAACACTAACTTACGAATGGGCTATTCGAGTATGGCCTCAACCAACCCAATCCCATTTTCACCAACGTCAAATAACCAATCTGACCCATTATTAAATCCAACCCGACTCGTCAAACTTGTCTACATACCTAACCAAACCTTAGTTCAATTTCGTCTTTTGAAAGTGTGAATGCTTGAGCCATGACCCCTGCATCGTTACTTTTTACAGCTTGAAGGACCAATGGATTCTTGAAGTGCATTCTTTCATACTACAATATCTAGTAGTAGTTTTCAGGCTTCAGCTAATAAAGTCACATTTATCTTGACCCTTCCCATACTGTTAACATAAGAATACACTGGGAACATACCTGCAACCTTGCCCTCCTGTCTTCCTTGCGTTGTGCAAGTGCGGCGTAGAGAGGCTTGCTACCAACCATCTTCCCATTCATCTCAAATAGCTATAATAACAAAAAGAAGTTAGCATTTTAACAGAATAACAAATTAGCAGCAACATACAACTTTCTATGTAGATGTAAGTAATCAACAATGACAAATACATAAATGCAAAGTTTCTAGAGTTGCTAATCATGTAGCAACTATTAGGAGGTTGCATCCATTAACTTTGGGTAGCCTTCAACCTGTTCTACCCATTCTCTTTTTAACTATTTCTTTATTTGTAAACTCGCCCATTTGAGATCTACTTTGTTGCTATTGGATAATGGATAAACTACTAAAATAACCGCTTATCTTAGTTTTGAGTCGGGTGGATGACAAAAGAAAAGAGATACGGGTAGAATAAGTTGGAATCGATTAGTGGGGTAAGTGTGATTACTTTTTAATGGCGTAATGACCAATTTAAGTAACTTTATAATTCATAACTACAATCAAACTTTGAGCAGCCCCATCATTCAACGTAATGATACTTACCACCGCAACATAACAATAATATGTAGCTTGTAACTGTTTACTTTAAAATGTGCAAACGAACCGGCATACTAAATCGTTGAGTGCATGACATATACCTTCATGCATAAGGTACAAGAGGGTGTGGAGATCTTTCGGCCCATGTTGCATACGGTCTCTGCCATTAAGAGAACCTTGAGAAGTAAGTGATCCATTATCATTCTCAGATGAACCCTTAAAATTCATACTTGCTTACTCGTGTTTCATAGAGTCTGTGGTTGCAACGCCGCTTTCATCTGTTCTATTTGACTCGACTTCCACCAAGACAATGATCTAAGGCACCATCCTTGCTCCTTCTTTCACTCTTCATATAGTAACAGAATCACCTTGAAAACCCTGGAGTGCTTCATCTTTCCTTTGATCATCTTCAACCCCATTTACAGGCTTGCGCTCATCAGACCTACAAAAGCTTCATTGGAGTTGCTGGATTTCGAATCCAAGATCTTTATTGTCTAGTGTGTAGAGGGGTTCTCATTGTATAGCTTGGTTTGTCCTCGGTGGGGTTGTTTTGTTGCTTCTCGATTTGTTTCCTCTCTTTGTGTATTCTGCTTTCTGCCTCCTTCTTGGAGCCGGTTCTTAATAAAACTCAGCCTTTCAAAAAAAAGAAAAAAAAAAGACCTACAAAAGCTTCAAGAACAATTCCATTTAGGCCTTTTTTTGTTAGTATAACAATTCCATTTTGGTTCACTTGGATCATTAATCATAGCTCTTTTTGTCATAACAGAACGCAGATTATCAGCTAAGCTTTGGCCGTTTCTTTTCTTTAAAATGGTTTGCTCATACCCTCAATGTATTCGTTCACATATGATGCATAATAACTATGTGTAACATCAGTAACATAGGATATTATTATAATAATGATAAGTTTTAGACAAACTATATGTAGAATATAATATACAAATCTTTACGAAATTACCCTCTTGTAAAATCAAAATGGAAATCCTGAGTGGCAGCTCCTCACGTCAGCTATAATCATGTTTCAAGCTGCTTTTGGTGTGTGAATGAACTGTATGCAAAATATTACAGTATTTAGACTATTTAGATGCAAAGAAAAACTTATTATGTTGCAACCGCAAATGATAAAGCATACCAGGTAGGTTCTTATCATAGGACCTCGGTGAATGAGCAACTGGCCTTCCCCTTGGTGGCAAGGGGACAACATGCCATCTATCTCTTATCGTAGTGGGCCTCCGAACACTATGTTCATCAACGGGTGGTAGACATCCTGCAACTCGTCGAACAACTCGTGGAGGTAAATGACGTAGTGCAGGACGGGCTCACGATCCCCTAAAACATCCAGGGGCAAGAAGACCAGGTCAGAAATAAACACATGATACGTGTTTACCTTTACCGCTTTGAAGTGAGAATATCAGACAATGGATCCAAAAAATCTCAAAACGTCACCTTGTGGTCAGAAGAGTTCGCCAGAAGCTGAGGACGATGTGAAAGAATAAAGAAGCTTCACTAAAAATCTATGGCATAAATCAATCTGCAAGAAAAAGAAATTATGGTTTAATTGTTTTGATATTATGGATTTGTGAGCTCTGGTTTTGTTTTACGATTATGAAGAATAAGAAAGTCGGCAAAATACTCAGATTCACTGCTAGCAACTCACAACCACCATTGATTTAATATTCCTAATCACATAAACTCACGAAACACACAATCAAGTAAATCACATAAAAATCAAACCAAACTTCACAGCATAATGAAAACACCTAAAAATCAAACCAAACTTACACTGAAGCACCTATTTTGGCCCAGTCCGGTTGATCTTCTCCTCCACAAATGTGCAACTTGCATAAATCTCGAGATATTACCAGGTTCAAGTGATGAACATGTGTTAACACCTTCAGTTCAGCCATAAATTCTTTTATAGAAGTTGTGGTCTATATAAACATGAATGCAAAGAAACATCTATTATTGATCAATCATTATTAAACAATAAAGCTTAACTCATTTGAAGTTTAGCAGGAGACCCAAACCAACAAAATAATTACAAAAAACCTGGTAACAGTTCCAAATTTAATAAACTGGTTCGTTAGGAAAGAATTATACCATATACCAAAGATACATCATGGTGATGAGCCTAAATATATTATGACAAAGTTTCAGTCCATTCAAATTGTCATTACTTAAAATATATTGTATCAAAGGTACCTTGTGTGAAGCATCATCAAAATCGTCCAGTGAACCAAACTCTCTCAAACTGTATCAATGAGAATAAAAAAAATGAATCAATATATGAAAAAAAAACAATATAATTTACATTATTTAATATAAAGTGGTTCAATGATATTAGAGTTTTGAAGACAAAAGGTCGTATATGAATAATATTAGGGTTTTGTGTGGGTTTTGCTTGAAGGAAGGGAAAACTAATGATTTTCTAGATTAATGTAGAAGTTGAGATTTTCCTACTTAATATCAATTATGTGTTGCAAGTTCTATCACAACTGTTGGATTGCTCCAATGGTTAAGTTGCTTCAATTATGGTGCTTAACATCCTAGTTCGAATCTTGTAATGGACTAAATTTTTGAACATTTTAATTAATCCGAATTTTAAAGAAAAAACTGCATAGGTGGCATTAAGTTGTGATGACATGGAATTATGACGTGGCATTATGGGATGCCACGTGGCATTATATGTGGCATGCCTCCTCTTATATATAATGTATATATATATATATATATATATATATATATATATATATATATATATATATATATATATATATATATATATATATATATATATATATATTTTTAAATTATACTTTTCTCAATTTTATTTTATTTATTATGAATAAAAACCTTTTAAACTAATTAAATGAAAAAATCATTAAATCATAAGAGAAAAACATTTTAAACTAATATGAAAACTTTTAAAAATTTAAGCAAATTTAAAATTCCCCACAAATTAAATTTATTCCCCCAAAGTTTGCGTGAATTCCAAACTAATTGCAAAAATTAACTCCTCCTCCTGCATCGCCACACCTCCCTCTCATCTCACTACAAATCCGCCACCACCACAACTCTCCGTCATAGACCCACCAGTCCGTCACCACTTGTAAGTATTGCTATCTTCCTTTATACACATCGTTCTAACACATTAAATAACCCTTAAGTTTATTAGCTAATTGAACATTTGTTTCGAGATATCCTCTTGTAAATTATGTCGGTTTCTTGTTAAATTTAGATAGTTAATTGGTTAAAAATTTAAGAAACCTCATAAGCTCATACCACATGAACATGGAACCATAATTTAACTAGTTAATTTCTTATTTTCCTTGACCCAAACATCTCTTTAGGAACTGTTTCATTAGACTTTATTCAATTCTTAGCATAATTCAATACCACATTCAATCTTTGAGCTATCCTCATTACTTGGAATGTCTTTTTAACTTTTAAGATCATCAATTGAAGTTTGATGTTGTCTTGTATAATCTTCAATAACTTGACTGCTTTTTAACATGCTGCAGGACTACATTTATAAACATTGCCGCCGGATACGTGGGACACATTTATAAACATGGACAAGTCTTGGATAGGAACTAATAGGACAAACAAATCTTATGTTGATGGAGTAGAAGCGCTTATTGATTATGCAAGACACAACTTATGGAATATGGGGAACATCGACCCACGAGTTAAGAAAATGATCTTTCAATGCCATGTCCGGTATGCATTGTTTAAACCACATAGAGCATAAAGTGGAGAAAGTGCGCCCATTTATTCAAGAATGGGTTTGATCTAAGCTACCTAAACTGGACTAAACATGGAGAGAAGGATGAGTCATCAATAAGTACCGAAACACCGTTAACGCTACAATGAGTTTGTTGACGACACGGATTTTGCTTCGATATTCCAAATGATGCCCCAAAGAACAAGAGAAATGGTTAATGCTACAAAAGATAATTTTGATGAGGATGATCTTGTCAAGTTTCAACAATTATTATTAGACGCAGAGAAGCCTCTTTACGCAGGATGTCCCGACTTCACAAAGATGTCCGCAATAGTTAAACTACTCAACTTGAAGGGTAAGTACGGATGTTCGATAAGTTCTTTACCGAATTACTAGGATTGTTAATGAAGATGTGCCGCTTGTAACGAAATGGTGGAAAAAACTTATCAAGCCAAAAATATTTGAAATTGATGGGATCAGATACAAAAGATACATGTATGTATCAACAATGCCTTCTTTATTGGAAGGATGACAAGGATTTGATTGCGGTCGAACTTGTGGGATATCAAGATGGAAGGTGGATAATAAGACTAAGAAAGTGTACGAAAACATTCCAAAGAAAGGTAATGTGGTACTTTCCAATTATACCAAGACCGCAACGACTATTTAAGCTAGAAAGTATTTCGAGGATTTAAGATGGCACGCGACACTGAGGATAACCGATGGTGTGTTACGCCACCCCAGATTCAAAGGCATGGCGCATTATAGATGAAAAATTTCAAATTGTCAAGATCCAAGAAATCTACGGCTAGGAATATCGGTGATTGGGTTGACGTCAACTCGTGAAATAGGCATCACGTTGTATGGCCGCTTTAACGGTCATATACAACCTTCCTCCATGGTTGTGTATGAAAAGAAAGTTTATCATGCTTTCGGTTTTAATATCGGATACCCGGAAATGATATCGATGTTTTTAGAACCGTTAGTTGATGATCCGCAAACCTTATTTGATACAGGGGTTGATACATATGATGCATCCACAAAAGATAACTTTAATCTACGTGCCGTTGTGTTATGGACAATAAATGATTACCCCGCACTTGGTACATTATGTGGTACGCCTGACATGTGGATTAAAAGGTTGTGTAGTATGTGGGAAAGATACAAACCGTGTTAGACTTTTCGCCTCATCCAAGCAAAGTTATGTTGGTCACAGACGATATCTACCATATGACCATCCGCTCGTAAGGCAAAGGAAGGCATTTAATGGACAACAAGAATTTCTCCGGCTCCAAACCCAATGACCGGGAACAAATATACAACGAGGTACAACATATTGAAAATAAGCGGGAAAAGGAAAACGAACAAACAATAATGCATCGAAAACCAAGAAGATACGAGAGGCAGAGGTGTGAAGGTTCAAAAGCGTAAAAGAAACATAACAGTAGAGGTAGTTCAAGCCAAGTAAACGGACAAAACGGTGCGTATTGGAAGAAATTCAACATTTGGTATCGAAAACTTAGGTATTGGAGGCATAATTCTATTCCACATTGTATTGATTTTATGCATGTAGAAAAGAATGTTGCCGAGAGTCTCGTCGAACTTTGCTACATGTTCCGTGAAAGACAAAAGATGGACCTGAATGCTCGATTGATCCGGCCGAGTTGGGTAAAACAAGAGTTGTTTGCTATGCAAGAACAAGACAAAACAACACTACCTCCAAAGAAAGTTACACATTAACGAATGATGAAAAGATATTTTTGTGAAACTTTACACAACATCGTGGTACCACAAGGCTATTGTTCAAATTTCTCTTCTTTGGTCGCCCTAAAGGATAGGAAGCTCATTGGCCTAAAATCGCATGACTATCACATGCTAATGCAAGAGTTTCGCCAATTGCAATACGCTCAATCATGCACCCACCCACACGATATGCTATTATTAGGTTTTTCTTTTCTTTAAATCAATATGTTGCAAAGAAATAAT
Organism: Chrysanthemum lavandulifolium; assembly: GCA_022545495.1. Lineage (NCBI taxonomy): Eukaryota > Viridiplantae > Streptophyta > Magnoliopsida > Asterales > Asteraceae > Chrysanthemum > Chrysanthemum lavandulifolium. The sequence goes on along the minus strand of CM040239.1, from coordinate 267,830,631 downwards.
ATTGCAAGAACAAGACAATATGCAAGCGTAACCGGTAGTGACACCGTGCCTACTCGAGAAGTTCTTTCCTCCATCATTCTTTGATATTATGATACATTTGACCTGCACCTAACTCGGGAGGTAAAATTATGTGGTCCCATATGCTTTGTGGATGTATCCATTCGAAAGATGTATGAAGGTTATTAAAGGACATGTGAATAGAAATAGACCGAAGGATGCATTGTCGAGGAGACTATTCGGAAGAAACAATAGAGTTTTTAGCAAATATCATAAATCGATGAAAACTGTTGGTATCCCACCGAGAAACATGAAACAGATGAAAATGAGGAAGGAAAGCCATTGTCGGCCGGCAAATCAACTCAAGTTTCATGAACTCTTTCGTAAAGCACATTTGTATGTAATAAATAATACGAGATGAAATTGTACCGTATATCGAGTAAGTCTTACTAACACATGTCTATTTCACATCGAAATGATGTATCAAATCTAATAATCAAACACATTGTTTCAGCGACACAAGCAAGTTGTGAAAGCGTAAAACCCCGGTAAACGAATAGCATTTCTCGAGAATGAGCACGCAAATCTTTTGCCAAGTGGTTACGCAAAGAAGTAATTAATCTTATGTTACTCAACATACCCTTTCTAAACCTTATTTCTCACTCATTTTGATCCGAAAATTGGTGTACTTATTTTTGAGCTAATATATACTTGTAATGAAATTCGTGTTGAGAGAAATCGACAAAGAAAGTGTGTCGAAACTGTAAGGTGGATATCCTATGGACCACGCTACCACCAGAGTGAAATACGATGCATATCACATCAATGGGTATACTTTTGTACGAAAGATCATGAAGGCAAAGTTTATCGTAGCATTGGGTTAGTGTTGAGGCATTAGATATGCACATATCTAAAGAAGTTGCAACCACAAGAAAAGCATATTATTATGGAGTTTTACAGAGATATGGGAACTAGATTACCGTTACATGCAAATTCCTCTTTTCAAATGTGACCGGATTAATCACAAAGTCGGTGGTGTGAAACGCGATAATCTTGGGTATACATTGGTTGACCTGAATAGTTTAGGCCACAAGGTTGATCCGTTCATATTAGCCGCATAAGCACGACAAGTGTTTTATGTGAAAGACCTGTAGATAAAAATTGTCTATTGTGTTTAAGACACCTCCCAAGAATTACAAAGATAAGTATGACGGCCGATGAGGAATTTAGTACCGCCATTCACTAGCACAATGATAACATATTGCCACGTGTGGATCGACGTGACTTGGGTAACGAATCACTAACCGACTACTTTCGAACCGATCGTGGAGGTGTTGCAACACGAAAGTCCAAGTGAACCATCTTAGGTATATATTTTTGTTTAAGGATATTTTGTAAAGCAAAATTCTCACGCATTGGAGATGTATGGAAGTCGCTAGTTGATGTGCTATAGTACGAGTTAATTCGTGATGTCATTATTAAGTCTGTTTGACCATTCTTTAGTCTCGGTAGTGCAAAAAGTAAAAAACGATTTTTACTGCTTAAATAGTACTGCTACCTAATTTTAGGTGGTCAAGTATTTATATGGATAATTTTTATTTTTAGAATTCATATTTATCCTTTAATTATTTTATACTAATATTTAAAATTTTATTTCTTTTATTTCGATTAAGTCTCCTTACCAAGACTAAACCCTAATTGCCTCGCACTACCAAGATTTCAATTAGCATAAAAGATGGCACAATTAAAGTTTGTAGACAAGCACAATCAAGTGGGATTTTCAAAAGCTCTTGAAAGCACAGCTTCGAGCAAGATAGTGGACTTTCTAAAGGGTAGTCATATCGTATGCCCTTACTCATAATCCAACTATCTATGATTCCCTAGTCAAACAGCTCGCATAACCGCTAACGCTAGAACTATTGCCGATGGGACACTAGAGTTAAATGCAACTATTGATACGTTAGAGATTCAATCATCGAGAATCATCGAAGCAAGCTTCAATTGGTCGATGCCTCGTGGATTTCAATGTTGCTAAATGATGACCTCTTTCGTGGATTGGAAAATATTGGATATCCAACTCGATGGAACATTCACTTTTTGAAGAGTCATTTTACACCACAATGGCGCTTCCTTGTGCATCATATTTTACATTGTATGAGCTCTAAAAGTGGTGGATGGGATCAATTTGAAGCAATATTGCTTCGCATTGGTCTGTCTCTCCACAAAGTGCATTCTTCAATTTTTCAAAATGATTTTTGATGCCATGGTTGCTAATTCCAAGAATAAGAAAAGTTCTTGATGTACCCAAGATTTTTGAAAATGATCTTAAATGTTGAAACAACAAGCAAACATCCTTACATTGCTCTCCTTTCAGAAAAAGATATTTGGTAATATGAAAAGGGTTTTGAAGGGCACACAAGCCACTTTTGTCTCGCTATGTTGCCTTCGTTGCTATCGACCTCGAAGGTACATCTACATCTGCTCCATCTCCCATGCTACATCAAGCTCAGCTCAACCTACATCTGAACCAGAAAAAACAGAGTTTGGACAGAGGACACCAACACCCCCACCACCTTCACCTTCAGTCCATAAATGTTGGATCGATATACTTTAATCAAACTAAACTAGCTTGTTAAGGTTTAATAACCTTGGATAAATCCTAAGTTATTAACAAAGAAACACTGAGCAATCTTTATTAAGTACGCGGAATTTACTTAACAAAGCTAAGAAGAAAACTTTATTAATAAAACTCTAAATCGCTTATTATGCGATACTCTAATACAATTCTAAGATATTCGAACTTTCTCTAAACTCTTAATTGTAAACTCTAAAACTCTTTTTCCAAATCGCACTCTAATGCCAATCTAGGAGTCCTTTTATAGGCTCAAGGATATCCTAGTCGGTTTACAATTGATAACCTTGTACGACAAGTAATCTAAACATGGAATACAATACTTTCCATAAACGAATATAACAGATCTTCTGTTCTAGCAAGATTTTGACTTTATCTTGCAAGACTTTGACTTTGTCTTTAGCAAGATTTTGACTATTTGACTTCTTCCAATACTTTGTACCATACAAGATTTCATATCTTCAAGATTTTACTATCTTCAAGACTTTCATATCCCAACAATCCTCCCTAACTTGAATTCTACTTGTTTGACTTCAAGTTCCTTTGTGAATATATCTTTAACAACTTTATCTTTAAAATGGATTGTTCTTTAGTCTTTAGATTATATCTTTGTAGAATCGTGCTTTTGTCAAAGTATCTCTTAGAATTGTTTTCTTCACAAAGAAGATTCAAAGAATCTCCATCTTTTCAAAGAACACAAAGAACATATGACAATGTGTACAATAATTCAAGTTTAAGTTGCATACTATTCTCATCACATCTAAGTGAATCATTGAAAATTCAATGGATTTAGAACTCTTTACCAAAGCCATTATCTTTGGAGTAGCCAAATGTTTTGGTGTGTAAGACCATGGTACATTGATAACCATATGATTTTTAGCAAACCACCACTATCAATGATTTGTTTTGTCTTTACCAAAAGTCGTACCCTTCCGGACTAGTTAGTTCTTTTATCTAATGGTGAACTAATTACCAATAATGGTTTTTCCATCGCCTTTACCACAAGCCATTTCTTGTGGGCTAGCCAACTCTTCACATTATCGATATGGTGAGTTGATAACCATCCAACTTATTAGCAAGTTGTCAACTAAAACGGATTTGATATATCTTTACCGAGCCGTTTGCTCATGGATTAGTCAATCCTTTTGTAACCATGGTGGATTGATAACCTATTGATGTTATCATCACAAAACCATTTATTCAACCTTTATTTCAAAAATAGTTATTATTTAGCAAAAGGTTTCATCTAAAATTTTACTTAATCGGTTTAGTTCAAAGAACAAGACTTTGATGAAAGTATCGTCGACTAGCAAGATTTTGAATAAAAGTACCGATTATATCAAAAGTATTTATTCAAAAATCATACCGCTTATAGATCATTCTCAAGAATGGTAGTCCAGTCTATAAGCAAATTGATAACCATGCAAGCAATTTCATCACCTCTTCTACTTCCAATCCATGCTCAAGCATTCTTCTCATGAGCTCAACAAGAAGAGGATATCTTCTTTTCGCAAACATGTGAATCATTGTTCCATTTTCCACTCCAAGACATGAACTCCAGATTCTCCAAAGAATCTCCAAAGAAACTATCTCCCGCTTTTCTTGATCCTTCCAAATATCATCGCATTTTCATCGCTTCCACATGGTTATGAGATCCCTTGTAAAACCAATCCAATCCTTCTAATGGATTATCTTCAAAATAAGTCTTCACAAGATGATATAAGTAGAATAGATCTACTCTGTCTATGATATGCAAAGAAGTCCCATAGCCTTTAAAAACTCAAACTTTTATCTTCTTTGTGAAAACCATGTAATCTCCATTCTTTGATTTCTCAACTTTAAAAGCATCGATCTTTGATCCGCTCATCTTCATGTCATTATCTTCATCTCAGATAATCAAAATCTACCACTCGAGATAATTCTTCAATTCATCACTAGTCTCGGATCTTAATTCAACCTTCTTTCTTTGAAAACCGAACATCCAGTAGCTTCGCTTTTTCTTTTCTCTTTAAGTTTTTCTTCCTTTCACCTTCAAATTCAATAAGCTTCTTCTCTAAAGTCTTTGATGCCCGCAACATCTTTCTTATAAGCTTTCTCTCAAAGATCATATAATCTCTTCATATCAACATAATTTAGCTTCGTAATCCTTTAAATCCTCTCGCTTTTAGATATGCCATCATTGCATTCCTTTCTTTAGCTAAATTAGGTCTTCTTGACATGAATCTAACAGTGTTGAGATCAGAAGGTTCAAAGCTTCAAAGATCCAATTCATCTTGCACTTTTGAGTCGCTTTTCTATCCAAAGCTTGAGCTTCTCGCTCTTCTCTATCTTTAGCATTTATCTCTTCTTGAACTTTTCTAGTTGCAGCCTTCATTCCTTGCAACTTCAAATGCTCTAATTTCGCTAAAGTAAGTTTTTCTTAACTTCAACCAAAATACCTTTTCCTTGTCTTTTGGATCAATTGCAGTTGATCGCTTTTTGTTGTTCTTCTTCTTGTGCTTTCTAATAGTAACACCACCTCTTGGTTGTGATAGATCAAGAATTGTAGCAACTAATTCATCATCACTTGGTGAATGAATGGGTTTAAATCTAGGTTCCTCCTCTTCCTCTATAACAACCGTAGAAGGACCACTTCTTCTTCAAAATTCAAACCCTTGAGTTATTACTTGTCCGAAAGTTTCATGAAAAGCAAGATTTCATGTTCAAGACTTGATCTTCAATAATTAGTTCTTCAAGACTTTGAGGTTCAATCTTTTCTTCGTAACTTTCAATATGAACCAATTCTTCAAGACTTTGAGATCCACTTTCCTTGTTATCATCTTTCTTCTTATCATGTTCTTTCTCCTTATCATCTTCTTTCTCCTTATCATCTTCTTTCAATTTCGTCTTTAAATTTCCTCCCAAATGGATGTAAGATGATTTAGGAACCTTCTTACGTTGTAATTCCTTACGAAGAGCTTTTCGACGTTTATTCTCCTCCTTAACCCATAAGTTAAAACCTTGAATATAGGGTTTAACAAAATTTCGTAACCAGAAATAATTTTTCTTCAATTTTCTAATAGTTCGAGCTTGACGCGCAACTGTTTTGGTCAACCGAGCTATTGCCATTGTCAAAGCAGAATTATCCATAGGTAACTCTTCTCTTGGAATTTCGTATAAAGACCTTGAATTGGAGAATGTTCCGTGAAATGTAATCGCGTGGAGATGGAATAGGTGTTTTCTATGTCTTCTTGAACCCGAGGACCAAGAAACATCACCTTGTAACGAAACAAGACTTTCACTAGAAGCAAGACTTGCAGATGCAGACTTGTGAAGCAACTCTTTTGAAGCAAGATCGGTTGAAGCAAGATTATGTGAAGCAAGACTTGATCAAGATCAAGACCTTCGCTTTTCATCCTCTGCGCAATGCATTACGAACAAACTTGCACAATTTCCATCATTGATGTTGTTAAAGGAATATCTCCACCCAAACAAGTTACTTTTAGCCATGAATGTAAAGGTTTTGGCTGGTTGCACAACAATGTAGTAAAGCAAGAGGGTTTGGGAACATCACCAATTGCTTATTCAAGAAGACTTGTATAAACCTTGGATACATCAACCAAGTAGCCCCGGATGATATATGAGAGAGCATTCCATCCAAAAGAAGCCGTGAAAATTAAATACTCGTCCGTTGCTAAACCAACCATCGCAGATGCAATATTTGAACCAAACCGCTCCCAAGAAGTGCTTTTAGAACTTATGCAGTGGAGCAAAACATGGATCAAAACTTCCATTGAGGATGTAATAAGGCCTTCTTAAAAGTTTGTTCACCAAAGAACCTTCATAACCCGATTGCTAAAAGTATCCCAAATCGCTTGCTTGTCAAATCTAATAGCCCCATCTTCATCTTCAAATAATAAATCGCATTTAATAGATGCTTCGTGATCTTAATAGTGTGACCAAAGAATAGATTGATCGAATATAGTATTCATCCTCCTCCATATTTTCTCTAGCATTAGTCCAAAATTCTCGAATCCATGGTTCAATAACATCCGCTCAACTAAAAGAGCATAGCTAATAGGCGACCCAACTAGATAATCAATAATATCATAGAAAGCCACGTCGCCTCGGCCTTGTCCAAATTAGCCACCATATTGTGCTTCAAACAGCTTAAACGATTCACCATTGTTGAAAGAATAAGCACAATAGAAAGATTGTATCGAATATTAAAGAGATGGTAATTGGGAGATAAATATGGAAAAGATGTGAAGTAAGAATATGAGAGGAAAATCGAAAGAAGTTATTTATAGGTGAGATTTGAAAATCACACCTAAATAACAAAGTTACCGTTATTACCAATTACCCTTCAATATTACCGTTGGAACAAGATTTTAATACGACAAACAAGATTTTCCACATAAGCAAGATTTTCCCAAGCAAGATTTTCCAAGCAAGATTTCTTTAAAATACAAGATTTTGCCAAAAATCTTCAAATAATCTAAGTATACACTAACATCCTCCCTCAGCAACACACGTGACTATATCAAACATCTTATAGTCCTCCCTTAAACATAGCTTAGTAGTTAATCATTCCAATGCTCACGACCAAGTGATTGAATCGTGACACATCAAAACCTTTGGTGAGTAGATCACCTACATTATCATCTCGTGTGGACTTTAACCACATTAATGAGCCTATGCTCATAACAATCTCGATAAAATGATGCCTAATCAATATGCTTTGTCTTGGAATGATACACGTGATTCTTCACAATACAAATAGTACTCTCATTATCAATGTTGATAGGAGTATTCTTAAAGTTGAACCCATAATCCAAGAGTTGATTTTGCATCCATAAAACTTGACCACAACAACTTGCAAAGCAGCCTACATATTCATTTCAGAGATGATGTTGTCGCAATTGTCTGCTTCTTGCACCGCCATGAGACTAACCTTCTTCCAAGATATTGGCATCCACCGTTGTGGATCTTCTATCATAGTTATCTCCCGCATAGTCACCTATCTCGAAAAAGCTTCTAAGTAAAAGGTGACTCTTTAGGATACCACAACCCCAACTTAGGTTGTTGTTTCAAATAATGTAATATTCTCTTGACAAAGATTCAAGTGAGAGATCTTTGGTGAAACTTGATATCTAGCACATAAACATACCGCAAACATGATATCGTGCCTTGATGCAAGAAGATACATAAGAGAGCCAATCATAGATCTCAGATAACTTGACTTCAACAGTCAGTCCATCTTCATCTTTTCCCAATGAATTGATAGATTTAATTGGTGTAGTAATGACCTTCATATCATCAAAATTAAACTTCTTAAGTATGTCCGTAACATACTTGTCTTGGCTAATAAAATTCCTTCCTTGGACCGCTTAACTCAAGTCCTAAAAGAATGTTAACTCTCCCATTGAACTCATTTGAAATTCCTTCGCATCACCGCTCAAACTCCTTAACCATGGACTGCTTGGTAGCCCCAAAGATAATATCATCAACATACACCGTACTAACATGATATCCTTCTTGTCTCTCTTGATAAACAAAGTCTTGTCAATGGCCCCTTCGTATCCATGTTGTAATAAGAATGTAGAGAGCCTCTCATACCAAGCTCTAGGTGCCTCGATGAAGACCATATAAAGCCTTCACCACCTTATAAACTTTGTTAGGATGCTTAGGATCTTCAAAACCGGAGGTTGTTTCACATACACCTCCTCGTAATAGTGCCATACGTAAATGCACTCTTGACATCCATCCGTATACCGAAACCCATATAAGAAGCAAAAGCAAGAAAGATTCGAATTGCTTCAATCCTTGCCACAGAGCAAAACCTCATCATAATCTACCCTTCTTCTTGTCTATAACCCCGAGCAACTAACCTTGCCTTGTTCTTGATAACATTGCCTCTTTCATCTCTTTTGACTCTAAAGACCCATCTCGTTCCAATAACTTTCTTCCCATCCGAAGATCACATAAAACCCAAACCTCTTGAAGTTTAAATTGAAGAAGTTCTTCCCGATAGCTTCAACCCGCCTTTCTTTAGTCAAAGCTTGAGCAATGTTCTTGGGTTCCTCTTGAGAGATGAAACAGTGAATAAGGTGTTTGATGATCCTTATGATTTAGCTGTTTTGTTTATACACAAAGCTAAGTAAAGCATTATGAGGTTTTGTGAAACCCTTAGCTTTGTGTCTTGTCATTACTCCGTAGTAGAAGGACCAATGATTTGATCCGTTGGATGATTCTTATGAATTCGTAAGATTGGAGACCGTGGAACTTCATATGTATCATCTAAGTTAGTATAATCAAGCACCTTCATTGGAATTTGTGAAAATACCTTCATCTTCAAGCTCATCATCGCTTCTTCTAGCTCGTGCATGGTAGGATCATCCAAATCATCTAGCATCATCAACAGTGCATCAAGATTTTGGTTGAAAGTATCGTCCAAAGTAATCTGTAAGAGAACTCGCAGCCTTGTTCTTCTTCTTTGCTTCTTCATAAGCTCTCCTTTGTTCATCCGTGTAAGAATGTGCTAATACATCTTGAAGAAGCATCCGATTAAGTTCCTCTTGAATAGATTGGTCCTCGCAGATAATGAGGATTGTGGAGCAACAAGATTTTGTTTTGGCGAATCAAGATTTTGCTTAGGAACATCAAGATTTTGTTTGGGACTCATAGAATCTTTATCGTGAATAGCATCGTGTCTAAGATGAATATCATGAACAACATATCAATATCTTCTTCATTATGCAAAGGTTGATTTTCTTCTCTAATGTGTACATAATTCATGGAAGGAGATAAAATCTCAAGATCAAACATCCAATCAGACCCTTCCTTTCTCATTGTCTTGATCCTCTAAAACTCAACATGAAGACAATCTTGAATCTTCTTAGTAACTCGTTGTAGACTCAATCCTTTATCGTTAGTGCAATATCCCAATAAGTAACCTTCTTCGACTTGCCATCAAACTTCCCCAAATTATCAATAGTGTTTAAAATAGTAAGAGGGCATCCAAAAGGCTTCATAAAACGAATGTTGGGTTTATTGCCCATCGCCAGCTCATATGGTGTCTTCATCTCGTGGTTTTGTGACGAAACCCCGTTGAGTACATAACATGCAAGACTTATGCCTTCCGCCCAAAATTGAATAGGAGATGAGAATCACTAACATAGTCCTTGCAGCTTCAATCAAGGTTCTATTTTTCCTCTCGCAACACCATTTTGTGTGGTGTTCTAGCAATACTAAACTCCCTTTTATGCCTTTATTTGCACAAAAGTCATCCATAGGCTTGTTCTTGAATTCGCCCATTGTCACATCTAATACCTCTAACCTTGAGTCTTAATTGGTTTTCAAGTGCTATTATAAGAGTTTGAATAGCATCAAAGGTATCATCCTTAAAGCCCAAAAGAAAACCCAATGAATCTACTACAATCATCAAGAATAACCAAGCAAGATTTCTTCTTATTTAAACTTGCCACGAGACAGTCCAAATAAATCCATGTGTAATAGCTCCAATGGTTCTCGATATTTCTTTCATCAAGCTTCTTGCAGAAGCTTTGTGTTGTTTACCCTTCTTGCATGCCAAACATGATTGATCATTCTTGTAAGTCTTTGAAGGTAAACCTCTAACTAAATTTCCTTTGACCAATTTGTTGATGTTCTTGAAATTCACATGGCCCAATCTCCTATGCCATTGATGTGCCTCTTCAGATGTTGCTTTAGCCACCAAACATGTGGCTCTTCCATAAGAATGTAGACTCTTCATGTCTAAACTATACACATCGTTGGTCCTTGGTACCCTAAGTACTACCAAGTCATCATCAATGTGTTTGAAGTCGAAGAAAGGATAAGACATTCGTGTCGTTGAATAACACGGATGCTTTTATCACAACCGAGAGATCGACAACAAGTTGAACTTCAGCTCCTTCACATATCCGACATTCTCAAAATCAATTCTCCCCGCTTTAATTGTTCCTTTCCCCGTAATCCTTCCTCCATTGGGATCATTTCCAAATGCAACTTTTCCTCCACTAATATTTCTAAAATCGACAGATCTCTTTATCACTGTCATACTTCCGAGCAACCACTATCCACAATAAGATGATCTTTAAGCTCCTCTTCCGGGTTGCCCCGCACACAAAGAAACGAGTTAGAACTTTTAGGAACCCAAGCCATTATCGACTTAGGTTCCCTTGAGAAGTCACAAACTCAAATTCTTTGAGTATGTAATTCTCACTATCTCTCGATTATGATCCAAAATTATCTTTTGATGTTTAGCATGTGGATTTTCAAAACTCACGATTTTTCAACATAAATTTCTTTCACCGATTATTAGCCTTTTCTTTTAACACAAAACATCTCGATTCACTTTGTGTTGAACGATCGTATGTCTCCAGCCAGCTTCTTTCCCTTTAACCCATTCGCTTTTAATAGAGGTTCTTGTGATCTAGATCCCTATATGAACTGTGATAACTTCTAGGTTGATAATGAGGTCTCCTAGAATTTCTATCCCAAGTATGGTTTTCAAGACCTTGTCTCGAAAGCAAGACTTTGGAAAGTACCGTGAGATACCAAGTTCTTCTTTGATGTGGGTATCTATGGTCCGTGTGAAGTTTCGTGATTAACCCTATTAGAATTAGTCCAAACCGGTTTGTGCTCTCTAGGTCTCTCGATTGTTAGACTTATTCCTTGGAAACTTGCTTAGATATTCGAGTGTCATCACAATCTTTGATTAAATGAGTAGGACTATAACACACAAAACACGCTTTTTGACCCATATGTCCAAAGTGATTTCTTCTATGTCTATGCCCAAAATTGTTTTGCCTTCTCGAGGACCGATAAAATTTGTTTTGACCAAAATTATCCCAAAAGGTTTAGCAAGACTGCTTTGAAAAGGTTTTATGTATGTATCGCTTGTGGAGCAAGACTTTGATTTAAAGGTATCACTGGATTTTGAACATTGTTTTCAACAGCTTTGGGTTTCTCGGATCTAGATTTAGCAATTAGCTTATTCCTAAACTCTAGACTATCTACTCCATAACGAGAAACATCAGCCTAGAGGGTGATGACTAATGGGATGAGGAACAAGATGATAATCATTGTCTTTCTTAGAGGTGGTTCACTTATCGAGCCTTCATTACTAGATGAATCTAAATAGTTAATGAGCTCATCATCACTAGTAGTTATATCCTCAAAATCACCATCATCCCGATCACTAGGTTGATTTTCTTCTACAAGACTAAAGTCCATTCCAAATCCTAAGCCCTGTTCTAATGTAAGCCCTTCTCTGCTTTTTCAACATAAGCAACTTGGGACAAGCCGGACTCTTTCCAAGCAAAGAAACTTAGCTACCAAATCATCTCTTTCCTTAGTTAACTTCTCAATTTCAAAGAATTTTACGCTTTAGTTTCCATTCACTAAGTTTTAACCGATAATCCCGTTGTTCATACTTTTCACCCAAGCCATTTCATTATTTTCATGTGTTATGATTTTAGCTTCTATAGACTCTAAAGTGATTTGATAACCCGCTACCTCGCACCTAGCCCTAATACAATTATCTCTTTCAATCACATAATCATAAGTAATTTTGATAGAATTCATAACAGTTTGAGCATACCTCGTAGATAGGAGACCGAGTTGGTGAAGTAGCCACCATAGCAAGAAGAACAGATCATCTTCACTTTCTTTGCTCCAATCAAATCCTCCAAAGCCATCATCGATTCCAAAGCAAAGATGTTCGATTCTTCATCAAAAGCAATGCTCCGGTCAATGCTTCCACCGTGTCTTCAATCGCATCTTCCATCGCTACCATACAAGAAGTCACCGGTTCATCATCAAACTCTTCACCCAACAACCTCGATAAATTCTCTTGAGCAACCAAAGCCTTTGTTTCGCTTATTGGAATTTCCTTGAGCTCAAGTTTAGGCTTCTCGATGTTCTATTTGCTTGATACTTAGCAAACCCGCACTCCTTGCAAAGTGACCGCCTTTTGACAATTAAAGCATTCAATTTTAGATTTGTCAAAAGTTATTCCTTGTTTTGGTTTGAAATCAATATTTTTGCCTGCCTTCTTCATGTACTTTTTGATTCTTGCAAGTGATCAAAGCAACTTGCCACCGACATCAATTTCCTCAAGTGCATCTTCTTCAACTGTGCTAGATCCTCTTCATAAGTGATGTGTAAGCTTGCTTGTTGTGCAAAGAAGGAGCACACAACTTCATCCGAGTTCAACGTGGTTGATGGTGGGGCTCATTGAGTATATGATGGGGATTGTAAAGCAGCAGACTTTGAGAAACAAGATTTTGAGGAGAAGCAAGATTTTGAAGTATCGCTTCTTCTTTTCGTAAGATAGAAAAGCAACACTGTGAGATTTTGAATTTGATTGACCACTCATCTCATGTTCATACACCTTCAATTGATGATAGAGATCATCAAAGTCCATAACCTCCATCCTTGTTGTCCTCTCGATCATTGTAGCAATCACATGCCATGTAGATGGCAAACTCCTTAGAAACTTCAAATTAGCATCCTCAATCGATACTTCGCTTTGTATAACTCCAACATGTTGAGGAGATTTTGAAACCTATCATATGCGCATCAAGACTCTCTTTCTCCCATCTGTGAATGTTTCAAACTGCTTTTTAGCAAGTTCCTCGTGCATCTTCTTAGAGGCTTCATTCCTCCAACTGGTCTTGAGAGCAGCCCAGAGTCGCTTAGCATCTTTAGCATCATGAAATTTTAGAAGATGACCATCCGAATGGCGTATATGAGAATGTTAAGAGCCTTCTCTTGATTCCCGAGTGTGGCTTGTGGTAAACCGCTTTGGTGCTAAAGGTTGTCCAAAGAACTTGAATAGGTTCTCGAACAACTTCATTCCCATTGACAATTACATTCCACGAGCATGGTCTCAGAATGGCAATATATCGCCTCATCTTCATGCACCGTAGATCATATTCTCCTTCTTAATGACCGGAATTCGAGTGAGGTGATTGAGGGTGGTGGAACTTCATCGTCATCTTGAATTTTGTAGGGTTTCTTCCTAGTCGAGTTTCCACACAAGCTCGATACCACTTGTTGGATCGATATACTTTAATCAAACTAAACTAGCTTGTTAAGGTTTAATAACCTCGGATAAATCCTAAGTTATTAACAAAGAAACACCGAGCAATCTTTATTAAGTACGCGGAATTTACTTAACAAAGCTAAGAAGAAAACTTTATTAATAAAACTCTAAATCGCTTATTATGCGATACTCTAATACAATTCTAAGATATTCGAACTTTCTCTAAACTCTTAATTCAGTAAACTCTAAAACTCTTTTTCCAAATCGCACTCTAATGCCAATCTAGGAGTCCTTTATAGGCTCAAGGATATCCTAGTCGGTTTACAATTGATAACCTTGTACGACAAGTAATCTAAACATGGAATACAATACTTTCCATAAACGAATATATTCTGCTCTAGCAAGATTTTGACTTTATCTTGCAGATTTTGACTTTGTCTTTAGCAAGATTTTGACTATTTGACTTCTTCCAATACTTTGCAAGGTACTTTCATATCTTCAAGACTTTACTATCTTGACTTCATATCCCAACAATAAAGAAGCAAGATTCCTCAACCACAACCTTGACCCGGTTCCTTATCTATGGAAGATCTACTTCAACCGGTTCCACAACCGATTTCAAGGGTTGATGAGTTGGAGAAAAATTGAAGAAGACCAAGAAGTCACCGGGGACTACTCGCAAAAGAGTTAAGAAATTGGAGGGAAATTCAAACAACGGGATAGACATTACGGCCTCGAAGGTGAGGAATCTCTCGAGGAAACTCAAATTAGTTCTCAAGGATTGGAAGCTGAAATCTTGGGTAAGAAGTTCAATCACAAGAAACTTTTCGGATAAAGAATCAATCCCGTGACTTTACTAACTACAATCGATGAAGATTGGGATACTATAATGGCGAGTATTAGTAAACAGAGATATCCTTCCCGATATTGGCGGAGAAGACTATGCAAGTAAAATGGTTGAGGTAATTAATGCAAGAAGAGGCTTCTCGAGAGCAGAGACAAAGGGAAAGGATGAATGCACCCTTGACCAAAGTCGAGCAAAGGGATTATATGATCCACTACGCCAAAAATCAAGGAATCCTACCGAAGTTGAGCCGCTTAAGGAAATTGAAGAATGATGTTCTAAAAGGTAATTTGAAAAGTAGTGTACCAAAATAAAAATTTTATTCCAATGGATTCGAGTTGGAAGCTTCAACGCTTAAAGGAAGGGTTACAATCTTCAACTAAAGGATGCTAAGAAGCGTAAGATTGCAGAGACCGAAAAGGTTCAAGTCGAAAAACTTGGTGATAAGCCAAGAACCGTAAAGAAAGAGGAGAAAGTCGAGGTTACAACCGTTTTGAATATGACAAGGAAGAAATCCACCGAAAGAAAGGAGTGAAAAGGATAAGACAAATGTTAAGAAGGAAGTGGAAGAGTACATGAAGGATAAGGTTGATGAACCGTCATCGGAAGAGTTTACCATGGGCTCCATTCCTCTGTGTTCAAAGACTTCGCTAAGATTGCAAAGGTTCGAGATCATAAAAATGTGAAAAAGGTAGTTTACACGATAGTAAGGGAAAATCACACGTACACTATATATGTGAACTTTCCGGTTTATTGAGTGATTTGTCCAGGATGATTTGAAGACCATGTACCAACCGATAATGGAAAAGCATGGTGACGAGAGACCAAGAGGAATATGAAAGAGTCCTCCGGGTGACTTGAAGACCATGTTTGAGACACCGATGTCGATGATGAAATGTGGAAGTCGGCCTGCCAAGAACAAGTGATCGATGGAGATATTTCCACACTTGTCGGTGCCTTTGCTTGGAATTAGAAACCGCAATTGTTTATATGCTTACGTATGGAGTATCCACTTCCAAACAGATTTGTAGGGCTATGCTTGAGAAGAAGTCGTTAGGTGAAAGAAAGGATGATGCATGCTATCGCTTTTGAGGTTAATTGAATCAAAAGCTCAACAAAGAATAATTGGCAGATAATGCTTAAGTCTGGTAGTATTCAGTAGTTAGTTCTGCTTATGAAAATGTAATAGTTTATTAGAGTTTAGGAAGGCATATGTACGCGTAGAGATATCTTAGGAAGAGATATCTATATCCTTCTACGCATTTTGTATACTAGGTTTTCCTAAGTGTATAAAGGAACCCTAAAGTATAGTGAAATGAACTTGTACTTAGACGAATAGAAATATTAATAAAAGAAGTTTATTAGTGAAATAGTATTTGTGTTCTTGCTTGTTGTTAAGATTCCGCATTAACAATCAAGTACTCATCATTAAAGAGTTCTTCATATATATAATTAGTTTGGATTTATCCAAGTTTAGTAGATTGTGGTGTTTCAGAAGTGTTAATGTGTGTGTTTGTGTGTGCATATGAATGTGACTATAAAAGCCATCACCTACAAACCCACATTTTCATTAACAGCACAATAAATGCAACAAACTTGACCATATGGTGTTTAAAGTGAGGAAACGTGTATTTTGTGTTACTATTGATCATCCAATGACCACATCAAATTTATTGTAGGATTAGGATGTTCATCTTTTCACCCACATTTTGATTAATACAAGTTCATCTTTGCACCAAAAATATATATATATTTTGTGTTGTGGTCACTTATAAATGTAAAACTTTAGTGGTTAAAGTCGCCAAGACAAAGTTAAGTCCGTAGGTTAGTTTTAGTGGTTAAGGCTGCCAAGACAAGGTTAATTCGGCGGACATAAGCTAAGTCTGCTTAGTATTAGTAGTTAGTTACGCTTATGAAAACATAATATTTTTTTGTGTGACAATTGATAATCCAATGGCCACATCAAATTTCTTTTTGTGTGGCCATTTCTAACATTTAGTCACACAAAGCATGTTTGTTTTGGGTATTTAGTCACATACAATTAATCATAAAGTGGCTAAAAGTGTTAATAAGTGTGACCATATGGTGTTTCAAGTGAAGAAATGTGTGTTTTGTGTGACTATTGATCATCCAATGGCCACATGAATTTTATGTTTGTGTGGCCTTTTCTAACATTTAGTCACACAAAGCATGTTTGTTTTGGGTATTTAGTCACATACAATTAACCATAAAGTGGCTAAAAGTGTTAATAAGTGTGACCATATGGTGGTTAAAGTGCGAAACGTGTATTTTGAGTGACTATTCATCATCCAATGGCCACATATTAAGTTACGTGACCATATGTACTGGATTTTGGCTACAATTAAATAATATGTGTGACAAAACGTTTAGCGTG
The DNA here is from genome assembly GCA_022545495.1 of Chrysanthemum lavandulifolium. Taxonomy (NCBI): domain Eukaryota; kingdom Viridiplantae; phylum Streptophyta; class Magnoliopsida; order Asterales; family Asteraceae; genus Chrysanthemum; species Chrysanthemum lavandulifolium. The sequence continues at coordinate 267,813,713 of CM040239.1, read as the reverse complement.
ACCATATATGGCATTTGGTCACGGTGTTAGTAGCAAATGTGACTTTATAGATTAGCTTTCCGCAAGCTAACACAAACTAAACTTTAAACACACATATTAACTTACGTGAACATATGTACCGGATTTTGGCTACACTTAACGAATGTGTGACAAAACATTTAGTGTGACCATATATGGCCTTTGGTCACAGTTTTCAAGTGTGTGACATATATTTGTCATTGTTTATATGTATATCGTGACTAATGCTTCAACCTTACTTTTCATTTGTCACTTGTTCTAATTTCGTATGTGGCTAAAGAGTTGGCAAACCATATCACCACCCTTAAATAATGTGTGACAAAACTTGACTCTATGATTTAGACACATAAAAATTACTTCATGTGACTAACGCATCAAGGTTACTTGTATTTGTCACGTTGCTCCAAATTCATATGTGGCTAAATGATCTCAAACAAAATCACCAGATACCTTTAGCCACACAACGCTCAATTGTGTGGCGACATAGTTCTAATGGTCACACAATCAAAATTTTCATGTGTGACTAATTAGTACATGTTGTCAATTTTCGTACCTTCACCACACAAATATGCGAATGTGTGGTTGTTCCATTTCGACCATGCGTGACCAAATCCCATTTTTGTACTAGTGTAATCCTACTACTGATGCACTGGGATTGCTTTTTCTTGGTCGAATACTAATCACCACTGTGCGAGGTAATAGGATGTTACAAGTGGCGCGGAAATCCTATTCTTGAATATCCGAAACGCTTGTTAAGGTTAAGTTCTAGCAATGATAATCCCAAGTAAGTAATCTCTCTATTTGTTGTTATTGAGGCTAAGGTTTATAGGTTAGTGAAATCATCATATGATCAAGATATGATCATATGATGATATAGATGAAGGTTAGTATGTTTTAAGGGTTATGTAAACCCTTGTTTATGATGTTAGGTTATGTTTTAATAGTTTGATTATGATGATGAAGGATGATGATGATGGTGATGAAGGTAGAGTCATGATGTCCATACTAGACTTAGCTTGGAGCTAAGGTAAGTAAACCGGCTATAATGTAAAGTTATAATGATTTCTATGTGTTACACATTATTATGTGCTAGATTGGTGATTTGCTTGGTTAGTTGTGCTTATGTGATTATGAGTAAGATGATAGTTACGTGTTAGACGAGAAAGGATTAGAGGAAAGAATGGTTAGGGCTTTAAGTAGCCTAGGTATGTGGTTATGCTTTAAAATTGTGATAGCGTGTTATGCGTGAATAAATTATACTGATATGTTATACTCGCTTTACTTACTAAGCATTCGTGCTTACGGTTTAAGATGTTAATGCTTTGTAGGTTGTTATGTGGTGATGATGGTAAGCTTGGGCTAAGGCTTACGGATTGCTAGTTATGTGGAAGATTGGAAGATTGGTAAGGAAGTAGGAGATAGGTAGTATACCGAGCTCAATGTCGAGTTTGTACCCCCGTTGGACCTATGATAGTTTGTATAGTGTAGTCAAGTATCAATTTGTATGTTATGATTGTCTTGATGAATCAGTGGCCAACCGTTGGGTCAAAGTGTGTTTTTAAGTGTTTATAGTCAATGTTAAAGTGGTGCTTGGTATAACCGTATTTATACCCATTTTGGGGTCAAACGTGTCGAATGGTTATGAACATGATATATTATGTTATATTAAAGATTTCTAGAAAGTTTTGTTAAGTTTTGAGTCACGGAAGTATGGTTTCCGGGAAAAGGTGTGAAGTATTGTTTTATAAAATTTTCTGCAGGTTCTATATGACCATATGGTATTTTCAGTATATGGCCATATGGCTGCTTCAGAAAGTTTAATAAGGGCATATGATCAACATATAATATATGGTATTTTCAAAGATATGGCCATATAGTCATCTCGTAAAGTTTAATAAGGGTATATGGCCAAGATATGGTCAGAATTTAATTTTAGCATATGGCCATATGCTTCCTTCAAAGTATTAATAGAGTATTTTTCATATTTGATCGATTTTAGAAAAATTATATCTTTTAAACCGTAATTCATCAATGGTCGCGCCACCCGCCATTTCGAAGGTAATTAAGTCTAGTTCAATGAAAAAATACTTGCAAGGGCTGAATGGTAATAGATTCTAGTCAGTTGTTAAAAGAGTAACAGAATGTACATTAAAGTTGGGTCGTTTCCGCGTCAAAAGTCAAAAATTTTTGTTAAGCGGGCACGGGGTGTAATAACTTGATATTAGAGCTTCGGTTTAAGTGAATTATGTTGTCACAATAGGTTGCCTAGTCTTAAACGAGTCGTAGAAGCGTTGAATGTAAGTGTTAGTAATGCGAGAAGTAATCGTTAAGTATGAGATGGACTATGTTTTTTGTTAGATGAGCTTATTGATGACAAGCGATGAATGTGTCTTATAGTGTTCATGTGTATGAGATGTAAGTCCGTAAAGGACTTGAAGTGTTTGAATGATTAGTTAGCCTTACATCTCGGTTGGTGTCGGTGATTATATTGTGATTATATGAATGTATGATAGAGAAATGGTAATGAAATTCGAGTAAGAATGGTAGACTAGTTTTATGATGCCTTAGTTATAAGGTAGACTACACTACAAGAAATCTGTTGATTAGCCATGCAGATTAACCATGAAATTTGATTCGTGGGTATCTACCCTTTAATTTCCCACTGATTACCCATAATTACATATATAAAACATTGATGAAATTTCCCCTCGAATTTCCCATGAATTTACCCATTGAACTACCCACGAAGTTATAAATTGTGTGTAATATGTGGGTAAATTATTTCCGGAAGAATATTTCCCACGAAGTAACCATGGATTATCTTGCCATGGGTAAATATGTGGGTAATTTTGTGGCTATATTAATGTTTCCCACACTATTTTTTCATGGGTAATTCTCAGCGAGTAATTTGTGGGTAAGTATATACACATACATTTACCCACATACTGTTTACATGGGTATTTGTCGATTGGTATTTTTATATGCAAATTTTGTGGGTAAATATTTATCAATGTCTCCTCGCTTCAGGTAGATTGTTTACAAACAAAAATATATATATGAAAGACAAAAAAAAAAGATGTCTTTAATTTTACATAGTTTTTTTTTTTTTATTAATTTTTTATTTTTTATCTTGTTGAAATTTCAAGTAGACACTTCTGTTAAAACATTTAAAACTAAAAACATGAATAATATTATAACACATTTTTGAAGTTATTTAAATTTGGTTATGTTTAACTTTAAATAACTCTTTTCATTAGTATTAGATCTTTAAAGGTTAGTTATATAAAGTTACATGGTTTGGATTGAAATTTAGGTAAACTTAACTAAAACTTTTAGTAAACATTAACCATATTATAGTCTTAATTAAGAAAACTAATACATAAAAAAGTTATTGAAACAACCTAAATCATAATGACAATTTTACAAGATAGCTCAACAGTTTAAATGACAATTTTATAATCTGATTAAGATAACAACGTATATACGTTTTCAATAGTTCTCTTATAACGTTAATTTGAATCTACACAAAAGCACATAAACCCTCGGGCTTTATTCAAGTAATTTGAATTGTACGACCTAACTTACAATTTCATTTAGTTTGCATTAATGGTTAGATAGGCCCGAACTGATAAATACTTATGACCGTTAAAAGATAAATTTGAGAAGTCTTACGTTCAAGCGCTTCTTGCTGAAAACAAACGTGAAATGCTAAAAACAAATCGGAAATGGCATGCCAGCCTCATAAAACGAGAGGTTCAAACGTTGTGAGTTATGAGTGTTTCTAATTGTTAGGTCATGCCCAAGAGTTTAGTTGATAAAAAGTCAAGAACCCCATCCAAAAAAAAAAAAAAAACCGATGAAGATTTGGCATTCTAGCGAACATGTCGAAACAAGTTTCAGCCAAAATCGATTAGTTAGAAATATGATACTAGATAATTGTAAAATTGTCATTATTTAAACTAGAGATGTTGAAAAGCCTATCCGACCGAACTCGTTAATATTGTTCGGATTAGGTTAATCGGGTTAGAAATATTATTCGGGCATCGCCTCGGTTAATCCGTGATACTAAATAGGGTTGGGTTTGAGTTATTATCATTGGCTAATTCGAGTTCGTGATTGACGTTTTGTACCGTATCCTGATACACTTACAATGTTAGTCATTTTTTTTTTTATTATTATTATTATTATTATTATTATTATTATTATTATTATTATTATTATTATTATTATTATTATTATTATTATATCAAACATCACTCATTAGAAACCAAAAGGAATTACAAGAAATTGGTGGAAGTCGAGACACTAGTTGGGCTCCCACTCCTTTCTTAATACAAAAGCAAAGTCTGTGAAAAATAAAAGCCCAACTCTTGGCATTATTCGAGTGGCTTATAGCAACAGTCCTGATACGTGAAAGCGTGTCCAAAGCTTCCGTGTCAAGCTCCCCAAATGTAGATAAGGCAAATGGTATGAACTTGTAGCCATTTTCTTCACATTTGGACACATATTTCTTTTTCTTCTTCTCCACAGCGTTATGTAAGGCCACCCCGGAGCCCACGCAGACGCATCAATACCCGCAAAGGAGAGATTCCAACACATCCAAACATGCGTCCTTACCTTGGATCCGGTTGAATAATAAGCAGTCTCACGGGCGCAGCTCTTTCCGTCCTCGAAAGAAACCCCAATGGGCCTCCTTTTCACCATAATCCCAACCTTGGAACATATGTCGACAAGAATGTCACGCACCAAGTTATGTCTGATTTCACCCCACTTCACTAGAACAAATGAACCGCATGGTCCCCTATTGGTCCATTCGATGCTTGCAACTCGGGCAGAGCTACCTTCGAAAACATAGGTATGGTAAGCCTATAACACAATACCGAACGGAATTTGCGGTGGTTCATCCTTTGGCCCAACCCATCAATAGGTATGGTGAAAAGGAAATCTTGATGCGGAGCCCGGGCACAACCGAGGATAGCTACATGCCTCGGGCTTAACGAATACGTATTATTATTATTATTATTATTATTATTATTATTATTATTATTATTATTATTATTATTATTATTATTATTATTTTATAATAATTATTATTATTATTTAGTTTCTTTTGTATGGTACATTTTGCTCATGTTCGGGTTGACGATAGTCCGGACCTGACCCCAATAGACCCAAACCCAACTAACCCAAACTTTTAAAAAGTCGAGTTTAGGTATGTTTTTAGACTACATGACTAGACCCGACTCAAAGGAAACCAAAGTCGGCTAACACCCATACTTCTAACTACTGTTAGTCGGGTTGGATTGGTTGAGTTCGAGTCAATTAAGGTCGGGTCAAATTCGGGTCAAGGCAAAAAATACCATACCTGAACCCGATTCTATTTGAATTCAGGTTAGTTGGGTTTTGATTCGAGTAGGGTCACTCAGTTCCGATTCGGGTTTGGGTCAACTCGAATAGGAGGAAAATGTAATAAAGTTGCTTATATACTCGTTTAAATAGATAGTTTATACAAGTTTTACAAAAAAAAAAAAAAAAAAAAAAAAAAAAAAAAAACTTTAATCATGTCAATTTTGTCGACCCCAAACCGAATTAGCCATACACTTTCAACCCGATACCCAATCCTATTTAGTATTTGGATTACTCGAGTTGACCCGAATACAATTATTGACCCAAGTAACCCGAACCAAATAGGCTTAATCGTGTTCGAGTCGGGTTTTTCACACCCTACTTCTAACAATACACCGTAGTTCATATTTCATGATATTTTTTATATTTTTTGTATAATAACTAATTTTAATTTGGAGTACATACTTTTATTGGCAAAAGTTCAATATATATCTCAAATTTACCATAGATCAAATGAAACAATCATAGCCATTCATTTTTCTAATAAAAAAAATAAAATAAACTTTCACCTTTTTTTAAAAAAATTAAATATCTCGCAAACCGTTAATCGTTACGCGAAAAAAATCATACCATCGGGACGAGATATTAATTATCTTTCTATAGATAGGCACTTTTATATATTTTAACGATTTTTTTTCAAAATTTTGGCCCAAAAAATCATATATGATTTGTGAAAATCATATGTGATTCGACTTTTACAAATCATATATGATTTTTGCAAATCATATGTGATATGTAAATATCATATATGATTTTCAAAAATCACATGTGATTTTATTTTTACAAATCATATTTGATTTTTGAAAATCATATATGATTTTACAAATTTTATGTGATTTTTCTGGCCGGAATTTAAAAAAAAATCGTCGAAAATATAGAGAAGTGCATAACAATAGAAAGATAATTTAATTCTCGTCGCGATGGTGTATTTTTTGTAGTTTGAAGATTTACCATTTGCAAGATATATTGTTTTTAAAAAAATGGTGAAAATGGTATTTTATTAATTTTGATCAAAATTGATGGCTAAAATTAATTTATACTAGATCCAATAAATTAATTTTAGCCATCAATTTTGATCAAAATTAATAAAATACCATTTTCATCATTTTTTTAAAAACAATACATCTTGCAAACGGTAAATTTTCAAACTACAAAAAATACACCATCGCGACGAGAATTAAATTATCTTTCTATTGATATGCACTTCTCTATACTTTCGACAAATTTCTTTTGCAAAAATTCCGTCCAAAAAAATCACATAAAATTTGTAAAATCATATATGATTTTCAAAAATCACATATGATTTGTAAATATCAAATCACATGTGATTTTTTCAAATCATATATGATATTTACAAATCACATATGATTTGCAAAAATCATATATGATTTGTAAAAATCAAATCACATATGATTTTCACAAATCATATATGATTTTTTTGGGCCGAAATTTTGAAAAAAAAATAGTTAAAAATATATAAAAGTGCATATCTATAGAAAGATAATTAAATTCTCGTCCCGATGGTAAAATTTTTTCCGCGTAACGATTAACGGTTTGCGAGATATTTAATTTTTTTTTTAAAAGTGAAAGTTTATTTTATTTTTTTATTAGAAAAATGAATGTCTATGATTGTTTCATTGTATCTATGATAAATTTGAGATATATATTGAACTTTGGCCAATAAAAGTATGTACTCCAAATTAAAATTAGTTATTATACAAAAAATATAAAAAATATCATGAAATATTAACTACGGTGTATTGTTAGAAGTAGGGTGTGAAAAACCCGACTCGAACCCGATTAAGCATATTCGGTTCGGGTTACTTGGGTCAATAATTGTATTCACGTCAACTCGAGTAATCCAAATACTAAATAAGATTGGGTATCGGGTTGAAAGTGTATGGCTAATTCGGTTTGGGGTCATCAAAATTGACCCGAATAAAGTTGTTTTTTTTTTCATTGTTTTTGTAAAACTTGTGTAAACTATCTATTTAAACGAGTATATAAGCAACTTTATTACATTTTCCTCCTATTCGAGTTGACCCAAACCCGAATGAACCGGACCTGAGTGACCCTACTCGAATCAAAACCCGACTAACCTGAATTCAAATAGAATCGGGTTCAGGTATGGTATTTTTAGCCTTGACCCGAATTTTACCCGACCTTAATTGACTCGAACTCAACCAATCCAACCCGACTAACAATGAGTTAAAAGTATGGGTGTTAGCGACTTTGGTTTTTTCGAGTCGGGTCTAGTCATGTAGTCTAAAACATACCTAAACTCGACTTTTAAAAGTTTCGTTAGTTGGGTTTGTCTATTGGGGCCGATCCGACTATAGTCAACCCGAAATATGACCAAAATGTACCATATAAAAAAATTAAATAATAATAATAATAATTATTATAAAATAATAATAATAATAATAATAATAATAATAATAATAATAATAATAATAATAATAATAATATGAGCAAAATGTACCATATAAAAATTAATAATAATAATAATAATAATAATAATAATAATAATAATAAGAAAAGAAAAAGACTAACATTGTAAGTGTATAAGGATACGGTACAAACACTATATAAAAAGCCTTATTCGGGTCAATCCCGAACTCAAATTAGCCAATGAAAATAACTCGAAACCCAACCCTATTTAGTATACGGATTAACTAGGGCAATGCCCCGAATAATATTTCTAACCCGATTAACCTAATCCTAACAATATTAACCGAGTTAGGTCGGATAGGCTTTTTCAACATTTCTAGTTTAAATAATGACAATTTTTACAATTATCTAGTATCATATTTCTAACTAATCGATTTTGGCTGAAACTTGTTTCGACATGTTGGCTAGAATGCCAAATCTTCATCGGATCTTTTCTTTTTCTTTTTCTTTTTTTTTTTTTGGATGGGGTTCTTGACTTTTTTATCAACTAAACTCTTGGGCATTACCTAACAAATAGAAACACTCATAACTCACAACCCTTGAACCTCTCGTTTTATGAGGCTGGCATGCCATTTCCGATTTGTTTTTAGCATTTCACTTTCAGCAAGAAGCGCTTGAACGTAAGACTTCTCAAATTTATCTTTTAACGGTCATAAGTATTTATCAGTTCGGGCCTTTCTAACCATTAATGCAAACTATTTGAAATTGTAAGTTAGGTCGTACAATTCAAATTACTTGAATAAAGCCCGAGGGTTTATGTGCTTCTGTGTAGATTCAAATCAACGTTATAAGAGAACTATTGAAAACGTATATACATTGTTATCTTAATCAGATTATAAAATTGTCATTTAAACTGTTGAGCTATCTTGTAAAATTGTCATTATGATTTAGGTTGTTTCAATAACTTTTTTATGTATTAGTTTTCTTAATTAAGACTATAATATGATTAATGTTTACTAAAAGTTTTAGTTAAGTTTACCTAAATTTCAATCCAAACCATGTAACTTTATATAACTAACCTTTAAAGATCTAATACTAATGAAAAGAGTTATTTAAAGTTAAACATACCAAATTTAAATAACTTCAAAAATGTGTTATAATATTATTCATGTTTTTAGTTTTAAATGGTTTAACAGAAGTGTCTACTTGAAATTTCAACAAGATAAAAAATAAAAAATTAATAAAAAAAAAAACTATGTAAAATTAAAGACATCCTTTTTTTGTCTTTCATATATATTTTTTTGTTTGTAAACAATATACCTGAAGCGAGGAGACATTGATAAATATTTACCCACGAAATTTGCATATAAAAATACCAATCGACAAATACCCATGTAAACAGTATGTGGGTAAATGTATGTGTATATACTTACCCACAAATTACTCGCCGAGAATTACCCATGAAAAAATAGAGTGTGGGAAACATTAATATAGCCACAAAATTACCCACATATTTACCCATGACAAGATAATCCATGGTTACTTCGTGCAAAATATCCTTGCGGAAATAATTTACCCACATATTACACACAATTTATAACTTCGTGGGTAGTTCAATGGGTAAATTCATGGGAAATTCGAGGGGAAATTTCATCAATGTTTTATATATGTAATTATGGGTAATCGGTGGGAAATTAAAGGGTAGATACCCACGAATCAAATTTCATGGTTAATTTTCATGGCTAACCAACAGATTTCTTGTAGTGAGGGATGTCTAGACTTTTCCACACTATTCATGGGTATGTTTGTGTGTCCGGTTTTGGAGAAGAGAAAGAGAGGGAAATAGAGCTTGGATGATAAAGAGATTAAGGAGATGAGTTCCTTGTTAAGGTTAAGTTCTATCAATGATAATCCCAAGTAAGTAATCTCTCTATTTGTTGTTATTGAGGCTAAGGTTTATGGGTTAGTGGAAATCATCATATGATCAAGATATGATCATATGATGATATAGGATGGAAGGTTAGTATGTTTTAAGGGTTATGTAAACCCTTGTTTATGATGTTAGGTTATGTTTTAATAGTTTGATTATGATGATGAAGGATGATGATGATGGTGATGAAGGTAGAGTCATGATTTTCATACTAGACTTAGCTTGGAGCTAAGGTAAGTAAACCGGCTATAATGTAAAGTTATAATGATTTCTATGTGTTGTTCCCCGTTCACTATTGTTTAAAACAGTTTAAGTATATAAAACAAGTTAACAGTGAACTATGACTGAAATTAAAGGAAGTAAAACACACAAAGTAATTTTCAACATCATATTCTTATTAGAAATAAATCAACAAAGAATCGTTACCTAAGTACTTGGAATAGTACTTGGGATTGAAATGACAAAGTTTGGTGACTCTCTCTAAGCTCGGGCTAAGTCCGAGCACAACTCTTAGAGCTCACCGAGCTATCTCATGAACTAAGTTGTATTTGGAGGTGTGAAAAGATGGCTCATGCGTGTATGTGTGTTTTACAATTCACAAGCTTAACCTTTTCACTCCATCTCTTATGCTATTTATACATGTATGATTTTGACTCTTTCCTAAGTGACAATCGACATCATCTGTAAGACAAAATATCGATGTATTTTGTCTCTGCTTCTAAAGACTATTCTAGGTAAGAGACAAGACTACTTTCCTAAGTTCGGTGATGACATCGAGATCGATTTTTGCCATTCAGGAAAGTTGACTTTGGTTGATAAGGACTTCGCCTTATTTGATTCAAACTTATCCCGCCTTGTCCACTCTTTCTTCGTCTTTACATCCTTGAGTCTTCTACTTCATTTGTCTTGATGTAAGTAGTTGGAGAGAGTCTTAGGGATTCAAATGAGTTATTGTTATCACTCACTTTATCCACCATCTTCTTCTTGACTCGTCTTCACCCTTTAAGTTTCGCCTTCTCGAGTGAAGAGACTTCTTCTTTGCCTCGCATCGAGTATCACGAAGATGACTCACCGAGAGACTATGCACTCGGTGACTGTTAGTCTTTAACGGACTAAACACTTGGGCTATTTTCTATTCAAATCCTAGATTAAGGGTTTGGGTATTTCTCGAACCAACAGTCTCCCCTATTTGGATATACAAATAGCCTAAGTGTTTGATCGATGTAAGTGAGCAAATGGCTTCTTCTTACATCGAATGTACTAATGAATACAATAAGGAACACCGAGTAATTTAACAAAACATACATCTTTTATTGATCGATTACAAGGTTCCTATCACTAGTACAAAAGATAAATCAAAATGATGTCGGTCTAGATGGATTCCCGTGATTTAAGCTTGACTTTCTTGGTGATGAGTGTTTCCGTCGGGATGATCTCTTATTTTGGCATTCGTGTCTTGATGAACCTCGATGTTTGCCGGGATTGGATCGAGAGGCCACCGGTATGTAGCTTATCATTGCGCCTACACCACCGATCAATATCACTCCATCTTTGAAATCTTTGGGTTTCCATAGACATCAATGTGAAATAGCCCTCTTCGTGCTTTTCAATCACTAAACAGCTCACGAACTTAACACCTTCAGCGCGTTCCTGTTGCATTCTAATCCGTGCACTCTTATCTCAGTGGAACTCAACCCTTTTCTTTTGCCGGTGGATGATTGTGGTTGAGATTCTTGAGGTGCGATTAAAGCGGTGAATTCAGCCAGTCTTTGGTGTATCTCTTAGTCTTTCATACCTCTTCTTGAGCATCTTCATCGCCTCCTTAACCACCGCATTTTGCTTCTTTTCTATTATTGGACCGAGTTCATCGAGTTTAGTGATCCAAAAGTCGGTGAATTTTGGGATCATGAACCTCAAATGCCTTTTATCAACCCCTCAGACGTTCATTGCCAGTGGTTTAGACACGGGATGATTTTGACATCGATGATCTTCTCTTGCGGTCTTACGCTTGTCATTGTCAATGATAATGGTCAATCCTAGCTTTCCGATGGTTGCAGTTCTTTTGTTCTTTTCTTCCAATTGCTTTTTCATTTCAAACCCAATTTTGTCGCTCGAGCTTCCTTGAACTTCGTCTGCTGACCACTTTTCAAGCTTCTTTGGATTAATTCCCACATTTTCAATTTTCTTCAAGAATCACTTTAACCAAATTGCTTCCTTACTCTTCTTATCTTCCTCGACTTGTTTCAATCTTCTTTCTTCTTTAGCAAGATAGTTACTTAGGCGTTGAGGTGTGAGAAGGTATTCAAAGGTCACCGATTTTGTAGGAATCTTCTCAGGCTCAGTTGTAGTCATTATGCCTTTGCCTTTGTCCTGGCCCGAGGAAGAAGATGCAACCAAGGGAGGTGTTTTTGTCATGATTGGTGTTGTGACTGTTAGTATTGTTGATGTTTGTGGTGGTAGTGATGAGATAGGAGTTGCTGAGATTGGTGCAGAGGATGATGTTGGTGCTGCAGACATCGATGATGTTGGCTCCCCTCAATGTGAAGAGGAGTTTCTTCAAGAATGTTCTCCCCTCAAGCTGTTGCCGAAGCGCCGGTGAGGGCAAGAGTTGGTGTAGGTCTTTGAGGGGAAGGAGTCGCTTGACCCTTGAAGGCCCTGATAAATTTCGATGATCATTGCCTTCATGTCTCGAGGTGTCCGATTGAATGCCGGTGACCTTTGCTTCCAAGTTAGACTGAGATAATTCCAAGACATTCATCCGAGGCCCAAGATTCCAAGCCATGGAGGATGATGCCTTCGTCAGATTAGCCACCTGAGCATCAAGAGAATTCAATGTAGATTGAAGGGACTGAACAGAAGTTTGTAGGCCCTAAACATTGGCAGACTGAAGCATGTCAACCAGATCAGTGAGACGGGAGGAATTCTTCATATAAAATTCAGTTTCTTCCAACACTTTAGAATTGAATGCTGGGTCCTCCTTGACAGTCTCCTTGATATTATCAATCGATGAGCCACACTTCTGAAGATACTCGTGAATTTTGCTTAGGTTTGCATTCTGTGTGTCAATTTGTTGATACATAAGATCCCTGTGTTCGTGAACATTTTCATTGAAGGTTAGCACATCGGACTTAAGATCGGCATAAGCTGGCGGCGACTTGATGTGTTGATCCCATAATTTATCAAGAACCCGAATCTGACTTCCTTGAAGCTCTAGTGATCCACTTAACCATTGCCTTTTAGTGAGTGGAAGAATATTATCAAAGCGGTTAAATTCACCAGAATGGATGAGGAGGCCGAGTGATTGTCTTCGTGTAGAAAAGGTGACTCAAGATGCTCATGTGGATCAGCCGACGTTCTTGTTCGATTGAACCTCGTCCACGTCTTCCCTCGCCGATAAAATTACTTCATCACTTTCAAGATGTTCATCATCGATTGTAGTAACTCAACAACCTCAAAGAGTTAGCAAGGGGTGGTGATGGGTTCCATATCGTGGTGGTATTGATCCTCTCGAGTCTTTGTCCCGTGGACCCTTCGGACATGGTGGGAGTTTCCAGTGCCTTCTGGAGTCGATTGGTTTTGGGTTCCGTATCGGCGGGTTGTTTCTTTCCTCCGAGTCTTTGTCCCTAGTGACCCTCGAGACCTTGGTGGGTGTTTCCCATTGCCTTTGGCGGAGTCGGTGATAGTTGTATCCCTATCAACGGGTTGCTTGGTTCCTCTCGAGTCTTTGGGATCGATCGGTGTGCCCTCGGACAAAGGCTTTGATTTGCTAATGTCATCATCAGGCGTTGAAGGCGCTCCCCTACCGCCGTGGTTGTTTGTTTCCCTCCGGATCTTGGGAGTAGTAGTTGGGACCAAGGGCACCGATTGTGATTTATCGAGTGTCCTTCGTTGTCACTGTGGTAGATGTTGCTTGGTCTTCTTTGGGTGGCAAATCGGTCTTGGGCTTCGTTGCCTTTTAGGTTGTGCTCCAAGCCTCAGGCCTGATACTTGGGTTTGGTCTTAGTCCCACCGAGACTTCCCTTTCTTTTTAGGAGCGTGGTTAGAGTCACTAATTCCTTCCGGTTGTTTACAAAGAATCATATGGGCCGTCAATTCAATAGGAGTGACAAGGGATGGGTCTTTTGAAAATTTGATTGGCTGGGATGCCGGTAAAGCACCAAATTTTTCTTCCCGAGGATACTTTGCACCCAAGAACACTTGCAAAGCACAAGAGACAAACCTAGGATACGAAACGTATTTCTTCCTAGTTTTGCTCTATACCTTGGTTACGAGATCACCGAAATGATCTCCCTATGTTGACGGTGACCCCATTCATTAAGCGTTATGCCATCATCAATGAATAGAGTTAACTTGTTCGGTGGATGAGTGGTTCCCCACGAGGACCCGAATCACAAAAGTGAATAGGATCCTCCAAGCCATGGGAAATGAGATTTTGGTGATCGGGTCTTGTCCAAAAATATTAGATCTAAAATGATTTGTTTTAACCCACCCTTCAACGTGGAGGGTTCGGGATGGGCGACATAAACTCCTTTGTTATAATCCAACCCTGCTGAAGTGCAAAACGCTTTATAATCCGGGTGAATTGTTGTTGCCCCGTGAAGACCGAATCGATGAGATATTCCCGAGAGGTCCGAGGTTGTTCTCATCATGAGGTGTCGAGTCAAAGGCCTTGGTGTTGCCCAAAACTCCTTAAGGAGATTTTGGTAAACAATAAAGGGACATCGAACAAAGGCCGTTTTCGGTGGGCAATTAAACAAAAATTTCATAATGTCTTTGTAGGTCGACGCTTGTGGTATTCAAAGTTTCCTATGACATTATTAGTTTTAAATTCAAAATTTGTACGATCCCCTACCCACTGAGAAGCAAACTGGAGAGATTGAGTTCTAGCCATTTCCATTTAAAAGATTTTATGGTTTTAAAAATATTTTGAATAGAATAATCAAAGTTTTTTTTTTGATCTCTCAAGTTTGTGATGAAAAACTTTTGTAAATGTTTACAAGAAGGGTTTTCCAAAGAAGGTTTGAAGAGTTTTTTTGAGAACACACAAATTTTTCTGGATTTGAGAAAGGATTTTGACAGAGTTTTGTTGCAGAAAATAATTTGTGTGTGTGTGTTTGGTTTAGAAGAGGGTATTTATAGAGTGGTGAGAGGGGTGGTTTTTGCATAAACGTGGATATGTAAAACGGTTTTTGAAATTGTTTGAAATTCCACATTTAATGCCACCCACCACTACCCGCAGTAAAATCCCGTATTTCAAGGGAACAGTTGCAATGTACAGTAAAAGTGCACTTTTGCAGTAATAAAATATCCATAAGATATTTTATGTGAGAGAAGGCATTTAATGCCAAGTGGGATGAGGTAAGTGATGAGACCCCTGACAGTAAGACATATATTCCTATATTAAATTGGCATAGTTACCAACCTAGGACATTTAAGTAACTGATACTTGGATCATTTAGTTACTCATTCAATGCTCAATATTGACTGTCAGGGTCCCTGAATGAGTCTTACTCATTCAGTGAGAGGATGTCTTGTGGGTTTCGTTCAGGGAAGAAGAACCATTTCGAGAGAACTTATCGAGATTGATTTTCGATGCGACTTTCAATGTCAAGCATTCCCAATTCAAATTTCTCACTCAAGGTAGGTTCATCCAATGGTTTGGCGAAGATATTAGCCAAGCGATATTCGATGAGGGATGAAATGGAGTTCTATGTCTCCTTTCATTATGTGGTCACCGATGAAGTTATACGATATCAATGTGTTTGGTTCTTTGATGAAGGACGGGGTTGTTGGAGATGGCAATTGCACTAGTGTTGTCACGGAAGATGGGTACCATTTTGTAATGGATGTCGAGTCACCGAGTTGACTTTTCATCCATAAGACATTGGCACAAAGATCCGCGCAGCCCACATACTCGCCTTCAACAAGACATAGCCACCGATTGTTGCTTTTAGCACTCCAACGAACTGTTTACCTCCAAGAAATTGATAGGACCCCGAGGTACTTTTTTTGTCCATGTTGCGACCAAGATAATCGTAATCGAGTAACCTTTGAGATCGAACCTTGAGCATTTTGGATAATAGAGTCCAAGGCTTGGTGTTCCCTTGTGTACCGAGTATTCTTTTGGCTGCAGTGAGGTGAGATTCTTTGGGATTGACCGATATCTAGCTATTAGACAGATCGAGAATTGTATGTTTGGTCCGAAGCGGTTAGATACATCGGTGAGCCAACAATCCTTCGAAATGGGTTTGATTGCACGATTTGCTAGTGAGATCAGTCCAAGGTTGTTAGGTGGAACCATTGGAGTCTTCACCGAGGCACGATCGATATCTCATATTTCTTCAAGAGATTTCTTGTGTACTTTCTTGACCGATGGAGATTCCTTTCTCGGTTTACCTGATTTGTAGTCCAAGGAAATATGTGAGTTCACCCATCATGCTCATTTCAAACTTCTTTGTCATCAGTATTTCAAACTGTTTGCAAAGTTTATAGTTTGTTGAGCCAAAGATGATGTCATCAACATATACTTGGACTAGTATCACATCCTGTTGTGTTCTATAGATAAACAGTGTGTTGTCTATCTTTCCTCTGACAAACTCGTTTTGTATTAGGAAGGCTGAGAGTGTTTCATACCATGCCCTGGGAGCTTGTTTAAGTCCATAAAGGGCTTTGTCAAGCGTGCAGACATAGTCAGAGAATTCACTACTCTCAAAGCGAGGAGGCTGCTGAACATACACATCTTCCTTAAGATCACCATTTAGGAATGCACTTTTAACATCCATTTGGTAGACCCTAAAGTTCATTTATGTTGCATATGCAAGGAAGATCCGATGGCTTCCATTCTTGCAACAGAGCAAATGTCTCATCATAGTCAATGCCTTCTTGTTGATCAGAACCTTTGGCTACAAGCACGGCTTTGTTTTTAATAGCGAAAGGTTTTCATCGCTTTTGTTTCGAAAACCCACTTCATTCCTATGACTACAACATCTTGAGGACATTTGATCAAGGTCATGACCTTGTTTTATCAAACTTTTCAGTTCTTCTTGCATAGCTCGAACTCACTTGGGTGCTTTAGAGCTTGATGACACTTTTGGGTTCTATATCCGATAGGTAATCGGCATATAGACATTCATTGGCTGAATCTGCAGTTAACTTAGCAGCCATGCATCTAGTGAGCATTCCCTCAGTGGGTTCACCAATGATGTTCACAAGCTCAATGTCTTGAGATCTTGTCCACTTACTTTGTGGTCTAGGATATGAGCTTGAGGATGTCACTGGATAATCAGGAGTGATTTCAGGTGCATGAGCCACAGAATCATTAGGAACATCTGTTGAGATGTTTTGTTCAGGTTGGGTTTCATGAATCACAGGTTCCTGATCATTTGGATCAGTGTTACCTATCCCAGCAGGACCGATCGATTATCAATGAATTCACCGATAGTTGGTTGTGACGGGTTGTGAGGCAAGACATTATATGAGATGTCGACATCGCCTTGGTATGAGGAATTGATTTTAGTGTTATACTCATCGGAGGATATCTTGATGAGTTATCAATTCATATTTCCTCCACCGAGGTATTGGTGAACGATGCTTTTACACTTTCATCAAAGGTGACATGAAAGGTTTTCTCAACTTGTTGTCTCCTTGTGTTAAATACCTCAAGGCTTTGGAGATCGTTGAGTAACCTAGAAAGTATCCATCATCGCCTTTAGCATCAAACTTGCCTAGATGATCCTTGTAGTTATGAATAAACACGGGACATCCAAATACATGAAAGTAGGCGATGTCGAAGTCTACCTTTGAATATCTCATATGGGGTTTTATTATGTCTTTTGACAATGATTGACTGTTTGGGTATAGCGGTGTTTTGACCGCCTGATCAAATGCTTAGAGAGTGAGCCATTTAACATGGTTCTAGCGACCTCAATGAGAGTTATGTTTTTCTTTCACCACCCCATTTTGTTCGGGGTGTAAGGAGATGAAAATTTTGGGAGATTCCTTTTCATCACAAAAGCTCTCAAGTTCATCATTTCGAACTCGTACCATTGTCGATTCGATTTGTTTTATAGTAATGTCATTCGGTTTTCAATGTTCACGATGAATAACATTATTGTGTCACCGCTCGACTCTTTTGGAAAGAAAGTATACCCAAGTGTATCTTGAAAACTCATCAAAAATGACAAGTGTATACTTCTCATGTTGGATAGATCTAGGACTAAGCGGTCCAAAGAGATCCATATGCAAGAGGTGAAAGCGACTTTGGATTGAGAAATTTTGTTTTGTTTTGAAAGATGCTCTTTGATGTTTGCCTTTCTCACAGTCGAGCATGGTTTATCTTTTGCAAAACCCGTGATGGTAAGCAAAGGACCTTGTTTTGTTTTGCCAAGTTGTTGATGTTTTGAAGTTTAAGTGAGAGAGTCTCTTGTACCATAGCCAGTTGGCGGTTCAAAGTGGCTTTGGCAAAGAGCAGTTCCATCTGAGAGTGAGTAGACATGTCTAAGACATAAACATCATCTCTTCTAGGAGCTATCAAAATAACTTCTTTATTGGCATTGAAAATGGTACCTTGTTTGTCATTGAATTGTACAATAAACTTGGCATCACATAGTTGGTCGACACTTATGAGATTGTATTTGAGACCATTGACATAAGCTATTCTAGAGAAAACTATTCCATGGCGGTTCTTGAACCATAACCTTCATGGGACATGATGAGTTATCACCAAATACTACTTTGGGTCTTGGTTCCTTCACATACTTGTGCAGATACTCCTTCACACCGCCATGCTTCTTGAGCATCCTTTGTCTAGATGCCAAATAGGCTCCGGCGTGTCTCTGCACAAGTAGTAAACTGAATTAGTTTCTCTTAGTGACCCACTTACTAGTTGGCTTGGATCTCAATGTCTCTTTGAATTTAGCAATCGACTCATGGTTAGTGGTTGAGTGCATTGTGCTACCACAGGCTTTGCATTTAGAGACTGAGGATGACTCAGTGATTTTGGGTTGCTTGGAACTTCTCCTTGCATGGATGACGCTGTCATGCTGGGATGTCATATGAGTTTTGTTACCACAAATATCACAGCATGTGTTCATAAGACAATCATCAGGATGATGATCATTAAAGCCACAGTGTGGGCAAGGAGGAAAAGGTTTTGCTCTAAAATTTTGAGCAGGCTTGGATGTAGAAGCATACTGATGACCAACTTTGGTGTAGTTGCTTTACTAAGAGAACTTACATATTGTAAGTGATCGATTCTTTGATCATCCTTTTGCAGATCATACAAAAAGGATTCTATAATGATTGTCGATGGTATGGTGGTATAATGGCATAGATCACACTTCTTCTTGTTTTTGGTGGTTGCGTTTGACTTTGAGGTACTAGAGGAAGTCGACTTTGTTTCCTTGGTGATTCAGGGGACTTTTCGATGGATTCCATCTTGTCGGCTAGCTTCTCACGAGTTCATTCGATTCTTGAATTTGGTCGACTTCTTGGGGATAGAGAATGTGGAAGTTTCGGTGGGGTACACTCTTGTTGAGTTGGTTTTGATGGTCTTTTGAGGATAGTTCTACCAAGTCCGGACCTTTCTTTTGGTGAGTGTGGATTGTATTGTAATGGAGTAAGCTCATAGGGGGGAGCAAGACCGAAGAGGTTCCAGGGTGGAAGTGGTGCTTGAGATTTAGCTTGACTCGAGGCGTGTTCGGTACTCTGGGCACATTAGAGTCCAAGCATGCTCTTTAGAGCTTGACTTTCGAGCTCTAGAATTCTTCCGTAATCAAAGTTTGGAAGCTTAGTCTCGTGGATTAACCCGCTCAATCCAATCACTAGGCTTGGGACTAGTCAACATCTGTAATCATGCCACCGACACAAATGGATTGGGACCACGGTCTTTGTTGAGAGAGTCGAAGATAATCTTCACCTAAGACTCTCTTCTTACTCTCGGGGCTCCCACAAAGATCAAAGACCCCGAGATTCTTAGCGATCCAACTATCAAGAATACCTTGAAACTTTTGAGTTCGTCTTGAAGAGCCCGATTTCTTTTAACTAGTTCGGTGTTTTGAATTTGCAAAGTAGCGACCTCAAGCTTGGCTTGTTTTAAAATAAGTAGTTCATCCACACTTGTTTAATTCAAAACTTAGCTTGTTGTATTTTGAAAAAGATTCGGTCTTTGCTCTTCCACAAACTTAAGGTCAACATTAAGATAGTTCATGTAAGGCGCCAATCGAGTCATCATCCATATAAAGTAAGATATTTACCTTCTTCATTGTGATATTGACCCATTCTCCATTCCTAGCATGATTCTTTCCAGCGACTAGCTTGTCCTCTTCGAGGGCCATCACAGCTGTCGACATGCACCATTTCATCATCTCGATGACACCGGCTCTTCATCTCGATCGAAGGTTTCAAAGAACGAGGCCCTTGTTTTTACCTCGCACAATTTGAACAATTTTGTTGTTTCGAGGGATCGCCTCAAGCAATGCAATCTTAGCTTTTGCTTTCTTATACTTAGCTTCATAATCAATGGTTTTGTTATTATCAAATTTGTTTTGGAAATGTTGGTGAGACTTATAAATTTTGGTTGAAATTTGCTAAAGCTCGAGGACCGATTTGACCACGATGGTTTGTAAGAGGTTACGAAATTGTTTTAGAAAACGTCTTTTGCAAATGACCCCTTTATGACACTTAAAGCATTCGGTGTCCTCATTTGCTTTAGCATTTGAAAAACCTTTGTTTCTTTTATAAATCTTCGAGAGTTAGCAAGGAGTGCCCTTTCACGAAATTCGACGTTCGAGTCATTTAGGTACTCCTCACTTGATCTCTCATCAAGTTCATCATCCGAATTTTCTTGAAAATCTTGAACCACATTGTTAGAGAAGAAAGCGGTTGATATGGGTGTGAAGTGGTGGTCGTGGACTTCTTGACTTCGAGACTTCTTTAAGTCGTGGTATCGTCTGTTAATGAGGTTTTCCTCACGATGAGTGTCTAAATACTCATCATTTTGTACCATTTAAACTGCAAAATATCCGAAACACTCGTAAATGCATCAAAATGATAAAAATATCACAAATAAGTGTTTTATGTGTTTTAAATGCAAAAATATCAAAATCGGTGAAAAGCGTATCAAGTTTGCATAATTGGCGCTTTAGTCCCCAAGTTTCAAAAGTTGTCAAAACAGGTCCACAGTAAATCAAAATAAAGAAAATATCATTCTAAGTCCTTAGGATTCATGAGTTGTCAAAATTGGTCCTTAAAATCAAAATTGCAAAATTACAACTTTAGTCCTCAAGTTTTGAAATTGTCACAAATAGTCCTTGGAAATTTGAAAATGTCAAAATGGTCCTTGTACTATTGAAACTTGGCAAAGTGATCCTTGTGACAACTTTGGAATATTAGCGTAGGCGGTCCTTTGATTTGTGAATTACGAAATAGTCCTTATGATATTAAAACCAAGCCTTGTCAAAACCATTTTGGACCCCAGCCATTTATACCATTTTGACCCCCCTGCCATATAACCTTTTTGGACCCCTAAGTCAAATAAAGTCAAACCCATACCGCTTATCTTCCCACTTGCCCTGCAACTAAGCCCTCTCCCATCACCCCTCAGGCCTTATTCCCCCCCTCATCATCATGTCTACCAACTTTATACACCACAATTAATGCCACCCCCCTAGTTGCAAATTCAGAAGCCCCAGAGGTCAAAAGCAGACTTTCCCGCCAAAACCCAGTCAATGGCCAAAATCATCTCGGGTCATCCAATGGTGAAAAGAATAGTGGAACCGATCGAGGAGAGAGAAAGCATTTGGTGTATAAAGAAGAAGAAGCTAAAGAACAAAGGCAGTACTTAGTTTTTAAAATTTCATGTATGTCGTTTTCATTTAATTGTCTTAATTAGTTCTCTTAACTGTAATCCTAAGCTTTTATGTACTAAACCAAGATCATTAAGTCTATTGTAACTCACTTTCAGTGTTAATTCAAAGTTGATCCAAGTTTCATGATTTTAAGTTCCATGTTAAACAAGTTAGTTCACATGTTTTTGAAGTTAAGCTTAAATTAGCTCATTTATAATTAGAATAAGCTTATCTAAGCTTCTGATAGCTTTTGGTAAGATTATTGGTCAAGTTCAAGAAAGTTTGATATCCGGTCAACAAAAGTAAACTGAGGAAGCAAAAATGGGCATGAGTTTGGAACTGGTTGATGCAGTGACGGAAATGGGTTGAAATTTGGTTTTAGACAGTGGTTACTTGTGGTGTTTGGCAAGCCATTGTGGCTAGGACACATGTAAGCTTTGAAAATCTCACATCTGTTATAATCCACTTATTTAGCATATTGATAAATTGATAGATTTTGTTTGAGATATGGCATCATTTGAGAGTTAATTGATTATTAAACTTAGATTAAGTGTTAGTATAGGTTGGTTAAAGAATCTGTTGAGTTGCATTGCAAAACAGGTTAATATAGTGTGTTTGGTACAGTTGGTTTGGTGATCTTAAGCTTTGGTTTGTACATCAAATCATTTAGTCGGGTCTCAAATAGGACCACTTGAATCATATTTGTCAAAATCTTGCTTCTGCAAAAGCTCAAAGTCAACTTCACTTTGAATCTGTCCTTATGGTCTACTTTGCTTGAATCAGTTGGTAAAAATGAGTATTTAGGTTTAAAATACATAGAGATAGCTTGTACTAGTTTCATTTCACCATATAACATCAATCTCAGTCCATAAATTGGTTTCAAAGTTCATCAAAGTCAAACTTCTTCATAACTGTTAAAAGTCAAAAATAGGTGAAAATCCAGTTTTCAACCAACCTAAGTTGATTTTTCATAGATTCATTTCTGGTCCAAATCCAGTGAAACTTTGGACTTTAAAACTTCAGTTGGTCTAATTACTTATTATGATTTTTATTGAATTTTAGTAATTTTCTAAAAGCTTCAAAACAGCTTATCAAACAGGGCTTATCGCTCTGCTCACAAACTCGATGAATCTTGAGTTTTTCGCTTTCTTCGAGCTTGTCCGTGTCGGCCTTTGGTTTACAAGTACTTTGCCAAGTCTAGTTTAGGTTCCAACTTTTGGATTTGAGTCTCAGCTTATTGGGTAGCTTATTCTTTAGCTACAAAGTAGGCCTCAAAACTGTTTTAAGCACTTTAACTCAAATCATCATAATCATAGCAGTTTGCAATTCATAGGTTTAGGACAGTTGTAATAAGTTGTTTTAGAGTACTTTTAGCATAATATAGCTTCTGTGCGAGTTTGGTACCCAGTTTGTACCTTTGGCTTATTTCAATTGCTTATTACATAAGCACTTGCCCTGCAGTTTCATTTTCTCACACACAAGCTACTGTTTTAATATTTTTCATAGATTCAGTATATTAATTTAGACTTTTCTTGAATTTTTCAGATTTTTCTAGCACTGTTTGCTATTTTTCTTTATTTAAAATGCTTTTAGGCATTTTAATTAGCTTTTAATACAATTAATTCGAGAAAAGTTTCAAAAATAATTTTCATTTTTCCTAGGTTAAGATAAATATAAAAGTCAAAAAATATTTTCCAGATTTTTCTTAGTTAAATTTGTAATTTTTAGCAATTTAATTAGTTTTAAATAGTTTTTAATTCATAGAAAATAGAAAAATAATCGAGAAAAATATAAAATAGTTTTGAAAATTCTCTTTAGTTATTTTAGATTTTCCAAGTCATAATTTCATTTTTCTAGCTTTATTTCATATTTTCTTGTATTTTAGGATATTATTAAATAGTTAAAAATAGTTTTAATTAATAATAATTAGTTAATTAGTTATAAAAATAATTTTCTTTTTCTAAAAATTTTCTCTTATCATTAGGTTTGTAAAAATATCATTTTTATATTTTTAGGATTAATATTGCTTCAGTTTCACATTTTCTTTTGTACGTCACGTAGTTTGTAATTTAAATTTTATATAAAGAAAAATCAAAAACATCATTTTACAAATAGTGATAGCGTTTATTTAATATATTTTATCTTTTTAATTCTCTTTAATTTGCATTTAAGCCCATGTAATTTGTAAACTCTTTCTTAGGGTATAATCAATCAAACCCTTTTTCCCATTCAAATTCTCTCGATCACTACACGTTTGATTATTCTCATACACTCGTTGGGACTTAACGACCGGGAAACACTATACTCTCGATCTTCATTGCATTTGTGTCTCGAACTGTTTTAAGTTGCTTACGGTTAGCCATTCACAAGTGGCTAGCTTGTGAGATAACTGCGGTTTGGCACGAATCAAATTTTAGCGCCACTGCGGAGTCATGCTAATTATCTTACGTTTAGCATTAGTGATTTGAATATTCACTCCTTGTTCATACCATCTATCTATATCTATATATATTTTCTTATAAAATCCAAAAACCCAAAACGATTTTAAAACGTATAAAACACAAAAATATTTTCCTTTTGTTTCTATATATGTATCAAAGATAAAAATACAAAAGATTTGTCGTTTTCTTTGTTTAATAATAACAACATAAAGATTACCACCGTAAACCAAGGCGGTGTACTACCTAGCTGGGGTACGACCATAATAAGTTCCCGAACCAAAGATTTAAAACTTGCCTTTGTGTCCTCGAGAGTGGTGTACCTTTTTCAAAAAGCCATTCATCTTGTGATTATTGGTTTAAGTTCATCGTTGTTTTGCCTCGATATTGTTTTAATTGGATTTGTTGTTATATCTACTTGTCGAAACGAAAACCAAAAAAAAAAAAGATTCTTCTTACCCCATTTTCACCATTTTCACCATTTTATAATTCCTTTCCTTAACTCGAGATCATTAGAGTTAACTTAGTGTATGCGCTCGCTCTTCTAGGTGCAGTAAGCCCATTTCGTGAGCTTGTCGATTCCAAGAAGGCGTGTCCGTGAACTTTCGCCCATCACCGGATCCGAGATCCGATCGCTCACACTACTTCCGTTATCATGGCGGAAGAACGTCCTATGTGAGCTTCTCCGAGCACCCATCGATGGGTATGGAGATGCTATTGTTATCCCAGCCATTGTGGTGAAAATTTTGAACTCAAAACCGGGTTCTTGAATCTTGTAACCTCAAGTCAATTCTATGGTTTTGAGCGGGATGATCCTCATGCTCATATTCGATGGTTTAACAAGATTGCATCTACCATCAAATACAAGAATGTCCCTACAGATCTTTGTTAAGCTTCTTACATTCCCATTTTCCTTGAGGGCAAGCCGGTTGGCTTGAATAACAACCCCTAAATCAATCGAAACATGGGAAGACACGGTGAAGAAATTTGTGAGCGAGTTTTATCCACCTTCCAAAACCACGAGTCTTAAAATGAAATCATCAAGTTCACACAAAAGTTTGATGAACCCTTTGGTGAATCGTGGGATCGTTTTAAGGAGTTGCTATGCAAATGTCCTCACCACGGTTTCTCCGAGTTAATGCAACTCGATACTTTCTATAATGGAGTGAGTCAATCGATCAAGATTCTCTCAATTCCTCCACCGGAGGAAATTTCTTGAGCAAAACCGTAAAGAAGCTTTAACAATAATTGAAAACAAGTCTAAAGTCCGACCGCCTGAAGCAAACCGGTTGTTTCCCAAGTCGGTGTTGGCCCTTCTACTTCATCACCGTGAGTCAATCTAGTACCGATGCTAAGATTGACAAACTCACGGAGGCAATTCAAGCTTTGGTTCTTCCAACCAAAAGAAAGTTTCTTTTCCACAAACTTCACCTCTCACTGAAGTTAAGAAGTGGAAGTCGTGTTACTTGCGGTGGCCCCATGCCTATTACGATGTATGGCCACCGATGGTAACCCTTTGAAGCAAATCTTGTGGGGTGATTTCCAATTCAGAGGCAACCAATATCGTGCTCCTATGGACCCGAACCACCGCCCTAATCATTACCTGGACCACCCGGTTTCAACCAAAACCAAAACCGTAATCAAAATCGAATAGACCAAACCAAGGTTTTCAAAACCAAGGTAATTTTAGTCAAAATAACGGTTTTCAAAATCAAAATCAAAACTTCCAACACCAAGGAAATTTTAATAGAAACCAAGGTCGTGGAAATTTCAACCCGGTACTTTCATGGCAATAATCAAGGAAATTTTCAAAATCAAGGCCCTAATCCAAACAATAGAGGCGAATTTTCTGTGCAAAATCAAGCCATTGTTCCAACTGGACCATCATCGATGAGTTGTTGAAGCAGTTCATGAAATCCGAGGAGGAAATGAATATGTTGTTGGTCGACCAGTTTCGACATTAAGAAGTCTTTAAATGATCGACCCTCGGGCTCGGTACTTTACCTAGCAACACGATCGCTAATCCGAGAGGCGATGCAAAGCGATCACAACCGAAGTGGTGCTCGTATGATGGACCCGCTATTCCTACTACTCTTCTTCTTCTCTCCGAAGGTATTGGAAAGTGAACACGAGGCGACAAAGGACAAGGAACTTCCTACTAATAACGGAAGTACCGGCAATGTCCATCCTCGGGTTGTCCGAAACCCAAAACCAAACACAGGTTGTTTTGAACCTCCGGTTGAAAACCCCAAATCAAAACTTCTATTCCTTACCCTCACGTTTAAATGAGCAAAGCTCATGAAAAGGCCGGTCATCAAATGGAAAAATTCTTTCAAATTTTCCAAGAACTTCATTTGACATAAGCTTTGCGGATGCTATCATCTTGATGCCCAAGTTTGCATCAACTCTCAAACACATGTTAAGCAATAAGGAAAAAGCTTTGAAATGGCTAAAACTCCTTTGAGCGAGGCTTTCGTGATTCATACATTAAAAAGCTTCGAGAAGCTTGGAGATCTGGAAAATTTCTTCTTCCTTGTGTTTTCCGTGAATGATTGAATGCTTTGCCTTGCCGATCTTGGTGCAAGCATCAATCGATGCCTTATTCGATGTGGAAGAAGCTTTCTCTTAGGAACTTATTCCTACCGCATGACTCTTGAGCTTGCGGATCGTTCTATATCGCGTCCTCTTGGCATCGCCGAGGATGTATTCGTGAAAGTAGGAAAGTTCCATTTTCCGGTGACTTTGTGGTTGTTGATTTTGATGTCGATCATCGGGTTCCTCTCATTGTTGGGCGAGGATTCACGAGAACGGTCCGTGCTCTTATTGATGTATTTGAGCAAGAAATCACGTTACGTGTGGGTAATGAAGTTGTTACCTTTAACCTTGATCAAACTTCAAGGTACTCCTCAAATTGTAATCTTGAATCGCTTAATCGGTCGATGTAATTGATATTGCTTGTAAGAGTATTCTCAAGAGTTTCTTGGTTATCTTCATAATTACGTGGTGGGGATTCCACCACATCTTCTAAACCTATCATTGCCGACTCTTCCCCTCTCACTCCGCTCCGAGGGAGGTGACTTCTTCGGAAGAGATCGATGAATTTCTTGCTAGTGATGAATCAATTCCACTGGAATTGATGGTGTTTATGATTCGGAGGGGATATCCTTTATCTCGAGCAATTGTTAAATGAAGATCCATTACCTTCACTCCCTCCGAAAGAGATCACGATTGAGGAAATCAAATCGATACAAACATCTCGAAGAATTTCCGAGGTTGAACTTAAGGACCTACCTCCTCATCTCGAGTATGCATTCTTGGAGGTGATGATAAATTACCCGTCATAATTGCTAAAGACTTAAGCGAGGAGGAGAAAATCGCTCATAAAGGTCTTGAAGTCACACAAGCAAGCAATTGCTTGGAAACTCTCCGACATTAAGGTATCAACCACGAGTTTTGTACTCACAAAATCTTAATGGAGGATGACTTCAAACCAGATCCAACATCGTAGAAGGGTGAATCCTAAGATTCATGAGGTTATCAAACAAGAGGTTCTTAAACTTCTTGATGCGGTTTAATTTACCCGATCTACGATAGTCCTTGGGTTAGCCCAATTCATTGCGTTCCAAAAAGGGTGGCATTATTGTTGTCACAATGAAGAAAGCGAGTTAATTCCAACTCGATTGGTTACGGGATGGCGTATGTGTATTGACTATCGCAAGTTAAGCGGCCGCCCAGTAAAGACCATTTTCCTCACTCTTCATGGATCGGATGCTTGAGAGATTAGCGAGGAGCGAATACTATTGTTTCCTGATGGTTTCTCGGGTTATTTTCAGATCCCCATTGATCCATTGGATCAAGAAAGACCACATTCACCGCCCATACGGAACTTTTGCCTCTGAGGCGTATGCCTTTTGGCCTATGTAACGCTCACGCACGTTCCAACGATGTATGGTGGCAATTTTCCACGACATGATCGGGAAACAATGGAGGTGTTTATGGATGACTTCTCGGTCATTGGGGACTCATTTGAGACATGTCTCCCATTTAGATAAAATGCTAAAAGCGGTGTGAAGACACCAATCTTTGTCTAAATTGGGAGAAGAGCCACTTATGGTCAAAGAAGGCATAGTCCTTGGCCATAAGATTTCCAAAAATGGGATTGAGGTAGATAGAGCAAAAGTCGATGTTATTGCTAAATTGCCTCATCCTACTACCGTCAAAGGTATTAGGAGTTTTCTAGGTCATGCCGGTTTTATCGCAGATTCATACAAGATTTTTCTAAAATCGCTCGCCTATGACCCATCTTCTTGAAAAGATGCTCCTTTTATCTTCTCACCGAGTGCCAAGCTTTTGAAACATTAAAGAAAAAGCTACGGAAGCACCATTCTAGTTGCCCCAGGATCGGGATTTACCCTTTGAGCTCATGTGCGATGCAAGTGATTTTGCTATCGGTGCGGTCACCGGGCAACGTAAACCAAGCATTTTCACCTATCCACTACGCGAGTAAGACTATGATCAAGCTCAAACCCATTACACCACTACGGAAAAAGAATTATTAGGCGTGGTGTATGCGTTTGAAAAGTTTCACCATACCTTATTTTGACCAAATGCGTGGTGTATACGGATCACTCGGCTCTCAAATATCTCTTTGCAAAACAAGATGCAAAGCGAGATTGCTCCGTTGGGTTCTCCTCCTACAAGAATTTGATATCATTATACGTGATAAAAAGGAGCCGAGAACACAGGTGCGATCATCTGTCCGTCTAGAAAACCCTCACCAAGATGTGTTCGAGAAAAGGAAATTAACGAAACATTTCCTCTCGAAACAATCAATGTGGTTTCTTTTCGTGGAGACTCTTCTACCCCATGGTTTCTTGACTTTGCAAATTACCATGCGGGTAACTTTGTAGTGAAAGGATGTCGTCCCAACAGAAAAACAAATTCTTTAAAGATGTAAAACATTACTCGGGACGACCCTACTTGTTCAAATTTTGTGCGGATCAAGTCATCCGCGATGTGTGTATGGTCGGGAAGCTATTGACATTCTCAAAGCTTGCCATTACGGACCTCTTGGGGGACATCATAGCCCAACTACACCGCCAAGAAGGTGTTTGATTCCGATTCTATTGGCCCACGATTTACAAAGATGCCCATGAATTTGTCAAAACACGTGACGCTTGTCAATGTCAGGAATATCTCATAAAGAAATGAAATGCCATAAACGCCATTCAAGTGTGTGAGATTTTTGACATCCGGGCGTTGACTTTATGGGGCCATTTCCTTGATCTCATGGTAATAAATACATACTCGTGGCCGTTGACTATTTGTCAAAATGGGTTGAAGCTAAGGCTTTACCTACCAACGATGCCCGAGTTGTTGTGAAATTCTTAAAATCTCTTTTGCTAGGTTTGGAACCCACGAGCCATAATCGGTGATCGTGGTGCGCATTTCTGCAATGACCAATTTGATAGAGTCATGCAAAAGTATGGTGTAACCCACCGCCTCTCTCTGCGTACCACCCCGAACAAGTGGGCAAGTGGAAGTTTCAACCGGGATTAAAAGAATCTTGGAAAGGACGATGGCGGAAACCGTGCCTCTTGGTCGGATAAGTTAGATGGCCTGCACTGGGCCTTCCGTGCGACTTATAAAACACCCATCGGGTGCACTCCATACAAGCTTGTGTACGGAAAGGCGTGTCATCGCGGTTGAGCTTGAGCACAAGGCATCTTGGGCCTTGAAACATGCCAACTTTGATATTCAGAGACGGTGGTGATCACCGGAAAGTTCAAATGAATGAATTAAATGAACTCCATGATCAAGCATATGAGAACTCTTTGATCTACAAAGAAAAGACAAAGAAGATTCATGACTCAAAATCAAAACCGCGTTTTCAACATCGGTGATCGAGTCCTTCTTTTCAACTCAAGATTGAAGATTTTCTCGGAAAACTAAAAACCACCGGTGCGGACCATTTACCATCACTAAAGTATTTCCATATGGAACCATTGAGTTATCTCAACCCGATGGTCCAAACTTTAAAGTGAATGGTCATCGGTTGAAGCATTATTTTGGAGAGGACATTCCCCCGTGGTTGTCCCGGATCTACAAACTTTCCCATGAACCAATGAATGCGGGGATCGAGTCAAGCTAGCGACTCGGGAATCAAAAACAAGAGCATGCTACATGGGTTTTCACCCGTGTGTACCACCCTAGTGTGGGGAGTTGCCCCGTTGTTGTATATAAGAGTTTCATTAAAAAATAAATAAAAAATATATATATATATATATATATTGCTAAATAATAGCCATAGTATTTCCCTTTTACGTTCTATGTTTGGCATAACCGCGGTACTTTGAATATTGAGGCAATATTCATTTCTAGTGTGGGGAAATTCTCACGAATTTTATCATGTAATTATACCACCCAATTCCCCATTTTGGCCAAATTTTTTTTTTTTTGGAGTAAGTGTTTTGCACTTACTCAAGATCTGATTATCGATCCGACATGTCTAATAAATGAAGGATTTGCTAATCCGAGAGCAAATGGCTCTTGGTAAAGATATCTCAAATCCATTGACGACTTGCAATTTGCCCAAAATTGTATGGTATCCATTCACCATATCCTTAAAAGTGAAGAGTTGGCTAGCCCGCAAGTTTATGGCTTGTGGTAAAGCGGTGGAAAACCATAATTGGTAATCGACTCACCAAAGATATTTTATCTAAGAGTTGGCTAGTCCGAAGCAAACGACCGGTAAAACAAATCAAATCGTTGAAAGCTAGTGATTTGCTCAAAATCACTGGTTATCGATGTACCAAGATTCTTACTTGAATGAAACATTTGGCTACTCGAAGTAATGGCTTTTGGTAAAGAGATGAAATCCATTAATTTTTCTCAAAACATTGCTAGGGACTAGCAATATCTTAGTGTGGGGATTGATGAGTGTCAAATACTCATCATTTTGTACCATTTAAACTGCAAAAACATCCGAAAACACTCGAAATGCATCAAAATGATAAAATATCACAAATAAGTGTTTTATGTGTTTTAAATGCAAAATATCAAAATCGGTGAAAACGTATCAAGTTTGCATAATTGGCGGTTTAGTCCCCAAGTTTCAAAAGTTGTCAAAACAGGTCCACTGGTAAATCAAAATAAAGAAAAATATCATTCTAAGTCCTTAGGGATTCATGAGTTGTCAAAATTGGTCCTTAAAATCAAAATTTGTAAAATTACAACTTTAGTCCCTCAAGTTTTGAAATTGTCACAAATAGTCCTTGGAAATTTGAAAATGTCAAAAATGGTCCTTGTACTATTGAAACTTGGCAAAAGTGATCCTTGTGACAACTTTGGAATATTGGCAGAAATGGTCCTTCAGATTTCAGGAATTGCAAAATAGTCCTTATGATATTAAAACCAAGCCTTGTCAAAACCATTTTGGACCCCTGCCATTTATACCATTTTGACCCCCCTCCCATATAACCTTTTTGGACCCCCAAGTCAAATAAATTCAAACCCCGCCCTGCTTATCTTCCCCACTTGCCCTGCAACTAAGCCCTCTCCCATCACCCCTCAGGCCTTATCCCTCCCCCTCATCATCATGTCTACCAACTTTATACACCACAATTAATGCCACCCCCCCCCTAGTTGCAAATTCAGAAGCCCCAGAGGTCAAAACAGACTTTCCCGCCAAAAACTGATCCAATGGCAAAATCATCTCAGGTCATCCAATGGCTGAAAAGAATAGTGGGAACTGATCAGAGGAGAGAGAGAAAGCATTTGGTGTATAAAGAAGAAGAGAAGCTAGAGAACAAAGGCAGTACTTAGTTTTTAAAATTTCATGTATGTCGTTTTCATTTAATTGTCTTAATTAGTTCTCTTAACTGTAATCCTAAGCTTTTATGTACTAAACCAAGATCATTAAGTCTATTGTAACTCACTTTCAGTGTTAATTCAAAGTTGATCCAAGTTTCATGATTTTAAGTTCCATGTTAAACAAGTCAGTTCACATGTTTTTGAAGTTAAGCTTAAATTAGCTCATTTATATTAGAATAAGCTTATCTAAGCTTCTGATAGCTTTTGGTAAGCTTATTGGTCAAGTTCAAGAAAGTTTGATATCCGGTCAACAAAAGTCAACTAAGGAAGCAAAAATGGGCATGAGTTTGGAACTGGTTGATGCAGTGATGGAAATGGGTTGAAATTTGGTTTTAGACAGTGGTTACTTGTGGTGTTTGGCAAGCCATTGTGGCTAGGACACATGTAAGCTTTGAAAATCTCACATATGTTATAATCCACTTATTTAGCACATTGATAAATTGATAGATTTTGTTTGAGATATGGCATCATTTGAGAGTTAATTGATTATTAAACTTAGATTAAGTGTTAGTATAGGTTGGTTAAAGAATCTGTTGAGTTGCATTGCAAAACAAGTTAATATAGTGTGTTTGGTACAGTTGGTTTGAGTGATCTTAAGCTTTGGTTTGTACATCAAATCATTTACTCGGTCTCAAATAGGACCACTTGAATCATATTTGTCAAAATCTTGCTTCTAAAGCTCAAAGTCAACTTCACTTTGAATCATCCTTATGGTCTACTTTGCTTGAATCGGTTGGTAAAATGAGTATTTAGGTTTAAAATACATAGAGATAGCTTGTACTAGTTTCATTTCACCATATAACATCAATCTCGGTCCATAAATTGGTTTCAAAGTTCATCAAAGTCAAACTTCTTCATAAGCTGTTAAAAGTCAAAATAGGTGAAAATCCGGTTTCAACCAACCTAAGTTGATTTTCATAGATTCATTTTGGTCCAAATCGGTGAAACTTTGGACTTTAAAACTTCATTGGTCTAATTACTTATTATGATTTTTATTGAATTTTAGTAATTTTCTAAAAGCTTCAAAGCGACTTATCAAACAGGCTTATACGCCTGCTCACAAACTCGATGAATCTTGAGTTTTCTCGATTCTTGCGAGCTTGTCACAAGCTCATAAGAGCTTGTCCGTGTCTGGCCTTTGGTTTACAAGTTCTTTGCCAAGTCTAGTTTAGGTTCCAACTTTTGGATTTGAGTCCAGCTTATTGGGTAGCTTATTCTTTAGCTACAAAGTAGGCCCCAAAACTGTTTTAAGCACTTTAACTCAAATCATCATAATCATAGCAGTTTGCAATTCATAGGTTTAGGACAGTTGTAATAAGTTGTTTTAGAGTACTTTTAGCATAATATAGCTTCTGTGAGAGTTTGGTACCCAGTTTGTACCTTTGGCTTATTTCAAGTGCTTATTACATAAGCACTTGCCCTGCAGTTTCATTTTATCACACACAAGCTACTGTTTTAATATTTTTCATAGATTCAGTATATTAATTTAGACTTTTCTTGAATTTTTCAGATTTTTCTAGCACTGTTTGCTATTTTTCTTCATTTAAAACAGTTTTTAGGCATTTTTAATTAGCTTTTAATACAATTAATTCAGAAAAGTTTCAAAAAAATAATTTTTCATTTTCCTAGGTTAAGATAAATATAAAAGTCAAAAAATATTTTTCAGATTTTTCTTAGTTAAATTTGTAATTTTAGCAATTTAATTAGTTTTAAATAGTTTTTAATTCATAGAAAATAGAAAATAATCGAAAAATATAAAAATAGTTTTGAAAATTCTCTTTAGTTATTTTAGATTTTTCCAAGTCATAATTTCATTTTCTAGCTTTATTTCATATTTTCTTGTATTTTAGGATATTATTAAATAGTTAAAATAGTTTTAATTAATAATAATTAGTTAATTAGTTATAAAAATAATTTTCTTTTCTAAAATTTTCTCTTATCATTAGGTTTGTAAAATATCATTTTTATATTTTAGGATTAATATTGCTTGATTTCACATTTTCTTTTATGCGTCGCGTAGTTTGTAATTTAAATTTAATATAAAGAAAAATCAAAAACATCATTTTAAAAATAGTGATAGCGTTTATTTAATATATTTTATCTTTTTAATTCTCTTTAATTTGCATTTAAGCCCCTGTAATTTGTAAACTCTTTCTTAGGGTATAATCAATCAAACCCTTTTTCCCATTCAAATTCTCTCGATCACTACACGTTTGATTATTCTCGCATAGCTCATTGGGACTTAACGACCTGGGGAAACACTATACTCTCCTGATCTTCATTGCATTTGTGTCTGAACTGTTTTAAGTTGCTTACGGTTAGCCATTCACAAGTGGCTAGCTTGTGTGAGATAACTTGACGGTTTGGCACGAATCATCCTCATAGACAAATTTCCCATAAATTTCAAGAAGTTCAACATTCTGGATATGATTAGCATTCCTAAGTCCCTGAGAGAAATTTAACCACTTCTCAGGGAGACTATTGACAAAACCAACATTGATTTCATGTTTGGACAACTTAACACCATCATTTGAAAGTTCATTTAAAATATTTTTGTATCGGGTGTAAGTTTGAGACAGAGTTTCTGAGTCCTTAGCCCTGAAGGTGTTGTACTCAAGTTTCAGGTCCATTATCCTGTTTTCCTTGGTATCAAATGGGCCTTCGTAGCTATGGACTAAGTCATCCCAAGTTTGTTTGGCTATACTATAGCTTATAACTGACTCCATAATATCATCAGGAAGACATGATATGATGATACTTTTGAGTCTTTGGTCCTGGTTGACCAGTCTTCTCTCATCCTGAGTCTACTGAGCTTCAGGTTTAGGCAAACCTTTAGCATTTTTTGGGACAAATGGACATTCATTTATACACTTGATATAATAAGGTTCCATCCCAGTCAAATAGCAAAGCATACACTTTTTCCATTTGTTGAATTTACCAACTTCAAGTCTAGGGGCAACAACTGAATAAGCTCCACCCTTTTTATCAACTAGTTGAGGTACATCAATTTCAGCCATTTAGGATCAAATTTAAAAACTTTTAGAGCGGCAAAAATATGAGTTTTATAATTAGCCAAGCTCTGATACCACTCGTTGTTCCCCGTTCACTATTGTTTAAAACAGTTTAAGTATATAAAACAAGTTAACAGTGAACTATGACTGAATTAACAAAAGTAAAACACACAAAGTAATTTTCAACATCATTTTCTTATTAGAAATAAATCAACAAAGAATCGTTACCCAGTACTTATGGAATAGTACTTGGGATTGAAATGACAAAGTTTGGTGACTCCTCTAAGCTCGAGGCTAAGTCCGAGCACAACTCTTAGAGCTCACCTGAGCTATCTCGGGAACTAAGTTGTATTTGGAGGAGTGAAAAGATGGCTTGCGTGTATGTGTGTTTTACAATTCAAGCTTAACCTTTTCACTCCATCTCTTATGCTATTTATACATGTATGATTTTGACTCTTTCCTAAGTGACAAACCGACATCATCTGTAAGATAAAATCTTGATGTATTTTGTCTTTATTTACAAAGACTATTCTAGGTAAGAGACAAGACTACTTTCCTAAGTTCGGTGATGACAGAGCCCGATCTTTGTCATTGAGAGAAAGTTGACTTTGGTTGATAAGGACTTCGTCTTATCGATTCAAACTTATCCCACCTTGTCCCGCTCTTTCTTGATCTTTACATCCTTGATCTTCTACTTGGTTTGTCTTGATGTAAGTAGTTGGAGAGAGTCTTAGGGATTCGATGAGTTATTGTCATCACTCGCGTAATCCACTATCTTCTTCTTGACTCGATCTTCACCCTTTAAGTTCCGCCTTCTCGAATGGAGAGACTTCTTCTTTGCCTCGTCTTGAGTATCCGAAGATGACTCACCGAGACTATGCACTCGATGACTGTTAGTGTTTAACGGACTAAACACTTGGGCTATTCTCTATTCAAATCCTAGATTAAGGGGTTTGGATATTTACTGAACCCAACACTATGTGTTACGCGTTATGTGGCTTATGTGCTAGATTGATGATTTGCTTGGTTAGTTGTGCTTATGTGATTATGAGTAAGATGATAGTTACGTGTTAGACGAGAAAGGATTAGAGGAAAGAATGGTTAGGTCTTTAAGTAGCTGAGGTATGTGGTTATGCGTTATAATTGTGATAGCGTATTATGCGTGAATGAATTATGATGATATGTTATACTCGCTTTACTTACAAAGTATTCGTGCTTACGATTTAAGATGTTAATGCTTTGTAGGTTGTTATGTGGTGATGATGGTAAGCTTGAGCTAAGGCTTACGGATTGCTAGTTATGTGGAAGATTGGTAAGTAAGTAGGAGCTAGGTAGTATACCGAGCTCAATTTCGAGTTTGTACCCCCGTTTGTCCTATGATAGTTTGTATGGTGTAGTCAAGTATCAATTTGTATGTTATGATTGTCTTGATGAATCAGTGGCCAACCGTTGGGTCAAAGTGTGTTTTAAGTGTTTATAGTCAAAGTTAAAGGGTGTTTGGTATAAGTGTATTTATACCCATTTTGGGGTCAAACAGATTGAATGGTTATGAACATGATGTATCATGTTATATTAAAGATTTCGGAAATTTTGTTAAGTTTTGAGTCCGAAGTATGGTTTCGGAAAGGTGTGAAGTATTGTTTTATAAAATTTTCTGGGTCCTATATGACCATATGGTATTTTCAAGATATGGCCATATATTCGCTTCGAAAGTTTAATAAGGGGCATTTAGTCGACATATGGCCATATGGTATTTTTAGCATATGGCCATATGGCTGTCTCAGAAAGTTTAATAAGGGTATATGGCCAGCATATGGCCATGTCGAATTTTAGCATATGGCCATATGCTTCCTTCAAAGTATTAATAGAGTATTTTTCAGATTTTGTCGATTTTAGAAAAATCATATCTTTTAAACCGTAATTCATCACGGGTCGCGCCACCCGCCATTTCAAAGGTAATTAAGTCTAGTTTCATGTAAAAATACTTGCAAGGGCTGAATGGTAATAGATTCTAGTCAGTTGTTAAAAGAGTAACAGAATGTACGTTAAAGTTGGGTCGTTTCCGCGTCAAAAGTCAAAATATTTGGTCAAGCGGGCATGGGGTGTAACAACTTGGTATAAGATCTTCTGTTTAAGTGAATTAGGTTGCCACAATAGTTTTCCTAGTCTTAAACCACTCGTAGAAGCGTTGAATGTAAGTTAGTAACGCGGGAAGTAATCGTTAAGTATGAGATGGACTATGTCTTTTGTTAGATGAGCTTATTGATGACAAGCGATGAATGTGTCTTATAGTGTTCATGTGTATGAGATGTAAGTCCGTAAAGGACTTGAAGTGTTTGAATGATTAGTTAGCCGTACACCTCGGTTGGTGCCGGTGATTATATTGTGATTATATGAATGTATGATAGAGAAATGGTAATGAAATACGAGTAAGAATGGTAGACTAGTTTTATGATGCCTTAGTTATAAGGTAGACTAGTGTTTGCGGCTAATTAGAAAGTTGATGCTTAGACATAGATGATTATGCAATGTGATATATGAGCTATAGATTATATGAATTTATTATGATTACGAATGTTTTAACACTTGTTGGATAAGTGTTAAGTGTTATCGGTTATGCGATGTTAAGTCTATGGAGGTTGGTTAGATGTCTAAGTAGAATGAGATTGTGCTTGATAGCATGGTACATAGAAGTGTATGAGATAAGATAGATGCATTGAAATGCATAATATGTAAGACTTAAATGATATGTGTGAGTAATATTTATTGAGAAAATATGGGTTTATGATAGCAGTTGCGTGAAGCATGGATTAGATTTAATATAATTTATAATTGCCACATTATGCGTGATGACGAAATGGTGGCTAAAAGGTGGATAAACCATATTGATATGTGAAAAAGTTAAGAAGTATGATTATAGCTTGGTGCTTAGAAGACCTGATTGAGTTTAATTGTGTTAGTTATATTGAAACAAAGAAGTGATGTGATGAAGCATGGTTGCTTTCATGCTTAATAAAAGAGATGAGAAAAGTTAAAGTGCATAGTTATAATGTGATAAGATCATGTTTCATATAAAACATGACAAGTAGGATATGTTAGTAATGAATGCTCGATGCATGATTAAAGTTAAAGAGTAAAGTAGTATGATATGGCTTTAATGCCAATGAATAGATGAGATGAATAAAGTATGTGAACAAGAAAATAAAGTTGAGTAGGCTAAAGTTGTGATAGATAGAAGATAAAATGTATGAATCAGCTTGAGGTTGACGATGAGCGATAAGTTGCATTGTGAAAATAGAAATGTAATAAATTGACAAGTGTTATATAGAAACTTGTCTAGATGGAAGTAAACATGGTAGCGAATGTTGAAATTACTTAAGGCAATAAGAAATTTTGTAATGATAGTGTGTCTTGATGATAAAGTACATGAAAGATTAAGTGAGTATAGATGATATGGTAGATATAGCTTGGATCCAATGCTCTAGTTTTGGAATCCTTTGGGATAGCTCAGCTTGCTTTTATGGCATGTGTTTTGGCATCCTTCGGGATGGCCTAGCTTGCCTTATGGCATGGCTATTAGCTTGCCTTTCATGGCATGGTTGTATAGCTTGCCTTATGGCATGGTTGTTAGCTTGCCTTTCATGGCATGGTTGTATAGCTTGCCTTATAGCATGGTTGTTAGCTTTCCTTTCATGGCATGGTTTATAGCTTGGCTTATGGCATGGTTGTTAGCTTGCCTTTCATGGCATGGTTGTATAGCTTTCCTTTTTGGCATGTTGTTTAGCTTGCCTTTATGACATGGATGAAGAGTTAGAGAGATTGGATCCCAGGATAGAAAAGATGGAAAGTAAAGTAAGTATGATTGTTGTGTCGGAAGTACTTAAGTAGGATGACTTTTAATTTTCTTATTTTTATGAATAAAGAAATTGTAAATTGCCTAACAATAAGTTTATGATTCCTTACTTACATAGATTGGGATGCCTTTTTATGTAAATAACGAATTGTAAATGAGTGGGCTTATGTGTATCTGATATGGCATGAGTACGGGTAGAGAATGTAAAGTGAAAGTTAAAACTAGTTAGACGTCATAAGAAATGAGATTAGCTTTAAATGGAAACTTATAACGGCATTAAGGTCATGTGTGAAACCTTAAGATAGATGCCAAGAATGAGTTTCTGCTTTAAGTTGAGAAGATGATGAGTAGTATTTCAAAAATTTAACAGGAAAGATTGCTTAAGTAATGCGTGAGAAAGATTTTGAAAGTGTCGTTCATATGGTACCTTATATAAATTTGAAATGAGTTGGGTGTTAAGTAGAATGCAAATTTGACCAGTTTATGACTTAAGGTCATGTTAGTGCATTAATGAATGACGTGGAAATAATGTTGAAGTTTGACTTATATAAAGTCATAGAGTAGATGTTTCTGGATGACAAGTCGTCATTGTGGGAAGTCTTAGATAAGCTTGTGATGTGAAGTGTTGTTTATAGTGGATTATGAGTAATGATTGTATTATAGTAAGAATAGAACTGCAAGATCATCAAGATCGTTGCAATGAAATGACTAAGGATTCTAAGTATGAGAATGGCGGTAGGTTATGAATGAGTTTTGGATAGTAATAGACAAGGGATTTCGAGGAAGAAATCTAAATAAGAGGGTAGAATTGTTAGACCTATTTCCCGGGTACTGGGACCCCACCCTAGATGAAAATGGACCAAAGGCCTTATGTGATTGGTTAGTCAATTAATGTTATATTGTAGTCAAGCCCGATAGTCAAAGTGACAACCAAAGAATGTGTTATATAGTTTTGAAAAGTATTATGTGGCACAACAAGAAGGGAATGGACTTCAAGGACTTAAGTTGCCAAGAAATATATGTGTTATAAGTTAGATGTGGCCAAAGTGGAATGAATGAGACTTTAGGGACTAGTTATGCCAATTTTTCAAAGATGCAAGCTAACTAGTTATATCTAGGGATGCCTAGAATTTTCCACACCATTTTTGGGTGTGTTTGTGTGTCCGGTTTTGGAGAAGAGAAAGAGGGGGAAATAGAGCTTGGATAATAAAGAGATTAAGGAGATGAGTTCCTTGTTAAGGTTAAGTTCTATCAATGATAATCCCAAGTAAGTAATCTCTCTATTTGTTGTTATTGAGGCTAAAGGTTTATGGGTTAAGTGGGAAATCATCATAGGATCAAGATATGATCATATGATGATATAGGATGGAAGGTTAGTATGTTTTAAGGGTTATGTAAACCCTTGTTTATGATGTTAGGTTATGTTTTAATTGTTTGATTATGATGATGAAGGATGATGATGATGGTGATGAAGGTATAGTCATGGTGTCCATAGTAGACTTAGCTTGGAGCTAAGGTAAGTAAACCGACTATAATGTAAAGTTATAATGATTTCTATGTGTTACGCGTTATGTGGCTTATGTGCTAGATTGATGATTTGCTTGGTTAGTTGTGCTTATTTGATTATGAGTAAGATGATAATTACGTGTTAGACGAGAAAGGATTAGAGGAAAGAATGGTTAGGGCTTTAAGTAGCCGAGGTATGTGGTTATGATTTATAATTGTGATAGCGTGTTATGCGTGAATGAATTATAATGAGATGTTATACTCGCTTTACTTACTAAGCATTCGTGCTTAGGGGTTAAGATGTTAATGCTTTGTAGGTTGTTATGTGGTGATGATGGTAAGCTTGAGCTAAGGCTTACGGATTGCTAGTTATGTGAAGATTGGAAGATTGGTGTAACACCCTAGGAAAATTCCACATCGGCTGTGGCCTGGAGAGATGCTGGGCTTATAAGATAACATTCACCTTACAATGACACAAAGCGTTTTGTGGTCTACTGCGAGTGGAGTTCTTAGGAACTGGCAGTTAAGCGTGCTTATGTGAGAGTAGTACTGGCTTGGGTGACCTGCCAGGAAGTCTTCAAATGAGGCCACAAAAACAAAGCCGGGATCCTGCGGGTAAAGCGGAAAATATTGTGGTCTTAGTAGGCGGGATGTTATAATTTGTAAGTAAGTAGGAGCTAGGTAGTATACCGAGCTCAATTTCGAGTTTGTACCCCCGTTAGTCCTATGATAGTTTGTATGGTGTAGTCAAGTATCAATTTTTATGTTATGATTGTCTTGATGAATCAGTGGCCAACCGTTGGATCAAAGTGTGTTTTAAGTGTTTATAGTCAAAGTTAAAGGGGTGTTTGGTATATACCCATTTTGGGGTCAAACGGATCGAATGGTTATGAACATGATGTATCATGTTATATTAAAGATTTCTGGAAATTTTTGTTAAGTTTTGAGTCACGGAAGTATGGTTTCCGGAAAAGGTGTGAAGTATTGTTTTATAAAATTTTCTGCAGGTCCTATATGACCATATGGTATTTTCAGCATATGGCCATATGACTGCTTCCGAAAGTTTAATAAGGGGCATTTGGTCAGCATATGGCCATATGGTATTTTTAGCATATGGCCATATGGCTGTCTCAGAAAGTTTAATAAGATATGGCTAGCATATGGCCATGTCGAATTTTAGCATACGGCCATATGCTTCCTTCAAAGTATTAATAGAGTATTTTTCAGATTTTGTCGATTTTAGAAAAATCATATCTTTTAAAGCGTAATTCATCACGGGTCGCGCCACCCGCCATTTTGAAGGTAATTAAGTCTAGTTTCATGTAAAAATACTTGCAAGGGCTGAATGGTAATAGATTCTCGTCTGTTGTTAAAAGAGTAACATAATGTACGTTAAAGTTGGGTCGTTTCCGCGTCAAAAGTCAAAATTTTTGGTCAAGCGGGCACGGGGTGTAACAACTTGGTATCAGAGCTTCGGTTTAAGTAAATTAGGTTGCCACAATAGGTTGCCTAGTCTTAACGTAGAAGCGTTGAATGTAAGTTAGTAATGCGGGAAGTAATCGTTAAGTATGAGATGGACTATGTCTTTTGTTAGATGAGCTTATTGATGACAAGCGATGAATGTGTCTTATAGTGTTCATGTGTATGAGATGTAAGTCCGTAAAGGACTTGAAGTGTTTGAATTATTAGTTAGCCGTACACCTCGGTTGGTGCCGGTGATTATATGAATGCATGATAGAGATATGGTAATGAAATACGAGTAAGAATGGTAGACTAGTTTTATGATGGCTTAGTTATAAGGTAGACTAGTGTTTGCGGCTAATTAGAATATTGATAGTTAGACATAGATGATTATGCAATGTGATATATGAGCTATTGATTATATGAATTTACTATGGTTACGAATGTTTTAACACTTGTTGGATAAGTGTTAAGTGTTAAGTGTTATCGGTTATGCGATGTTAAGTCTATGGTGGTTGGTTTGAAGTCTATGAGATTGTGCTTGATAGCATGGTACATAGAAGTGTACGAGATAAGATAGATGCATTGGAATGCATAATATGTAAGACTTAATTGATATGTGTGAGTAATATTTATTGAGCAAATATTGGTTTATGATAGCAGTTGCGTGAAGCATGGATTAGATTTAATATAATCTATAATTGCCACATTATGCGTGATGACCAAATGGTGGCTAAAAGGTGGATAAACCATATTGATTCGTGAAAAAATTAAGAAGTATGTTTATAGCTTGGTTCTTAGAAGAAGTGATGGAGTTTAATTGTGGTAGTTATATTGAAACAAAGAAGTGATGTGATAGTGAGTAAATAATAGAAGCATGGTTGCTTTCATGCTTAATAAAAGAGATGAGAAAAGTTAAAGTGCATAGTTATGATGTGATAAGATCATGTTTCATATAAAACATGATAAGTAGAATATGCTAGTAATGAATGCTCGATGCATGATTAAAGTTAAAAGTTGAGTAGGCTAAAGTTGTGATAGATAGAAGATAAAATGTATGAATCAACTTGAGGTTGACGGATGAGTGATAAGTTGCATTGTGAAAATGCAAATGTAATAAATTGACGAGTGTTATATAGAAACTTGTCTAGATGGAAGTAAACATGGTAGCGAATGTTGAAATTACTTAAGGCAATAAGAAGTGTTGTAATGATAGTGTGTACTTGATGATAAAAGTACATGAAAGATTAAGTGAGTAAAGATGATAAGGTAGATATAGCTTGGATCCAATGCTCTAGTTTTGGTATCCTTTGGGATAGCCCAGCTTGCCTTTATGGCATGTGTTTGGCATCCTTCGGGATGGCCTAGCTTGCCTTATGGCATGGTTGTTAACTTGCCTTTCATGGCATGGTTGTATAGCTTGCCTTATGGCATGTTTGTTAGCTTGCCTTTCATGGCATGGTTGTATAGCTTGCCTTATGGCATGGTTGTTAGCTTGCCTTTCATGCCATGGTTGTATAGCTTGCCTTATGGCATGGTTGTTGGCTTGCCTTTCATGGCATGGTTGTATAGCTTGCCTTCGTTGGCATGTTGTTTAGCTTGCCTTTATGGCATGGATGAAGAGTTAGAGAGATTGGATCCCAAGCAAGAAAAGATGGAAACTAAAGTAAGTATGATTGTTGTGTCGAAAGTACTTAAGTAGTATGATTTGTAATTTCCTTATTTAGATGGATTGGGACGCCTTTTCATTTAAATAAAGAAATTGTAAATTGCCTAACCATAAGTTTATGATTCCTTACTTACATAGATTGGGACGCCTTTTTATGTAAATAACGAATTGTAAATGAGTGGGCTTATGCTTATCTGATATGGCATGAGTACGGGTAGAGAATGGAAAGTGAAAGCTAAAACTAGTTAGACGTCATAAGAAATGAGATTAGCTTTGAATGGAAACTTATAACGGCATTAAGGTCATGTGTGAAACCTTAAGATAGACGCCTAGAATGAGTTTGTGCTTTAAGTTGGGAAGATGATGAGTAGTATTTCCAAAATTTAATAGGAAAGATTGCTTAAGTAATGCGTGAGAAAGATTTTGAAAGTGTCGTTTATATGGTACCTTATATAAATTTAAAATGAGTTGGGTGTTAAGTAGAATACGAATTTGACCAGTTTATGACTTAAGGTCATGTTAGTGCATTAATGAATGACGTGGAAATAGTGTTGAAGTTTGAAATTATATAAAGTCAAATAGTAGATTTCTCCGGATGACAAGTCGTCATTGCGGGAAGTCTTAGATAAGCTTGTGATATGAAGTGTTGTTTATAGTGGATTATGATTGATGATTGTATTATAGTAAGAATAAAATTGCAAGATCATCTAGATCGTTGCAATGAAATGACTAAGGATTCGAAGAATGAGAATGGGGGTATGTTATGAATGAGTTTTGGATAGTAATAGACGAGAGATCTCGAGGACGAAATCTAAATAAGGGGGTAGAATTGTTAGACCCATTTCTCGGGTACTGGGACCCCACCCTGGATGAAAATGGAGCAAAGGCCTTATGTGATTGGTTAGTCAATTAATGTTATATTGTAGTCAAGTCCGATAGTCTAAGTAACAATCAAAGAATGTGTTATATAGTTATGAAAAGTATTTTGTGGCACAACAAGAAGGGAATGGACTTCAAGGACTTAAGTTGCCAAGAAATATATGTGTTATAAGTTAGATGTGGCCAAAGTGGAATGAATGAGACTTAAGGGACTAGTTATGCTAGGTTTTCAAAGATGCAAGCTAGCTAGTTATATCTATGGATGTCTAGACTTTTCCACACCATTCTTGGGTGTGTTTGTGTTTCTGGTTTTGGAGAAGAGAAAGAGAGGGAAATAGAGCTTGGATGATAAAGAGATTAAGGCGATGAGTTCCTTGTTGAGGTAAAGTTCTAGCAATGATAATTCCAAGTAAGTAATCTCTCTATTTGTTGTTATTGAGGCTAAGGTTTATTGGTTAAGTGGGAA
This sequence comes from Chrysanthemum lavandulifolium, assembly GCA_022545495.1. NCBI lineage: Eukaryota > Viridiplantae > Streptophyta > Magnoliopsida > Asterales > Asteraceae > Chrysanthemum > Chrysanthemum lavandulifolium. Next base: position 267,768,967 of record CM040239.1, on the reverse strand, counting down.
ATCATCATATGATATGATTATATGATGATATAGGATGGAAGGTTAGTATGTTTTAAGGGTTATGTAAACCCTTGTTTATGATGTTAGGTTATGTTTTAATAGTTTAATTATGATGATGACGGTGATGAAGGTAGAGTCATGATGTCCATACTAGACTTAGCTTGGAGCTAAGGTAGGTAAACCGGCTATAATGTAAAGTTATAATGATTTCTATGTGTTATGCGTTATGTGGCTTATGTGCTAGATTGATGATTTGCTTGGTTAGTTATGCTTATGTGATTATGAGTAAGATGATAGTTACGTGTTAGACGAGAAAGGATTAAAGGAAAGAATGGTTAGGGCTTTAAGTAGCTGAGGTATGTGGTTATGCTTTATAATTGTGATAGCGTGTTATGCGTGAATGAATTATAATGATATGTTATACTCGCTTTACTTACTAAGTATTCGTGCTTTCGGTTTAAGATGTTAATGCTTTGTAGGTTGTTATGTGGTGATGATGGTAAGCCTTGGCTAAGGCTTACGGATTGCTAGTTATGTGGAAGATTGGAAGATTGGTAAGGAAGTAGGAGCTAGGTAGTATACCGAGCTCGATGTCGAGTTTGTACCCCCATTGGTCCTATGATAGTTTGTATGGTGTAGTCAAGTATCAATTTGTGTGTTATGATTGTCTTGATGAATCAGTGGCCAACCGTTGGGTCAAAGTGTGTTTTAAGTGTTTATAGTCAAAGTTAAAGGGGTGTTTAGTATAAGCGTATTCATACCCATTTTGGGGTCAAACGGGTCGAATGGTTATGAACATGATGTATTATGTTATATTAAAGATTTTTGGAAAGTTTAGTTAAGTTTTGAGTCACGAAAGTATGGTTTCCGGAAAAGGTGTGAAGTATTGTTTTATAAAATTTTCTGCAGGTACTATATGACCATATGGTATTTTCAGCATATGGCCATATGACTGCTTCAGAAAGTTTAATAAGGGGCATATGGTCAGCATATGGCCATATGGTATTTTCAGCATATGGCCATATGGTATTTCAGCATATGGCCATATGGTTGTCTCATAAAGTTTAATAAGGGTATATGGCTAGCATATGACCATGTCAAATTTTAGCATATGGCCATATGCTTCCATCAAAGTATTAATAGATTATTTTTCAGATTTTGTTGATTTTAGAAAAATCATATCTTTTAAACCGTAGTTCATCACGGATCACGCTACCCGCCATTTCGAAGGTAATTAAGTCTAGTTTCATGTAAAAATACATGCAAGGGCTGAATAGTAATAGATTCTCGTCAGTTGTTAAAAGAGTAACAGAAGGTACGTTAAAGTTGGGTCGTTTCCGCGTCAAAAGTCAAAAATTTTGGTCAAGCGGACACGGGGTGTAACATTTCTCGAGATCGTCACCACCTTGATTACGACTTGTGAGATCTTGAGATAATTAAGCGCTAAGACTTGATTGTCTCATGTTGGCTGCTTAGTTGACTGTGGTGGTATTTTTTATTTTTACAAAAATCGGGATGCGATTTTTTTTTTTTTTTTTTTTTTTTGTGTAAGCGTGACTTGCGATGTGGGTTTTAATTTTCTTACTTTGTAGATGGGTATGATGTAGATCTCGGTTCGAAGCTCTGAGTGAAGCCCCAAAAGCATAATCTCAGAGCATTTGAACCTTTGAGGAAGGCCTTATCTTGGTGGGCCGTTCAGTAACGCAGACATGCACTCCTTTGCGGCTTTGTTTTGCTACTTTAAAAGGGCCTTTTCCTGGCGGGGCATTTACTAATGCAGCCATGGAGGTTTTAATGCCTTTCTTTTGCTAGACTTGCAAGGTTTATTATTGACTGATAATTCAAACCTTTAACAAGGTCTTATCTTGGTGGGGCGTTTATTGTAACGCAGCCATGGAGGCTCTCGTGGCTTTCTTTTGGTGCTTGCATATGTTGAGTGGTTTTGGTTATCTGGCTTTGCTCAAGGCCGATTTTGGTTCTATTGTCGTTTTGTGTCCTGAAATGAATATATATATGGTTACGATCGCAAAACGGCAGCATAACTGTCGTCAGAAGTTTTGAAATAGTCTTGCGGTCGCTGTTTGTTGACTGGTGATCTTTTAAAATCGTTTCCTACTAAATGGTCGGTGACTTTTGGAAACGTTTTCTACCTGATGGTCGATGTAATAAAGATTTAGCCATGGTCGGCTGAACTTATGGGTTTACTTTTAACTAGAGTGGGCTTATATGTTGTGGGCTTGGCTCTTTTATTGAGATGGTATAAGTGAAACAATTGAGTTGCTTTTGTGTTTTACAATTTCACTAACATTTCTTCACCTACAGGAAATTTGGTAGGTGGCCTGGATCCCGCAGGTTTTTGGGGTTTGGTTGCACATCGTTTTCCTTCTTAAGATTATCAGTAGTGTCATAGTGAATGTGTTTACTGCAGCTTCAGTGGGTTGCGTTTTTAGTTGTTGAGATGGCTATGTGGCTAAAGTAAGGGCTTAAAATTTGTTTTCCTTCTGTTTGTGTACTTGTATGCGTTGCTTAATATGTTTTCATGTTTAAGATGCATGGGGGGATGCTTTTGGCCCGCATCGTGGCAAGGCAGTCATATTGAATGTATGACTGCAACCATATTGGTTTCCTGGTATCGCTTTTGTATACATATGTCTGAGGTTTAGAAATAGTCTTGGGGTGACTGTTTGTTGCCTGGTGACGCTATCGTGTACATGAATTTTAGCCTCCACCCTTTCTACAGGCGATGATGATAATATCTTGACCATTAGCGTACATTTTCTTGGCCGCATCGTGGCGGGCGATCATATCGAATGTATATTGCAGACCATGTTGGTTACTGGTATCGCTATTTTACACATATATTTGAGCCTCATTTGTTCTCATCATTCATGTGTTTCTGTGAGTTGTGACATGTTAGTGAAAGTATGGATTACGTGACAAATAAACGTACGTTCACGCAGTATTTGGTGTGTGTATTTTACAGGTATGTATTACTGTTACTGTATGCTAGATCAGGATCCATAAATAATGAATATAAAAGGTTTCACACCAAATAATGTTAGCTGCCAACTACCATGTATGTATTGCTATATCGGTAGGTTCTAATTCTAATATTGTAACAATACTATTTGGAATGCCAGTATCCTCGTATTGTGTATACGCTTATATTACCTTTCAAAATCATAGGTAACTGCATTTCTGTAAGTAAGGGGTGTTTGGAGTAGTCTGTACGTATGCAGTTGAAAGGAGTAGAATCTTATCCAACTGAATAGTCGTGTCATCGATTGGAATCTTTCCACTCAACAGAATATTGCAATCTTCATTTGCTAATATTGATACGAGATGTTTAAGATATTGCCCTGTTCTAATTCACCCCTCGAATTCCCTTCGTTGTCACAATGGTCTAGCAATATGTCTGGTGCAGACCTTTGCATAAAGACTGTTGAAATAGCAAATGGAATTTGAGGGGCCGATTAGATGGCCCTCGCTATCCAGAACATCGCGTCCCAACATCAGCGACTGAGGCTTGAAGTGTACTTCCGAGTGGAAAGAGTCCACTCGATGACGCAACAATATTCAAGTATGAAAGAAAATGAACCTTTGGGGAGTACAACTTGTGCGGGTACACAGGTTTCAAGAACTGGGTCATGTTTTTGAGGTACGTAAGCATGTCTCCTTTTATTTATTACATTATTAATATTAGCATTCTGTTGTAAACAAAAATTGAGAGAGTGAAAAGTATTATTCAATTAATCATAGTGTAGGAGATTACAAGGAGTATACATAATATAAATATTAGGGTAAAACCCTAATAGCTAATTGGGTCATGGGCTTATTATGGGTTATATGGATATTCACATAATATTATTCATAACACTCCCTCTTGGATGTCCATATTATTAATACGCTTTAAGAATGCTGCCTCATTAAAAACCTTGTCAGGAAAATCCAGTGGGACAAAACCATGACTAAGGACAAAAAGAGTGCAGCGCGTATTATCTCCCTCTGATGACTATATCACTTGAGCTCTTTGAGTCGACGCATACCAATGTTGTGTCTTAGTTTCTATACGTTGAGCTAAGAAGTCTCTCGGTAAACAAATCCACCAAATTGTCGTTTGAACGAACTTGTTAAACAATAATATCACAATTCTTCTGTAAGTCATAAGTGAAGAATAATTTTGGTTAAATATATTTCGTCCTTTCGCGCTTGATATAACCTTCTTTAAGTTGAGCAATACATGCTCCATTATCTTCATGCAAAACTGTTTGTGCCACCTTCTCTGAATAATTACCACATGATCTACGTATGTGTTGTATCACACTTCTTAGCTAAACACATTCTCGACTTGCTTCATGTATCTCTAGAATTTCTGCATGGTTGGATGATATCATTGAGATAAATGCCTTAGCGAACATCATGAAATTGCGGTTCCTCCACTTGTAAATACATATCCAGTTTGTGATCGACCATTGTGAGGGCCAGGCATTCTTGAAGATATATAATCTTCTAATATAACTTAAATACCTCTAATTAGTATCTTATAAGATATGGACATCCATATTATAATTATCCATAACACTCCCCCTTGGATGTCCATTTGAGAATTATGCCTCGTTAAAACCTTACTAGATAAAACCCAGTGGGACAAAAATCTAGTGAAGAAAAAAAAATACATAATTCCTTTATACGCTTGAGGATGTTGCCTCATTAAAAACCTTTCCGGAAAACCCTATGGGGACAAAACCATGGTCAAGGGAAAAAGAGTGCAACGCGTATCTTCTCTCCCCTTGATGATCACATCACTTAAATCTCTTAGTTGGTGCAATCAAATATAATAAACCAACTTCTTTAATGTCAATATATTAAGTGTCTTGACCAAATATATGTTTGATTCTCATATAAACAAGTGTTCTCCACTTAACCTTCACGTATCAAGAAGGATTAAACATATGTCATACTTATCATTATACAAGCACATCCTCGTACTTCACAAGTTATATAGTATCAACGAATGCAAAGCAAATGATATATTATATCATTTATGACCACTAGTGAGAACAATAAATGTTTTATATACATTATAACTATGACACTCATAAATCGGTATTGTGATCATTATCTTTATAAGTAAAGGGGTCTTTCTTCATCAATTGACCTCATATAAACATGAGCGTCGTTTATCCATATAAATATAGTTAGCATCTTTCTTTAGTTTTTATGATGCACACATATTTCATCCTTTGGATGTTCAATCATAAGCCAAGACAGCATGTGTCTTTTGTTTCAAATTCAACTTCTATGCATTCATTTGCCTTTATAATCATAAATCAAACTGCATGAAACTTACACAATATTCAAATCTAGATCTCTTTATAAAGTTTCATAGGCAAATATAATTCTTTATTTGGCACAATACTATACACTAAGGCAATCATTAAACGTATGTCACAAACATGATTAATTCAATATAATCAAGTAGTATTCTCGAGAACTTCTTTTATATGCTTTAAGCATTAAAAATCACTATCATGCTTCATGCATTTCAAATCCTATAATAAATTCTTGTATGAGCTCTACTCATTTATCTTTTAGACGCATACCGATAACTTATTATATTGCCAGATTTATAAATATTATATACATTATTAGATCCACCACATGAGAACATGTCTCCTTATGATCATTTTCATGTCTTTACAAAAGTATTGTGTGCCATTAGTTATGCCTTATATACAAAAATTTCAATACTTTAATTTCACTTTCTCATAAAGACCAATGCATATCCAATAATTTTACACATTCATATGTACGGACTTTAAGTCCTAGTAACCATGTCTCGTCATAAGAGACTTAACTCTTTTCATTACTTATTTGCGTCTTTACATCTTGTGGCCACTCATTTATACATATGCACTTCCTGCAAGTATGCTTCCATGATCCTCACCATGATTATAGCGCTATCTTATTTATAAACATAATCATTACCATATCGACGTCGATTCGTTACTTTTCGATTCCACACTTTACTAGACTTTATATTCTATCATTTGTTGACATCTCAAAGTTTTTCATGTACTCGGGGTTTTCAATAACATTCATGTCTAATTTCTCTTTAAGAGACTATGGGGTCTTTATTACCTCGATTCGACCATCTTGATTTTATTGCTCCATTTTATCTCTTCATTCGAGGACTTTTAGTTGGAATCGATTAGTCTATCACGTTGCAGACATGCCATAGACTTACTATCAATCATTGGTTTTAATGTTGGGACACACACTTTAGTTGGAGCATTAGCAGCGTATGTATGATCTAGTCACTTTATATAGGTCACAAAACTTGCCTTGCAACTACTAGATCTGGAATGTAAATTGTCCCTTGAACTTTAAGTTCATTTTCATTAGCGTGAGGATCAACATTTTTATATCATAATTCATTCTATATTTCTCGCTGGTCATTCTCCTCCTGAATGAATTATTAACTTCAACATCCCTTGTGTGCGTTGTGGTGGATTTACAATACAGGTTTCGCACATTTATTGAAAACTTTATATGGGAAGCATATGGTTTGTAACCGAAACCATTCTAATAGGGAGAATTCATTATTATTTGTTGGCAAGAAGCGAATCCATATTTTATCATTTAAAATTACATGCCCCATAAACTTAAAGTTTTGTTCTCATTATTATTGGCTTTGCAATCAACTGAATACGTTTTATAGACATTCCAACAAAAGCAATTCGTGTACGAACATGGGCTACTTTTAAGTTCGACACTTATTCCAATAATTTCCCAACATATGGAAGTATTCACCACCATTTCCAAATATACGGTTTGGAAAACCATGCTCGCATTTTATAAGACGAGCCATTCATCACGCTAAACTTAAGTTGCGTCTTTAATAATCATTTTGACGATGCATCGATTTTAAAACTCAAAATGATCCACATGGCGGATGTATAGGCCTACATACATCCCCTTTTATGTTATTTCCAAAACTTTATACAACAAATCGTTACTTTAATTTGTGGTGATTTATGTACAGTTACTTCCACCGAGAACAATCAGATCTACTTTGGAAGAAACTTATTGTTCTTGTATATATTTCGCATCATCATTAAACCGGGATGGTCCAACCGGTCATGCCAATGATAACAATCTTGGCTCATAAACTTCTAATTTATGACCACATGTGCTTCAATTGCATTTTTTATGTAAACTTCATATACTATTGAGAATTTAATACATATCACTTAAACTTATATTTCTCCAATCAAATTTATCCAATCAAATTTATATGAGTAAATTTAGAGTTTTAATATCGTTCACTATATATCCAATTAGCCTATATAGCATTATTTAACAAGTAAACATGTTTCTTACCATGAAAGTTAAAGAGGAATGCATATACACTTCTTATAAGCAAATAAAATCACATGCATAAGATACTCATATATGAAAACCCAATGCCAAACTGAGACAGCTAAGAAATCGTGTTTTATAATCTATACTTAATATATTCTTATTCTTCAATTTTTTTAGCATCCAAATTGCAAGACTCGACTAATTCTATTTCTGGTTGTATCAAACGACTAAGTCAAGTTATGCCGGATCCACTTTTGTTACTGAGCCAGCAACTTATAATTCATATATATACTTTTTAAATTGATCAAAATATAGAAACACAAAATCAAATTTAGCAAGTATTTTTCCAAAAAAAATAAAATAAGCTAAATACTAAACTGTAGAGAATATAAATCATATCATATGGCATAATTGTTACTTCTCTTTTGATATAAAGATCCAAAAATGAAAGACCACGTACTAGATGCATGCCAATTGAACAAGTATGTGAACAAACTATACATACTAATCATGCAACTATACCATAACAATCAAGCATGAATGTAACTGTTGCAATTTATATTAGTTTCTCTAAAGTAATTAGCAAGTTTACTCATTGTAAGGGTTTCTCATAATTTATACAGTAAGCAAATTATACGGTACAACTAATATTAAGTAAATCATTAATCAAGAACTAAAGATAACTAGCACATGCAAAACTATAGTGATGGTAGAATCAAATCAACATGCATAAGCTCATAAAGTTAAGAATGTTATACAAAAGTATTTGCAACATTATTAGGTATCATTTTAATCATAAATATCGTGACATAAAAACTAATCAATCTAAGGCAAAGTCATTCACCTATAGATTTAATAAAACTATAGTTAAGAAACATATTAATTAATTTAATAACATCAAATAAATCTAAAGAGGTGTAGTAAAAGAATAAAAGTAGGAAACAACTACAAGTGAACTTCGTTACACTTGACATGATCTTTTTCTAGAAGCCCATTTATTTAATTAATTAAGATCTCTTTGGTTATCTTTTTATCATACTAAATTTTATATCAACAAACTAAAGTCTTCTTATTAGATAAACAGAGTGTGTCATTGGCTATTTGTTACAATATGAAAATACACGAAACATAAACCACTTGGTAACATGAATAATAAAGAACATAAATGAGTGCATAAAGCTAAGGTTCATTGTATATTGGAGCAAGATATAATTTACCAATTAACGACATAATTTAAACAATAACCGATATGATGGATAGAATGCATAAGCTACATCAAAGACTTTTCTAGTTAATGAGATAGAGTTAACTGTCAGGGAGTAGTTTTTATGGGTAATATCATCAGTTTACAATAATAAATGTCTCAGGAGTGATTAACCAATAAATTACGCTTACATAATAGTTCTATACAAGATTATTGTATAGCAAGGCTTTAATAATTACCTCTTGAATCAATAGCTAATATGAAATCCGAATCCATGAACATGAATGAAAAACAACTAAAGTGCGAGCACATAAGAAGAAGTGAAGAACTATAGCCAAAGACGATCAAACGAAAAATGTATATGAGAAAACCTCACGATAATTCAACATGTCCTATTTTCCGCAAGTATAAAGTATTCATAATTCCCTTTTATTAAGATTATATTTCCTTGCTGAAAACTAAATTGACAACCTGTAATTATTCAACCTATTCATAATAGTGTGTTACATAAAGTCATAAATAATAAGGGTTTGCAAATACCAAAAAAAAAAAAAAAAATAAAATACATTCGTTTAATTAATGTTGCATAATGAAACAAAAGTAGCACATTCAAACACTGTATTCGTAACTATGCATTCATGTATTTTTAATTATGCATTCGTGACATCTTTTCGTGTATATATTAACGGTGTGACACTTATTTATTATATTAACAAAGTATATATATTCTAGATGAAAACAAGAAGCTAAGTAAACTTTCACATATCGATTAGAGGTTTTGTGACATACCTTCCGGAACCACCGGAACAAAAAAAATATTAACCTTTAGAGCGTGCTGATAACGTGTTGTAAACAAAAATTGAGAGAGTGAAAAGTATTATTCAATTAATATAGGAGATTACAAGGAGTATATATAATATAAATATTAGGGTAAAACACTAATAGCTAATTGGGTCATGGGCTTATTATGAGTTATATGGACATTCACATAATATTATTCATAACACATTCATGAATGGCCTTTTAAGTAGTGTTTGTTTACAGTTTCAGTTAATAAAAAAAAAAGGGCAAAAATATTTTTTGAGATATGGATTTGTATTGATTTATTAGGTTTCCGGTTTACTTGGCTTATACAATAGATCTTATATCACGTTCAAAAGCCACTTCCTCTCATTTTGATTTGTATAACATTGCATACAAATGGTTACTGTTACAAATAACGTATTGGTATTGCTGTCTCTTTCAGGTTAAATAAAGGCATACGCAGCAATGCTGTGATTGGCAAGTGGTGTTTTAGTCTAACAACGTTCAGATTCGTACCCAGCCCACCTACACTTTTCATTTGATGACAGCAAGAAGAAAAGTCGCAGGTTCAGAGTGTGGATGTGAAAGAAGCGGCAAGATTCCAACAAAAAAGCAACTAGGGATGAAATAGAAATTAAGTCCTCATGAGTTGTATACTACTACCAAGAATGGTATTGTATTGTACTTAATCAACAATAATAGTAAACTTCCTGTATCCTACTTAATCATCCTACTTAATCAATAATAGAGTACTTCTTGTAATCCCAAATGGCAGCAGGCATGACATTGTATTAAACACCTGAATGATTGCTTACGGATGAAATAGAAGTTAAGTCCTCATGATTTGTATACTACTACCAGCAATGATATTGTGTTGTTATTTAAGAAGTACATCTCTTGCTTTCTTAACACTGCTAAAGATGTTCGAACAACCAAAAAAAATAAACAAACAGTTCGAACTTAGTGCAACGTATCCAAAGTGTCAAAAAAAATTTAAAGAAAGTCCGCCGCGTTGGCGGGGGGTTTTCCACCTCGTTTTGATTAATATCTGGTGGAAGATATACATTTATTCTAAATAAAATCTTTGTGACTTCTCTGTCACTAAAGTGACTCAATGTTGCATATAAATTCTCATCGAAGTCTATTTTTTTAATATTATGATTAGAGTTCTCACCTATTGGTGATACATACATCCTTATTTGTTACTGCTTTGAATTTGCATCCATTTCTAATGCTATGTGATTACGCAGAGTATATAGTAAGCAGCTGTTGGAGTGATGAATCCAGTAACTAAAAATTTCACATCCAACGATATGATGAAGGGGATCCCATTAGCAAAGAGCACAATGTTTACATTCCGAGTGCTTCACTTACTCCATCGGCACAAGCACGGCCATTGAATCTACCTTGTCAACATCTACTTGATAGTAACCCGTCTTTTTCACTATAAATCTAACAGATTTATTCCTGTTTAAAATATATTGAAATCATGTTTCAGTTTTGTATCAACTTGTTTCTTATACCAATGGGCATTTAGCCTAATGGTACCAAAGGCGCCCCGCCAACCATAAGTTATGGGTTCAAGTTCTGTGCGAACATGTATGTGTGTGTGAGTATTTCCCATTTTCGACCAATATTTTGTTTCTCATACTAGGAAAATGCAATCTCGCTTATCAAGTTTTCCTAGACGATGCCGGAGAAAGTTAGTGCTAAAACAAAAGGCTATTCGCACGATTTAGAAATATAAACAAACGTCTTAATATACTCTGTAATATGGACATGTACTAGCTAACATGCAAAAAAAATTATTTTCCCAAATATATTCCTATTAATTGACAACATTCTCTCCCAGTCCTCTTAAGTATGTGGAAATAAGATAATTGTTGTCAATTATGTTGACTCACCTTAGTGTTTTCAGTATATGGACATAAGTATGAGTTAAAGTTGTAAACATTCATCAAAGTAACAACTTGAATTATGGTCTTCATAATTGTGCATATCTCATGAATTAATGGCTGTGGATTTGAAACACGATAACAATGGCATGTGTGAAATAACGATAATAATGTATGTGAGAAAGTATTTAAATTTTGACAAATATTTAGCTCTTTCTTGAATATCTTTCGCTCCCTAGCTTGAAAGTGTAACATTTCACTGAGGCAGTTTTATTAATGTTTTTCTTTGAATTTACATAATTCTCCGTAAATCAAAGGGAAAAAGATTTTAATTAAGTACCTACCTAATCTATTTTGTGATACTTTTAAACGAATTCGAGTAAATACCAACATTTTTTTTGCTTAATATATTGATTCTTATCAGCAATTAAACTGCGTATTTAGAAAGATGTTAAGATGAAGTTTCAAAGCTACCATATATTATAGTTTTCGGGTTAATTAAGTCCATCAGACAAGAACGAACATTCCCCAAATATTTCATTATCATACCAGAACCTAAAAAAAATAAGGATATACCTCACTCAATTTTAAATTTTGCTCAGATATCATATGTGTGTTGATGTGCCATTACTGAATATCGGCTGCACCAGTTAAAATAAGAACTCAAGTTTTAAATTGCTCCTTTAAAGGTGTAAATATAAAGGTGACAACAATTTGCTGACGTGGTATGTACAATTATTGATGACGTGAATTTTATTTAGAGATAAAAAAAGATTTGTAAAGTGATTCCTTGCTATTACAGAATGTACCCTTAGTTTAAACAAAGCCTTAAAAAAAGATGGATTAGTGCAATAGATCATGATACTTACATGATAAACCGATAGGCTTTCATTTGTGAATGACATGTCTGTTATCATTGAATGGGGATACTGATTTCTAAGAAGTGTTGTTGCTCTTATCTTTTATTGTTAATCGTACTTTGAAAACAAAACTGTTTCACTTATTTTCATAAAAATAGGGTAATGACTTGTTTTTTATATTATTTAGAAGGAAGACGAGAACATTTTAGACAAACCCAAAGAGCTCGTAAGATTTAGTATCACTAAAAACTGTGAGACAGCACTTCATGTGGCAGTGTTTAGAAAAAAGACCGAGTTTGTGGAAAATCTGGTGGCACTGATGGACGAGAAAGATCTGGAGCTTCAAAATAAGAGTTCCTACACTGCCTTATGTATAGCAGTTAGAAGACACCATGTTAAAATAGCCCGCATATTGCTACAAAAAAACAAGGCCCTTATCGATATCCCTACCAGTCTAGGAATGATGCCGCTCCACATAGCGGCTTCCTACAACAAGGGCACCGAAATGGTGAAGTTTCTCTATGAAAATTCTCAAAGATTGGAAGGTAATTTTTGGACACCTGAGAGTCGAAATTGCTTTCTCTTGGCAATTTTAATATAACCTATCTATATACTTTTGTCCATCATATATTGTTTTTATATTTCCTTATTTAGAGACATCCTACTTTTGTTCTTGTTATTATAACAATTATACATATTATGATTATGATTATGATTATGATTATGATTATTATTATTATATAAACACAAAATACTTTCATATATATTTTTGAACCTACAACCTATGGTCGTTGGTGCAAAGATAGGAGTACCGTTTGGCCAACTTCATGGCGGTACTTAGTATCTTGGACAAGTATTTACCGAATTGCGCATAATTGATTTGGTTACGATACTGATCGAAACAAGTAATCACTATAATTTTAGTTTAGACTTGGTACTTTATGCTGCGTTAAGCCTATAGCTTATAACCAGTTCTGATTCGCAGTTGGTGTTTTGCTTTAAATTCCATGGAAAATTGGGTCCAATTTACATGGATGTATGGCTACTCATATGATATCAGGAGTTTTTCTTTAGTGTCTAACCGATGTGTTTGATAATCACTCGGTGTTACTAAAAAAAAAAACTGTTAGGATCAATACGACCCATTATCTTAGGAAGCTCAAGATATAAGCTCAACTGAGGTTTCTTTCTAAACTAATTAGGGATAGAATGAGTAACTCGCCAAACTTATCTTAACTTTAAAATTATCTTAGGGTTGTACACCTGGCAATGTTTACCTCAAACACAAAATCGTTGAACCGGGAAACACAATAAACATCACCACTAGGCCTAAACATAATACCACTTGGCCAACTGAGTTCCATTCTAAAACTAATTAGCAATAGAAGTAGTAACCTACCGAGCTTATACGTTAACTTTTAAATTATCTTTATAGCGTCGTGTGATTGAGTTTGTACGCCCAATGAAATTAAATCAATAATTTTCCATCTCGAAGAATCTTTTTAGATTTATATTTAGTTTATATGTCGAATTCCATGTATCTGTATGTTCCAATTAGCCATTTCTGTATATTTCTCTCAAGTAACATTAGATTCTGGTGATAAAGAGTATCACATATAAAAGGTTCACCATATTTTGTTACAATAAAGGTCATAGTGACCTCTTTGTCACATATAAACAATCACATTTCACTTTTCTTGCATTCTTCATATAATTTTACAACATTAGGTTACTACATACATTGCAGATGTTGCAATGAACGTACTCAAAGACCGCCCGGAACAGCATCTTCTAAACGGATGGGGTGTTCTCAAAGTGTTGGCGCAAAAGCATCAAGCTTTCAGGTCCGAAAGAAGACCAGCCTTGCAGCTGCTAAGAAGCATTGCCTTGGCCAAAAGTGTATGACTTAATGAGAGGGCCTGCTGATCCGATTAATAAGGAGAAGACTGAAGCCAATCCAAAAGACACACCGAAAAAGTACTCTTCAAGGGTGCTATTTTTAGCAGCAGAGGTAGGTAACATTGTATTTATAGTTGAGATCATTTGACAGTACCCAGAGCTACTAAACGATGTGAATGATGTCAACCAAAGTATATTTCATGTTGCAATCTCACATCGTCATGTGGAAGTATACAGTTTATTAAATGAGATTGGCTCAGTCAACGATCGCATTATTACTCTTGAGGACGAAAATGGTAATAACATGTTGCATTTAGCTGGGATCTTTACAGAAAGTGCAAAGAGTAATTACAATTACAGGCCAGGACCAGTTCAACAAATGCAACTAGAAGTTTTATGGTTTAAGGTACGCCTTTCCTTATATTCCGTTTCTTCTTTGTTCTACGTTCTAATTGTTTTGCATCATTTTCGTCACATTAGCCATTTTAAAGATATGCATTTAGTTTGATATTTAGAGTTTCAATTTTTTAGTCGCATAGATGTCAACAAAGATTAGAAAATATATTACAATTGCAAGGATATCTACTTATGACATGCATTCACTTTCTTTCAATTCATAGTTTGCGTTGCATCTTTTTTCTCTCGGAAAGTTGTGATATATTAGAAGCATGTTGTTTTGTTCTCGTATACCAGTGACCTGCTAACCAAATTTTGATAGTTAATGGATGATTTGGTCTTTGGTAAATTGATGATAATGATTCAATACATATCTATATATGTGTTTATTAGGAAGTAGAGAATATGCTTCCCATATCTTTGAGAAAAAAGAAGAATGCTGCTGGTATGACGCCGCATGAAGAATTCATCAAGAACCACAAATATCTATTCAGTGATTGTGAAAAGTGGATAAAAGACACAGGTTCTCAAATAATAGTGGTTGCAGCACTTTTATCTACTATATCATTTGCAGCAACGATTACATTTCCAGGCGGGTATAACCAAAACAATGGTTGTCCTATCTTAAGCAAAAATAGATTCTTCCTGTCATT
This sequence comes from Chrysanthemum lavandulifolium, assembly GCA_022545495.1. Taxonomy (NCBI): domain Eukaryota; kingdom Viridiplantae; phylum Streptophyta; class Magnoliopsida; order Asterales; family Asteraceae; genus Chrysanthemum; species Chrysanthemum lavandulifolium. Next base: position 267,753,891 of record CM040239.1, on the reverse strand, counting down.
CATCTTATTTAATTCCACAGCTTTTTTAAGTGCTTCATCATCAATGATCTGTACCTTATTTCTCGTCACATCAAGATATGATGAAGGCTCATTCAAATTGATACCCATGATGTTGATGGGAGCTATATTATCACTTCTCATCTCCATTGTTGCTTCAGTCATAGCCTTTATGTTCAACTTGTTCCTACTCTTTGAAAAGGACACACCATTGCTACCAAAACTTTCCATTATTATCATAACCTCCCTAGCCTACATGTCTTTTGGCCTAGTGGGTGATATTTTTGCTAATATATATTATGGTCGAAGAGCATGGAAAAAGCATGTGCGTTATGAGCGGGACTTGATGCTTATTGAGTAATGGTGCTCTAAATTAGCTCATTCGCAGTAGTTACTATCTTTTATTATGTCTTTCATGAGTTTATCAGTTTAGGAATTAGGAAGTAATATTTGCAATAAGTTTCCTTTATGTTTCCTACTTTCAGTTATGTTTTTTGTCTTAGTTGTAAGCCTATATAAGAGGCCATGTTTCTGTGTTTTAGTATCAACTGAAATAATAAGAGTATCCTCTGGTTGCTCTTTATTCTCTACCCAATTCATAACATTTTCCTCTTCTACCAAAAACCGTTGATATTAAATTCCCTAGCAAAAGGAAGTAAGGAAGCTTATTAGTGATGAGAATCTGCATTTATGTGCAATTTTAGAAACTCATATTAAATTCCCTAGGATAAATAAAGTTTGCAATAAGATTTTTGGAAATTGGGAGTATAGTACTAATAGTGAGGATAACAATAAAGGTTGTAGGATAATGGTTGGCTGGGATACTAGCATGGTGAGAACCTGGATACTTGCAAAATCACCTCAGAATATCTTCTTCCTAGTAGAATCTATGAATAAGAAAGTCAGATTTTATTGTTCTGTGATCTATGCTAGTAATTCTAGTAGTGAAAGAAGGAACTTGTGGAGAGATTTGGGAATGCAGAAACAAATTACAACAGGAGTTCCATGGGTGATACTTGGAGACTTTAATGTCACTTTATCTACAAATGAACATTCAAATGGTCCTTCTAGCTCATCAAATGATATGGTGGAGTTTCAAGATTGTGTTGCTAATATTGAAGTGGAAGATATGCACAGTTCAGGTTTTTTCTTCACTTGGACTAAGAGCTTGAAAAATCCCAAGTGCAGAACATTAAAGAAATTAGACAGGATTATGGTTAATGAATGCTTGCTTAATCAATATCCAGAGGTGTATGGGAAGTTTTTACCTTTCTTAATCTCAGATCATTCACCTTCAGTTGTTACATTTCCCAAAAGTGAAAACAAAAAGAAAAGAGCATTCGATTTTCTAACTTCATAACCCGGAAAAGTGGAGTTTCTCTGATTATTAAAGAAGAATGGAAAAGGATGTCGGGGGATGCAACATGTATAAAGCGGTAAAGTTAAAGAGTTTGAAATACCCTTTGAATCGTCTAAGTGGAAAAATGGTGATGTTTTGAAAGAGTAGAAAAATGCAGAGAGAAGATTAAAAATGCTCAAACTGAAATGGAGAAAGATCCAAATAATGCTCAGCTGAGAGTTGAGCAATGTCAAGCGTTATTTGATTACAATGAAGCTGTCAAAGATGAAGAGTGTATGTTGGTTCAAAAAGCAAGAGTTGATTGGATTCATGAAGGTGATAAGAATACAGCATACTTTCATAATGTTTTAAAAGGAAGAAAGCACAGAGGTAGAATTATGAGTATTTGTGATGAAGATGGGCAAAGATTTGACAATGAAGAGGTAGCTGGCCAGTTTGTAAGACATTTTCAGAACTTTCTTGGGGCTAAAGAAGATGTTATTGAGTTTCAGAATGCTGATCTATTTGATAAAACGGTTAGTGAAGATGAAGCTATGGAGATGATTACTCCTATCACTAAAGAAGAAATTAAGGCTGCTATTTTTGATATTGAAGATGACAAAGCACCTGGACCAGATGGCTTCACTGCTAAATTTTACAAAGCTGCTTGGGAGGTTATTGGTGAAGATGTTTGTAAGGCCATTACTGAATTCTTTGAGAAGGGCAAATTGCTTGGTGAGGTAAACTCCTCTAATTTCTCGGTTCCAAAATTAGTGTTCCATTAAAGTTTCGACTTTAGGCCTATAGCATGTTGCAATGTGCTTTATAAGGGTATTAGTAAAATTCTTACTAATAGAATTAAGAAAGTTCTTGGGAGTTTAGTAGATGAGAACGAGTGCCTTTATAGGCGGTAGACAAATAATCGATAACATTCTCTTGTCACAAGAACGCTAAGGGGTATAATAGAAAACAATTTGGTAAGAGATGTGCATTTAAGATTGATTCTGAAAAGCCTATGACACTATTAATGGGATTTCCTAAGAGAAGTGTTGGTAAAGTTGGATTTCACATGAAGATGGTGGATTGGATAATGGTGTGTGTTACAACCACAAAGTTTTCTTTAAATGTCAATGGGAGAGGTAGGGTACTTTTGTGGTGGAAGAGGATTGAGACAAGGTGACCCCATGTCCCCCTACTTGTTTACACTTGTGATGGAGGTGTTAAACCTTATAATAAAAAGGAATGTGAGGAATTCTGAAAAGTTTAAATACCATTGGGGATGCAAAAAGTTGAAAGTAACTCACCTCTGTTTTGCTGATGATTTGTTAGTATTTTGCAATGGAGATATGAATTCTGTTAGTGTGATCAAGAAAAGTCTAGATGATTTTAGTGGTGTATCAGGGCTTAAACCTAATATGAAGAAGAGTATTGTGTTCTTTGGTGGGCTCTCTGCAAATGAGCAAAGTACTATCCTTCAAATTTTACCTTTTTCAGTAGGAAAATTACCTGTTAAGTACCTTGGAGTGCCATTGGTTACCAAGCAGTTGAGTATCACGGATTGCAAAGTTTTAGTGGATAAGGTGAAAAGCGAGTTAATGATTGGAAGAATAGAGTTTTATCCTATCTTGGCGAGCTACGATTGATTGCATCGATCGGCTTCTATGCAAGTGTCTTTGGACCTCTGTTTTCTTATTACCAGCGATTATTAATGATATTAATAAGATTCGAGAGGGTTCTTGTGGAATCAAGGAGAATTGGTAAAAGCGAGCTAAAGTAGCTTGGAATGTAATTTGTACTCCTAAAGATCGAAGGTGGTTTAGGAATTAAAATTTACAAAAGTGGAATGAAGTTTTATTGATCAAACACTTATGGAATTTAGGCGCTAAGAAAGACTCCTTATGGGTGAAATGGATTCATGTGGAGAAGTTAAAGGTAGAAATTTGTGGGAAGTGCGGAGTTGATAAGACATGGTAGCAGTATGTGGAAAACTATTCTGAATTTAAGGGATAGAGTTAAGAATCATATTCATTACAAAGTTGGGAATGGAAAGAAGATCTCTATGTGGTATGACAATTGGTGCAGTGTTGGGCCTTTGAATCAGTTTATAACACAAAGAGACATCTATGATGCTAGACTTTCTAGTGAAATGTGCATTTCTGATATGATTGATGATGGAGTTTGGAAGTGGCCTAGTGGTGGTTGATCAAGTATCCTTTCCTTCAAAATATCCAAGTTCCACAGTTATGCGATAATGAAAGTGATAAAGTAGTTTGGATAAGTAGGGTGGTGTTCATAAAGATTTCTCAACTAGCAATGTGTGGAGGATTTGATACCAATGAGTGCAGAAAGTGGAATGGAAATCTTTAGTTTGGTTTAATCGGTTTATACCTAAACACTCTTTTGTACTTTGGATGGCAATACAAGAAAACTTATGACTCGAGACAAAGTACTAAGATGGAAGCCTAATGAAGTAATGACTTGTGCTCTGTGTAATCTATGTCTTGATTCTCATGAGCATCTCTTCTTCAAATGTCGGTATGCTAAATTGGTGTGGGAGGCAATGCAAGATCTTATGCATATGAAGTGCCCAGTGATTGGAGAAGAATTATCTCGGTTTCTCAAAACTTCACACAGCAAGTATCGGTGTATTATCGGAAAAATGGTATGCAATCTTTCATTTTACTACATCCGGCAGAGAGAAATGCTAGAATATTCAAACAAAATAAGGAGAGATGCACTGATCTTATCAATGTAATCACGAAGTATTGGCGGGGCCGATGAGCTTGAGGTGAAGGATAATTACTGTTAGAAAAGTTGAAGAAAAATGGGCTATTGTTTTCAATAAAGTGTACGTATAATGAGGAGTTAAAAGGTCTGAATATAGAAAAGTATAGTATAGAGATAGAATGCTATGAGTATAGTATAGCTTGTTTATTTGATGTTTGAGGCTGTAGGAAGTTCACAGGGCATGTCTGTGGAATCTCCTATGGTCATGTAAATCTTTTGTGAGTTATAAAATTGTTCACCTTGAGGAAAAAAAACAACCGTTGATATAATTTCCATTAGATCGCATGATCAAGTATTGTTTCAGAATGTAGCCATGTGGGGTATGCAATACTGATGGAGGAATGGTTGGACTATTAGGAGGAATGAATGGTGATTTGTATATAGCATATTTGTATTCTTTGATAGATGTATATGTTTTCTGTGCTTGTGAAGGAGTATGTCTTAAGCAGTCACTGAATGGTAGCTTTTGGTCTGTCTTGGCACATGATTCTATGACTTGCTGTATTCTCTGTATATATTTGTGATGATTAATGTATTCTTCACCTTTCAACAAAAAAAAAAGGTATTGCTTCAAAATATATAATTCAACTTCAAGATGTCTGTGTTTTGCAGCTATGTAATGAAAGTTAATAATGTACACATAGCTGAGTTATGTTTCTGTTACTACAGCTAGCAAACATTATATTTTTATCCTTGGTTTCATGTAAGTTCCGGATGCATTTTATATTTACTATTTTAAATTTATAATCAGTTGTTTCTCTTATCAATATGAAGAACCTCTAAATGTGTTAAACAATGAGTTTGTATCCCCACGCATTGCAGCGGGATGTTGAGCTGAGTTTGAACTGATTCTTTCACATATTTTTTATTGAAAAGGACATGTATGCTGATCAACATTGTCAATTAAAATTCGTAGTTAAAGAGAAGTAGATTTTCCAATAAAGTTATGTAATAAATATATCTTACTATCTTATAAAGATAAAGAAAGAAGCCCTTTTAAGGCATTAATTACACTAAGACACTAAAAACTTAAAATTAAGCATCACAAATAATATAGCTAAATGTAGAACTAATTTAAACACAATCTCTCTTCGCTCAAAATTACAATTATATTATGTATCACATTGTACAATCTATGAAAGCTACTAAAGACCAAGCACTAACTCAAGCGTCAATTGGGTTTGGTCGTTGGAAAGTTCGAGCGAGTTCTCGGTTGCTTGGTTAGAAGACTTATAGCGAAAAAACGTTGCGGAGGTATCTTCCAAGACTCGATGGGTTAAAGCAATTCCTATTAAGGTTAATGTTTTGCGTGGAAAGTGAGGCATGATTATCTTCCATCTAGACTTAATATTTCGCGTCGGGGATGGACATTAATTCTTTAAGCGTGTTCTCTATGCGATAATGAGCGGTCGACTAGTCATCTCTTCTTTTCTTGCCAATTTATTAGAAATATTGTTCGTAAGATTGTCCGTTGGTGGGACATTAGCTATGTGGATATCTCCTCATATAGCGAATGGATATCTTGGTTTTCTACTATCGGCTTTCAAGTAAGCTTAAAGTGTTTTGAAGGAGTTTTTATGTTTTGTGGTGGCACATTTGGTCTTATCGTAATAAGAAGATTTTTGGAGTGAAGAATTCTCATAAGGCGAATATCTTTGAAGATGTGGTGTCAAGGTCGTTTTATTGGTGTCGATATAGATGTAAAGCGTCTTTTAGTTGGAATGATTGGATCAAAAATCCTCATCTTGTTTCTTTGTAATTTCTAGCTCCTTGCTAGTTGTTTAATAAAATTCGCCGTTATAAAAAAAAAAAAAAACTAACTTTAGCGTACAGCTCCTAACTATCACTTTCATCTTTTGATACCGTTAACATTTATTTCATGATATATGCCGCTACAACGCGCGGGTACCCTGCTAGTATATTATGAATTTTGACACAAAATGTTAAAAAAATAATACAGAAAATACATGTCTTAACAAAATCTAAGATACATGAGCAAAGTGGAACAGGTGACCTCTCGTGCATTTAACATGGCACTTACCATCAGGCTAGTTGCCATTATTTGATTTTATTGTCTGAAATCTTTTGGATTAAATTCGACAAAATAAGAGTGTTTCATCTCACACAAAATTATCTCCCGATAATTGTGTACACTTAAAATGAAAATAGTCTTTGTTAATATTCATATGAGAATGAAAAATCTTGTGATGAGAACGGTTTAACAATAATCATAATAAGAATGAATTAAACAATTTAAGAACTTTTAAGACTATTTATATTTTAAGACTTCTTTTCTTCACAAGTTTGATGATTCTGTGTTTACAATAATCACTAGAAAAATGTACACTTAAATCATTCTTAGATTCTCACAAGATTTATCATTATCATACAAATGAAAGTTGAAAATTGTTCTAAGTTTGAAGAACAATAAAAATATATAATGGAAGGTGTCACTTGTGTGCAACGAGAGGGATATGCCATCGCGTTGCACCGCGCAGCTTTAAGCAAACGTTTTTCGATTTAAAATTTTGTTACCCACAGCTCATATACGTAAATTCAAACAGATAAATAATCTAAAGAGGAAAACAAAAAAGCAAATAGTCCAAAATAGCTCTTTAAACATAAGCAAATAATCTTTATGTAAATAGCAAACTTTTCATATATAAAATTAGGCATTTGACAAATAATTAAATTGGAGGCTTGAACTTGAAGCTCACAATTTTTTTGATACAATAAAACCATTAATAACCATTGGACCACTTAACATTTTATATTTTTAATTCTTAGCATATTAAATATTTTTTATTGTTTAATATGTGCAAAAATTGACAAAAAAATTGTTACTATTTGATGAATAGTAACGATTCAAAGAATTGTTTCTATTTCCGATTTATTTTGGAATTTAGGTATAAGTAAAACTATGAAAAACGTTAAAACTTTGTGGTGTTGTAAATAAGTTAAAGAAAATGAAAAGTAGGGTGAGCAAGAAAACCGAACCATTGTCAAACAACTCAAAAATTGAATTGCTCTGCTAATAAATTTGTAAGATTTGATACAATTACACCTTGAATGTAAGATTTGTAATGTTTTTTTGGTGAAAAAGTGAAATATATTACTCCAAACACTATATATATGTAAAATAAACTTTGGTTTTGGTGATACAAACTATAACCATCCAGTTACCAAGCATCAAAGAACTCTAATATAAAATCCTATCACCTATTTTCACCAATAGAGCATATAAGGATATCATACAACTGTGACTACACTTCCTTCAAAATGTCAAACAAACCTTATTTATCGATGTGTAGTTGACTGCATACCTCACACAGAAGTAAAACAAGGTTGCTGAACACATGGAGGCATCATCAGCAGTTTATGATCACTTATAGTTCACCAAACAATGGCTACATTTCCATTCCATCTTTAATCGACATCAAATTTGCAGTATACATACTCACATAATTAAATGAGCTGAAAACTTGGAATGGCATCACCATAGTTTTGAACTCTACCATTTTTGCATACCAAACTCTATGGATATCTCAGAACAAGAACTGCATTTCCTTTTAAGGGTAAAGCAATCATATTATTATTGTGTAGTCATACTCCTTACCTCACACCAATAATAATATAGAGTGCAGAATTCATTAAGGCATCATCCTTATCTTGAGATCACATAGAGTAAGACCACAATACTTACAATCACTTCCTTCTTATGGCTTAGATTTTGTTAGTGAAAAGTAGTTTCATCTTTCAAAACTCATTAGCCCTCCTCCAAAATCTAAGTTTGACCCAATACATATATTCAACCTTTATATCCATGTGTTTTTTCTAACCCCAAACATCTTGAATTGTGAGCTAACTAATAAATTACTTTTAAATATCAAAGCTTAGGCTGAGTTTGGCGAAGGGCTTATGGGGCTTGGGCTTTTAAAACAAGCCGGCTTATAAAATAAATACCGTTTGTCATGTGGGCTTATGAAATCATAAGCCCCTAAAAAAAGCTTAAAACTTTAGCCCCATAAAAGGGGCTAAACACTTTAGCCCGAGACTTTTGAACAATAAATTACTTATTTACACACAAAAATATCTAACATATACAAAAACTCATTTAATTATGTCCTTTTTAGTAATTTTGCAATAATAATCCTAAGCTTAAGCCCATTTGCCAACAAGTTTACAAAAATATAAATTTCAACTTGACATAATAAAAGCCCCACTCACTCGAGCCCACCCAGCCTAAGCCCGGCCATGACCGTTCATGAACATACCCTAAATACTTCACTTGTGCGCAATTTGTGACAACAATGGAATTATTAGCCTTTAGTCCAAAAGTCTCATTTAAGCATCTCACGGATTAGTTCGCATATTTCTCTTTTCATTTCTATAAATTCTACCATTTCTTTTGTTGAATAATATGGAGGACTTATATTGTCAAGTTTGAAAGTCTTAAAGTTTGTGTCTAAAGTGATGAAAAGAGAAATGCGAGGGATGAAGTGAAACTTGGAAGAGTATAAAATATCTCATCCAACTTTAGGGTTTCTCACTTTTCATAATATTTGTTTTCGGTCTCTGCTAAAGTTCACACAGTTGTGGTCTTCGTCTTTGATATCAATCTTGATATCATTAGTGTTCATATCGGGATCAATCTCTTTATTTGATCTTGTTGAGTCACGAGTGTTTGAGTGATCTTTGTGGTGAGATTACTTGTGTCTTCTAGAAGAGATCGGTTTGGTTTATTTGTATTTGTCTTGGTAAGCACCCAGTTTGGGACTTATCTTCTTACATTGTTATAATAAAAGATACATGAGGGGTGGTTGGTCAGGTGTAATTGTTAGTTGTTGTGTGCTCTTGATCATTTTACATGGTATCGGGCCGCGGTTCGATATAGTGGTTTTGAGATTCTAGGGTTTCTAGGGTTTGAAGATTTTTTGGGGATTCTTGCAATTGAAGGTTTCATTGGTTAATTGAGGCTTTTTCTTAATGGCGTGGTTGATTTCATCTGTTTGGGTTTAGATCGGTGAATTTGTGGGTTTCTTGATTAAGGTTTTTAAAACCTAATTTGGAAATTTGGAGGTTTTATCCTGGTGGTTTCTTGTTGGTATTGGGCGTTCTTGATTACAATCTCACTAGACTAAGTGAATCTAGTGAGTTTAGTATCTCATTCATTTGGTATATCACTGTAAGTGTATTTCTCTCTATTAAGATAACACAAACTTAGTTAAGAAGGTGCAAAGGACGATTAACATCTTGATCGCCAACTTGATTGGTACGAATACTCTCTGTTGTCCCAGGTCTTTTGGTTGGTTTGTTGTTGTTCTTGGGTGTGAGTTGTAGTTTCTATATTTTGTTATCTCTGTTATTTAGTTTCTTGTTGTGTCTAATTCGAAGGAGGATAGGATTTGGGCAGTCTTGGAAGTTGATTGTGCTGTTTAGTTCTGGTTATTTGTTGGTCTTGTTGTTATTATTTCTTGTGATTATTTCTGTTAGTTCTTGTTATTTGTTGATTTGTTGGTTATTATGGCTATTGGTAGTGATCCTAGTGGTAGTAATACTCAAGTATTAATTAGTAATCTTGATGATGGTAATCCTCTTCATATTCAAACTAATGACAATAGTGGTACTGCTCTTATTCCATTTAAACTTCTTGGAACTGAAAATTATAGAATCTGGTTTGGTGCTATGAAATTGGCTTTGCAAGCTAGGAATAAATATAGCTTTGTTGATGGTACTTGTCTTAAGGAATCATTTGCTACTAGTGATGTTTTATCTGCTCAATGGGATAGATGCAATGTTATTGTCTTAACTTGGATTATGAATTATTTCTCATGATGTTTATATGGGATTGGTTTATTACGAAAATCTTTACTGTTTGGCAAGAATTAAAAGAAACATATGATAAAGTTGATGGTTCTGTAATATACAATTTGTTGCAAAAGATTAATTCTGTTAAGCAAGGTGGTAGTTCTGTTGCTAATTATTATCATAGGCTTAATTCTTTATGGAGAGAATTTGGTTCTCTAACTAAATTGCCTAAATGTACTTGTGAGCATAAATGTGCTTGTGAGGAACACCTTTCTCGCCCCTAAGGGTACCAAAACCATATATGTATAATGGTACCATATTGTTACTCTAGTATAAAACTTTTGTTAGGACTTGAACAATATTTTGAAGCAATGGGAGTAGTAGAGGATGTTGTTAAAATCGTAATGCTCCGCCTTCTTGTCTTGTTGCCTAACTATGGTAGAAGGAAACATCATGAATGAGGGAAGGGCATATGCATTCTCAACACCTAGGATCACTTCAAGACCGAGCTACAAAAGCGGTTTGTCCTCACAATGCGACATCGAGCCAAGGCTAAGCTACGGCGACTACGCCACAGTGCGATTACCAACTACATAAAATAGTTTACTACAATTTTATTAGAAATTGTTGATGTAGCAGATCAAGATGCCTTATTCCACTTCAAAGTAGGAGTAGGAGTGATCGTAAACTTTACTATTGATTCTTTACGCAAATCAATCTATAGAATATATAAGAAACAAATGAATTTTGTATATTGCTAAAGGAAAAATGTTATTTTGTATCTGCTTGGCTTCTAAGCCAATTAGTCCGTCGACGTCGCTAATCAAAATTTTAAGTCTTTTATCGGTGAACATGATCTCTCGAGTTGGTAGCACTCACGATATATATTCAACAGGATTTGTGGCATAGGCTCGAGTGATATACTATTTCATCTACATTGTTTACTCACTTTTCACGGGGTCTTCTAACTTTGGGTTTTGAATTTGCTTTACCTCCATTAAATAGGCATATAATGTACATGTAACTTGGCCATATGGATGAAACACATAGTTGCCTATATACCTTTACATGCATTAGGCGGCTTCTTTTGTGATTTCTTGGCGTTTTTGAATTCAACCATATGTCAAGCTACCTATCATAAGACATCTGCAGGACAATCAAATATAACTCATTGGGTCGCTCCAACCCACATTCAGTTTGGTTTACATGATATCGCAAGAAAGCGGTAATGCTTTTTCACACCCATCACCCTAATTCAAAATTAATCATATTCTCAAAAATAATAATTATAAAAATAAAATTACCGGTTGAAAGTTGATAAATTTAGTTTTTGAGGTCCATAAAGCAGAAACACTCTTCATGGTTGTCTCTCCCTATTAAGAATAAAAAATGAAGTGTAAGTTTCTGAAAATTACAGATTCGAGAGCATACATAGTTCTGAAAAGTAGCTAGTGAGTAAATAAAGGTTGTTGTGAAACAAAATCATCATAAACCGTATCTGATAACGATGAGAATGAGCAAATACATAACTTTAGCATATCTACTCTTGAACAACGCCATTCTACTAAGCGAAAGACTATGTGTTGCACCTGGTAGTGGCACTATTTACACATATGACGATGTTAATGGCATGGCATAGCAAAACGGCATGGCATAGCAACAATATGAACTACTCTCAAATCCATGTTCTATAGGAAAAAAAGTGGTTCGTGAAATGAGACAAAAAAAAGTCATCCAAATATCCAGTTATGTCAAATAATAGGCGAATGAATAACTTTTTACTCATAAGAGAAACACTATTGTTGTCTTTTGTATGAAACCCATTTAGTCGAAACTGATTATTTGAAGCTTTTAATAGTCATACGATGACAACAAAAAACAAATTATTTGACCGATATTTTATAATCAAATAATGAAAATAGTAACCTATATGCATGTGAAACATTTCGAAACAGAATGTGCAACTTGAATTGGCAAATACCATATACTCGATATGAGTTCAAAACGTAGATCCAAATGCTCACTAAGTTGACTGAAAGGTTATTGAGTTAGTTTATTGCTTAAGGTATCACAGTTAGTAGTTATAAAGAAATATTTAGAGATTTAAGGCTTATGTACCTAAACTTGTATTTTAAGCAACTTGAAGCACTCAATTGCCTTATCCAACATTGAAGATTTGTCGAACTGCAAATAAATAAATTAAAAGGATTGAGAAGACATATAAGAGCTGACATTAACAACAAGCGCATAGAGCTCAATAACACTATAACGACACTGCGCGTTTATAGGGTCTCCGGTGAGTAAAGCCATTGCACCAAATCACAAAGGAGGCTAAGCGATGTAGTTTCATGTAACAAAAAAAAATATGTAGCTAAACATGAAATTACAGCGTACCTAATATCTTTATAATTTCATGTTTTCGGTCCACCGCTGGAAGGGCACGAAAAGTCATCAACTTTATAGGACCCTATGACCGGACTCGTCATGTTGGAACAAACTAATTCACGTAACGTAACAAAATCTTGAATTACACTCATTCTAACAATAGCATAAGCAATTATTTGGACATGAAAGGGTCATTTAAACATTTCGTATGAACAAACAAAATGGGTACACTATACCCAGCGATGTACAATGGTTACCTCATTAGACACGACCTTCTTTTGACCATTACCCAAACCGCCCCATCTTGACAAGTCTAGAGTCAATCAATTGAAAATCTTGTCTTCCGCCACATATAAATTGTCCACTTTTTAAAATAAAATACTCCAAGATACCAATTGGGCTCTGCACAATGAGGATTTATTTCGTACAAATTTAAATAAAAATTATATAAATGCTTCATAACAAATCAATAGTTTATCACGACCTGAATGATGCGCGTTAAATCCAATTATTTTTTTACTGAAACAGCCTCGCAACCACCTTGACCTCAAACTTCTTTTTTCGCTTCTCATCTGTTTTACCCATATGCATAAAAAAGATAGATGCATGAGTAACTTACTATTGCTAAACCGTAATGAGTGAATTCCAAAAATAAGTTTCTCAATAAGCGAAAGTGTGTGAAACCTACTCTTTTCCAGTTCTTTGAAGTTGTCCCAGAAATGGATTATGGCAATGCCATATCGAGATACATCTTGCTTTCACCACCATGCTATCAACCATAGGACTAATGTCTTTTATAGGATTCATAGTCAGGCCTGAGAATTGAGAAAATGCATATGCTAATAAAACTTGTAGAGTTTGCATGATTATTATAAATAATTAGATAATTCATAAATGCATGCTTCAGCAAATTACCAATTGCATGTGATAATGACGTCAAAACAACATTTGCTGAAGTGAATGGCCCGAATGTAATCACAGGAAAAGTAGGAGTGATCGTAAAATTTACTATTGATGATCATTAAAACACTGTTGATGAGTGTTATGTGAATGTTTTTATAACAATCGCCTTAAAACCTAGTCTGAGAACATTTAAGAAAATGCAATTTCAACGCTAAATAATCATTTTCATACCAACTGAAATTGTTCACCAAATTATTTTAGAATGTGTTATCAGACTTATATGGCGTGTAAGTTTGGTGAGTTAAGGTTTGAGTGTGGGTTATCGAAATTAGGACATGAGATGTTTGAGGTTGGGTTACTACCAATCACCGTGAGAAATTTGAAAATGGCGTCTTTGGCATCCTCATTACGCAATGTCTTGGTCATGCCATTGATACAATATAACATAATGGGTACCATAGGCAAATACAATTGCACACATAGGTCAAACCAATAAAAGAAATATAATGAAACCTCGGTTTGTCTTACCCTTTTAGGTAAAAAGCTCGAGCGTCACCCAGACACATAGCATTGCGGATAAACATTTACGAAACTTGAAATATTAAAGGGTAAGTTTCACGTATCGAATGAGGAAAACTAGCAACATTATGAGTAGAGTCATATGATCATCCATTGAAAACTTATCCTTGTCAAAATGTTCGCATTACAAATATTAAAGAAAAGCTTATCCAACTAAATTAGTTTTATCATTCCTAGAATAGGGTCCTAATGTTCCGGCATATATGATAAAACTCGTGGCGATTTTATAGTGATGGTGTTATTAGTTTAGGTTCTCGTGGTGTTATGTATTTTCTATCTTATCGGTTGCTTATTGCAATAAAACTTCTTTTTCGTTCAAAGAAAAAATTATGGCACGTTAAAGATAGTTGCATCTAATTTGTTTTAAATAGGTCAGTTAGGATTATTCTTTTGTTAACAGAAATAGTTAAAAGAGAAATGGGTCAAGACCTGAAGTTATCCATGACATAAATATATACTAATCCAAAGACCTGAAGTTATTTAATGTTGAATTAGGATACTCACATCCATGTGTTGTTCCACATTTTTAAAATTAGATGATCTTGTAATGGAAGTGTGAGGTTCTTGCACAGTTGCACATATACACATTGACATCGATTATTCAAAACTTTATAGGGTCGCAATACCTTGGCTCAGTGACTCCCAATAATTTTTGCTCAATGTACGTGACATCAAGCTCAACCAGTTGCGTGTTTTTATAGCTTGTGTCCACTGCTTCTCTATTGTCTCCTTTTATCGGCTTAATCCTTGTACTTCTCTTGTGATATCTTTATATAACTTATCTAATATCTTCACTTCTTCCTCATCATCTCATCGATGAGGTTTTGGATTTCACATTTACCCCTAATACCAATTGCCACAAAAGTAAAATACCAAGGTGACCACAATACCGACAAATGGCTTTAGATTTAATAAAGCAGTCTTGACCTATGATCTACCTAAGGAGTTCGCAAGATCCTAATCAGGAGGTTCATATTGATGCAATAGAGGATATACCTGATTCGTTCCAGTCTTTGGAAGACAAAGATGGCTGAGAACATTCTTGAGCTCTTTGACTCTAAAACGTGCCAACTTTTTCTGAAAGATGATATAAAAAAGTTTTACTATGTATTACAGAACCACATAAAATACTTACAAACATATTATACAGATGGAAAATTAAGCATGTTGTTTTAGGAAAAGAACACATGAACATACAAAAATCTAGTGAGTAATGACGCAAAAAATTGCAAGAAAAAAGGATGTGCGTTCACGTATAATCTAGAAAACAGTGCCTAATTCAGATACCAATTTTGTTGTCCTTATTAGAGCGAACCTTTTTTCTTGTAAGCCATGACATGATAACTTGAACCAAACTCCTTAGGCCTTGAATAAAAATATAAAAGGTCGGATATCAACAAGGCAATGAATTAAATTAGGGTTTTGTGTGATTAATGAATAAAAGGTCGGATATCAATCAAAAAGATTATTAAAGATTATTAAGCTATAATTAAGGAATAGATATGGTGGATAATTGGTTGCAGGGGATTCTCATAGTTGCATAGGTTTATAGATTATAATATCCAACATAATAATCAAAATAACTTGTTGCCTAAGTGGTAAACACACAAGTTATTAATGCTACTCTTACAAACAACCCAAGTTCAAATCTCACCATTGTCATTTTTTATAAAAATCGAATTTCACAAAAAAAATATTAAAAATTTATATAATTTATACATTAAATCCAAAAATTATATACTATTGCTTAGGTGGATTAATAAATTGCTTAGTTGGACCAAAAATGCTTATGTAGCATGAAAAAAATAAATTTTAAAAATGCTTACATGGCAACAATGTGATGACATGGTTGATAATGAATTACTGGGCAATGAGGTGGCGTTACGTGAAATTATCTACGTAACGCCTCCCATATATATATATAATATAGATATATATATATATATATATATATATATATATATATATATATATATATATATATATATATATAGGAAGGATCCATGAAGAAAAACTAAAATAAGAAGAATAAGAAGGATTTCTAACCACATTTCAAATAGGAGGAGAATTTTAAGGGAGATGCATCCATTTTGTAGATCGTCTTAAATGAGTGGTTGTAGTTTCTTCTTATCATTCTTATTATATATATATATATATATATATATATATATATATATATATATATATATATATATATATATATATATATATATATATAGGGAAAGGATCGATGAAGAAAAACTAAAATAAGAAGAATAAGAAGGATTTCTAACCACACATTTCAAATAGGAGGAGAATTTTAAGGGAGATGCATCCATTTTGTAGATCGTCTTAAATGAGTGGTTGTAGTTTCTTCTTATCATTCTTATTTAATTTTCTCAAACTCTATATATATATATATATATATATATATATATATATATATATATATATATATATATATATATATATATATATATAGGGAATCAGAGTAAGAAGAAAAACTAAAATAAAAGAATAAGAAGGATTTCTAACCACATTTCAAATAGGAGGAGAATTTTAAGGGAGATGCATCCATTTTGTAGATGCATCTGAAATGAATGGTTGTAGTTTCTTGCATCATTCTTATTTTAATTTTCTTCTCATTTGATCAAACTCTATATATATATATATATATATATATATATATATATATATATATATATATACTGACTATCATCCTACATCTATCTTTAATTTATGTTTGTTTGTTTTAGTATCTAGAGTCTAGAGTGTCTAGTCTTGGCTTAGCAACGCCATTCTTCGCATGCTTGTAACATAAAGATTTTGACTTGCCACCACTAAATAGCCTATCCCACCAAACCCTTTGTTTCCTACAGTAAGCCTATCATTACAACCCTTTAAAAGGCCTCTTGGATAGTCTTTCCTAGGTGCTTGCGCCAAGCGATGGAGGTTTGATCTAGTCTCAAGCCTATGGTAATCTATGTACTAGGACGGTTAATGAGTGTTTATCTTCCATTTCCAACTTGTTATATTTCATATACACCGAGAGATGTGAGTTCCAAACACCCATGTGAGGTGCTAGTATGTAATTTCACGCTTGTTATGACTTTTCTTGGGCTTATATGTGTAGATTGTTCTAAACCAATGCTTCATGACCCCTAACTTATAAATTAATTGGCTAAAAGCACATTTTCGAGGATAAACAAATACCAAGTGTAGGGATATTTGATAAGGTTTTAAAATGTACCTTTTGAGGGGTCGTTTAAGCCCTTATTTGATCACTTTTTATCCGTTATTACTTAATATCGTTCCTTTTCACTTTTAGGTATCTTGAAGGCAAAATCTTGGAATGACACTTATTCGAACGAAAATCTTGCGAATATACGAAGAAAATGGCCAAAGTCAAAATTGAGACACTCAGCATTTGGCCGAAGGGGCGGCATCAGCGCAAAATAGTGACGCTGTCGGACAACTTTTGTGACTCGGAAGCCTAATGCTCATTTACAAGTGATGGCTTGGTTTTAAAGAGTAGGCGTCATAACTCGGATCGCTAGATTTGATCGAGGCGACGTTAGAGACAGAAGGGGACAGCGTCACAAGCATAAGGTGGCGCGTTGCAAGACTAACGTGGCCAAGATGAAACCCTAATGACGGCGACCCGACGACATCACAAATCAAAGGTGACCGTCGCATTTGTAATCTTATATATAGAATCATTTTTTAGTTTTGAGTGTGTAGTCTTTTGGAGTAAAAATCTAAACCGAACCAAGGCTATCTTGTATAGTATTTTAGGGTTTCATACCCTATCTTACATCAAGATAAGTGTTTTACTTCATTGATTCAATTATGTCTTCAATTACTTGTGTGTATGCTTGCATGTTTCCCATGTCCGGCTAATTTACTTGTGTGTTTTCTTAGGAAATTTGTAACTTAATTATTGAATATTGATTAGTTGTCTCTTATCTTAATTGTTAATGATCTAGTATTGCGATAGGTCATCCATTGTGTAGTTAATGCTTGATTAATCTTTGTTGAACCTTAGCTTATAGTACCTAGAGTCATTGTAGGCTAAACCATCCGAAGAGTACCTTAGCGTTAAGTTTATAAATCCTAGAGATTTTGTGGCGATAACCTTTGGTAGTTTCAAAGAGTTAGGGATAAGCGCATACCCTACGACCTTAGACACACAACGCGATTAAGAATAAGGACGTGACAATTCAACCATCAATAGGAGATAATTAAGGAGTAATAAAACCTAAGTAAACACATCTTTAAATCATCATACGAGCACACAATAAATAGACATAGACTACATACACCACTAGATTAGATAATTAGATAAGTAGAGTAATCGGTGGAATACCAACCCCAAATCCAAAGCCCGAGATTCGTACCTTTCCATTTCCTAAAAACATAAAAGATAAAAATAATCTTCTCAACCCCAACCTTAGCGTAGTAACTTCTCACTAGCATTCCTATTCCCTAGAGAATGATATCAATTCCGTGGCTTACCTAATACTACACTACAACGATTAGGTTCACTTGCCTGGGGTGTTGAAAAACTTGCTCGACAAAAGGAAGTTCCTTTGACCCCGAACGACGCGTGTAGGGTTATCGGTGTTTAAGTTACTACGCCTGGGCACTCACTATTATAAATCTAGCATGTAGCGGTACTTAATGACTTGGCTTAGGGGACCAGGAACAATCGGACTTATGAAGGACACGACTTCTCCAGTGGTGGCATCTTTGCTAATAAGTTGAGGCGAATTGACCAAATGTTGACCTCTCGAATTTGACCTCACGAAGTAATTGGAAGTAAGTAGAGCGTGAGACATTACTAGCTAGGAGGAATAACTAGGTTAGAACCACTCTCCTCTATTGATTAAACCTTGCCTTTTATATGCTTTTATCGCTTTAGTAGTTAATTAATTAATTCCTTATCGAAATCATTATTAAAATCATGACACCTAGACTTAGTAATAATCCAACACACATAGCTCTTGGGACGACCTCGGTTTTACCGAATACTACACTACACACGACCGGGTACACTGCCCGTTAGTGAATTAGGGTAGACCATAGGTATAACGAGACTATATAAATATTAAAACCTGATCAGTAAAACCTGCATCAGCTATCATGGAGGACCTCTTATAAATTACAACCGTGGGCCTTATGAAGGAAGAAAGCCCAACACTGAAGAAACCATTAACAAATTTCTGGAAGCCTCAGCCCAAAGACAAAAAGAACAAGATGAATGGCTAAAGATTTCGGGAAAACACAAATAGAAGCCTCTCCAATCACGACACAACCTTAAAAAACCTAGAAACAATGGTGAGAAGCTTGGTGAAAAGGTAAAGAAAAATAACACTAAACTGGAAGAGACAAAACCTATGGTAGTGTGCAAGGCCATTTTTTCTGATGAAAATGCAAAGTTGCAAGTTGATTCTACCACCAACAATTCGGATGCTGCTGATTCCGGCGACAGTGTGAAGTTACGCCGTAACACTTATGATGAGTTACGGTGTAACCAGGGGTTAGATAGCGACCGCGAAACAATTGATGAGAAAGATACTGATGGTTCTGAAGGAAGTGAGGTATGGTTTGTCGTTTTCGTACAGATGATATATTTTCCGAAGAAATAAAAAGGTATGTATTTTCCCCGGGTCGTTTTCCCAACGAGGGATGAATGGAGTTTGACAACTCACGTCGCGATTCGGGATTCGAATGGGAAATAAGGAATTTTGGGTTTTCTAATCTACAAGGCAAGGAAATATAAAGGAAAGTAATTATAACAACTAAATCTATGATTTAAATAAGGGAAAACAACTAATTACGAAAATTTAAACTAAAAATGCATAAATCGTAATTAAAGAAACGCTAATTAAATGCAACTATGCTAATTTAAACTCATAAAAATTAAATTCTATTTTCTATAGCTAAGAATGTTATTAGAAATTTATTTGTGAATTAAAACTATTTTTTTGTTTTTCTTGATTTATTTTGAATTAAAACTAATTTAAGACATTTAAAATAGACTTGAAATACGGAAAATTAGGAAAATAAGCTAGAAAAATATAAAACTATTTATAAAAATCTTAAATAACTAAAAGAATTTTAGAAAGCTGAATCACATTTTTTGACTTTTATGAATTTATTATGAATTTAATACTATTAGAAACTAATAAAAATGCTAGAAAATACTAATTAAGCTAAGAAAAATACTTTTTATGATTTTTTGAATATTCTAAACCTAAGAAAATTGAAATTGTATTTTTATAAACTTTTTATGAATTATTATGATTAAATGCTAATTAAAAATGCTAGAAAATGACCTAAAATGCAGAAAAATAGCAAATGAACAGTAAAATTTATGAAAACATCCAGATTACTATAAAATAATATAGAGAACTAGGGAAAAATAACAGAAACCAATTTGGAGTACAAGAACTATGATTTGGACACACTACTAGAATGAATAAGCACTTGAAAATAAGCAAGAAACAACAATAAGCTACACAAAGCTACCATAAGCTAAAACTAACCTATACTAACTGAGATTTAGCTACTGCAACTGATCTGGACCTAATAAGCACAAGCTGGAATCATCTAAGCATAAAATCAGTTATAATCAATACTAAACCAAACAACCCTTAAGCCCCTACTTTAAGCTTACATAAAGCTAGCTTATGAAATTCATAAAAATAAACCAAAAATGTCTAGTTACCAACCACCAACCAAAGTGCAGAAATCCAAGTTTTTAGCTTAAATGGATTAACTATGATGAAATTGAACATCAAAAGCAAAGTGATATGGGACACTAGGGATCTTGATGTGCGAGCATGTTTGATGAGAAAATGGCTTAATGGCGACACTGAATAAGCTACTCGATTAGCACTAAGAAGTTAACAAAGGAAAATCGAGATAAAGCAAGCGATCTGATTTCAAACAGTCCTTAAACTACTCAAACAAAAACTCAATAAGTTGAAATACCAACTATAAGCTAATGAGCTGATAAGGTGGCCTAAACTAATCTTAAATAAGCTAATCTAATAAAGAAATAAGTTCAAAAGTGGCAAATAAGCACTAAAAACTACATGACAAAGATCTATAAGTGAGAGAGAAAAGGGCTTATGCGAGACTCGAATAAGCTAATCACAGGTCTTATAAAGGCAACCTAAGTTCACAACTACTCCTAAATATCTATGAGCAAAAGGAATCAGATAAAAGCCGCAATGAAGGTTCTTGCACAGCCAGACTTAAGGGGCTATGGTGATTGTTGCGAGCTCTAAAAGCTAAGAGAGTAAGCTCTAAGTATATCTAAAGTAAGACATGTAAAATCTCTAATGTAAACAACCTAGAGGCAAATACTTAAGCTAATAAAGCTACAATCAAAACTAAAACTTAAGCTAAATATCTTCTTTGAACAAAAGCAGTTAAGGAGCAGATGATTTCAATTCGAACCTGGAAAACTCAGCATAGTATTGAAAACTTTGAAACTTGAGTTGCAACTGACTAAACTCATCAAAAGAAACCTGACTGATCTCCCATTAACACACCAAACCAATTTTAACCCAATGATAAGAATAAGCGTTAAAAACAGAGAACAAGCAGATAAGCACCAGGAATTAAGCAATAAGCAGATTGACTATTTGTTGACTCAACTTTGACTTTCGTTGACCGCACTCCAAAAACTTTGGGAATGACTTCTGATAACCAAGTAAGCTTACATAAGCTTGTTAAAGCTTATGTGAGCTTGTTATAACAATAATTGAGCAATACTAACAACAACTTAAATTGAGACAGAATTCAATTTAAAAACAGAAATTTATATTAATGAAAGAGGATTACAAGACTGAGATTAAAATGGATTTAACAACATGAAAACAATTTAAAATGACAGTAAATAAAAGATCAAAATTTCTCTAAATACATGAGAAATTGGACAAGCTTCTTTGTGGAGATGAAGTGGGTTTTATAAGCGAGAGGCATGGGATGCCTTTCAGAAGCTCCTAGATGCTCTAATCTTAGCCCTTGATTCATCAATTCGTCATAAAATCAAATCATAGCCCTTGGATCACTTGGATGATGTGGCTGCTCCAATGAGAGCTCTTCATTTGTCCACCCTGGCAGTCTTGTGACACAATCTTACTGACACGTTGTCAGTGCATCTAGAAGGTTACTTAAGTGAGGTAAATGGTTGGGTTTCAGGGTAAAAAGAGTGATGGTGGGTAAACAGTAACTGGGGAGAAAGGGCGCGCTTGGTTTTATCTGGGTTTGGGATTTTTTTTATTTATTTTGACTGGGAAGGGAGTTGACCGGGTATGGGATATTGGGTATTTTTGGGTAAACCGGGTAAGGATTTGCTTGGGCCATCGGTTTGGGCTAGATGTAGTAAATATTGGATTTGGATTAGAATTGGACCCAAGTGTTATTTAAAGGACTAAATTTGCACAAGCTAATTTTCCAGGGACTAAACATGTAATTCTAAAAATATGATCCAAGGATTTTTCTTGCCATTCTTCAATAATCCACGGACCAAACTTGTCATCTTTGAAAATTCCAAGGACCAAACATGACAATTCTAAATCTTCATGGACTAAAATTGTAATTTTGAGAATTGATTGTCCAAACTTGCAAATTCCTTTCCTAGCCTCACTTTGCACTCTTCTTTCTCTCGTGTTCGGTTTTCTTGGTTTTGGCTTTCTTTTGTCTATTTCATCATATTAGCATTGCACTTACAAAACTCAAGAAACACGCAAATATTAAGCATTAACGGCTCTATCTTGGTTGTTTTGGGTCTATTTTGATATAGAAAAGGTATGTTTTTTCGCACATACCAAAATACCCCAGACGAGACCATTGTCGTGTCCTCACGCAATGCAATCAACTCACGCTTCTAAAACCAAAGATTTCAATCTCTTTCTACTAAACCTATGAAGAAGTAGCAAAGATTCCTCAAAAGAGATTAAGAATCCTTAATTCTAAAAACGCCTCGTTTACCTTTTAATTCACATGTAGATATTATGATTAAGCACATTCCGATTATGAGTGACGGTTTGTTGAACTTTCATGTCGATCAATAACTCCAACATTTTTCAAACGACACGTTAGGATCATGGAGTAGGAAACACAACCGCAGTGAAGTGACCATACGGATAGAATACATCGTCACGATTTTTCACAAGTCCCAAACTAAGCGTAAAATCGAAATCATTGTTAAATATGATTTTAGATGCTAACACTACCCATGGAAGTTACTTGTGTAATTACCTTTTGCTCTCATTTTCCTATTTTCCTCTAGACTTTTTTATTTTTGTGAGAAATGAATTTCTTTAAATTTCTCGTTTCGATAATTTTTATTCCGATAAAGATACAAAGCTAAGTCGATAATTAGTTGTCCATCTTCTCTCGAGGAACATTGTCTCAAAAATGAGGTCCACATCAAGGAATTTTTATTCACTAATACTTTTGACTTTTCATTTTCATTCATCATTTTTTTTTTTTTTTTTTTTTTTTTTTTTTTTTTTTGCACTTATACTTTTACTTATATGAGCTATGAACTACGGAGCTTCACGGGTAATTCCAAGACTATAGGCTTCATGAAATGAGGATCGGTGGCTAGGCTAAGACCTCATCAATCCGGCTAAAGATCCAAGGTCCGATCTCGAACACATGACTCATAACTTTACTTATTACTTTTCACTTATTACTTGCTTTTTTTATTTATTACGGATCCTTGATGTGTACCCAATTTTTAAAACAAAGATTCTTTTAAGAAGATAAAGAACTAACTATCGCCAAAACTCAACATCTCTAATTATTTATTAGAGCGGATATGGGGTGAAACAATTTTGTGGGAACAAAAAGCCATAAGTACCTTCGATGGGCTCTAAAGAGAACCAACTACTCCACGCTTAGCATCTAAACTCATAAGTAACTCTATCATTTCTCGATCTCCGAAAATTTAAAATCCAAATAATGAGATCGCATGGATGCTTAGCCGATAATTTATAGATTACCTATGGTTAAGGAACAAGCTAGGGCTCAACACGCCCGGTCAAGTCGAAATTCTATTCCTACTCACCGCCGAAAGTCAACAAGGTGTCAAACATATATTAACTTAGCAAATGCTTGCTTTAATGAAATCAAGTCATGCATATTTAAAGTCACTCGGTAAACTTGCAAATTCTTGGCCTTGTGAGCTAAAATTGCATTTTATAGTTTCTTATCTAAGAGACTAGCAAACTTTTCAATCAAAAGACTTAATAAAAGCTTACAAAATTTTTAAATTTTGCTCATTTTCACAATTTTTCATTTTATAAGGAAAACGGGGTTCGAGAGTATCTGACGAAAAACAAGCAAGTGCGGTCAAATCAAATCGAAGATTACCCTACCCCGGACTAGAAGCGAAACATTGTCCTCAATGTTTAAAGGCAAGGTATCACGAAAATCTAAAAGCCATTTATTAAGTATGCTAGAAGATAAGCGTTAGTCGATAAGATTAGGATATCGGTTCCATCGACCTCGATCATGAAACTCGAGTGGAGAAAAGACAACCGAGCACGAGAGTCTTCATATCGGAAAATCTACACAACATCACAAACAACCAAACACGAAATCAAGAGGCTAACCCCTTCACGTCACTTATTAGAAAATTGAAAGAAGATAGAGATAAGCATGGGGTGCCTCCCACGAAGCGCCATTTTTTTGGTCACCGAAGTCGCTAGCCCGACTCGTCCCAATTCATTTGTCCTTGGGAAGTAACGGAAGAGATACCCGGATCAAAGATGGTATCCTCATTCCGGAGGGAAAGAGAATGGGTGGGTTGGGAGGGAAAGAAAATGTCAGGCTCCAGCACAAATAGGATAACATCTCCCGAACTCACATAAGGTTTATCAAGAAAAAGTAATCCGTCATCCGGTGGTTTTGCAGGCGGACGTCGGGATGACGGATAAAAAAGAAACGACTCCATAGAAGAAGGGAGTCCATGGTATAGAGAATTGTTACTTGAAGGCTCAAACATGAAGGCATCCAAGAGAGGATCCTTTTTTCGAATGACGTTTTTAACAAAAAGCTCATCAATGAATATCCCGGGTTTAAAGATTTTGTCTTCGCATGAGGGCTCAACGAGATACGTGAGGGTCGACTCAACAGAGGAAGGAGAATCATCATTAAGCAAGCTTTCAAGAAAAAGGACATCTTGAACAGAGTCGCACCCGTCACTCTCAATACCGGCGGTATTGGATCATCAAGAAATAAGTCGATTTCTTCCATATCAGAATCATAAGGAGGATTATCAAGAATATCGTCGTCAACCACTTTAGTCAATTCATCAATCTCCATAATATCTTCAGTGTCAGATTCATCACTTTCTTCATCTTGCATAACATCACATGACCGGAGAGAAAGGTCGGAACACAGAGATGGGACAAGTGGTGTGCTCTGAGAGCTAGTAATATCCACCACTTCCATTGTGGTCTCTGAATCGAACTCAAAATCTTTGTCGAAAAGAGGATTAACTTCGCAAAAGGTGTAGTCGTCATTGAATTCGAAAACTGGATTTGAGAAAATCCCGGAAGTAACCTCGGAAATGTCAATAGAATCACACAAAAGCGAATCACAATCACTGTCAGATACATCCTCGGACTCACTTGGGATTGGGTCTAGGCTCTCAACACTAGACGATTCCGTTTCAGGAATAGTGTTAAGAGGCTCGTCCCCCATTATGAGAGAGTCAACGGGTTTAACAATTATCGAAGACATAGAATCATCGACCTCTTCCAAAATGACGTCACTTCTCTCAACCGGTGTGAGTGAAGGGGAAGAGTCGGAAATGAAAGGCTCAGAAACGGGAGGAGTTTCAGCCGACAAACTTGCATAATATTCTTTCATTTGGATGGAATCCTCATCATCATCGTCAATGTAAGTCTCGAGCCATCGGGCACGTCTTTCAAGTGCTTGTTCTTCAATTCGAATTTCTTCAAGACATGATTCAATCTGAGCCGCTCGTTCTTCTTCTTCAAGTAATTCTAACATAGATCTTTCATTGCGAGACACTCGATCTTCAGCAAGTAATTCACCATACGTTTTCTGATGAGGATCTTTTTCAATACCATGTTTATCCATAAATTCTTCGAGTATATTAATACATCTTTGGAAACTATCTTGAGGAATTTGCGGATGTTGTTGTTGAATCTCTTGGTATTGTGGAGGTGTGTCATAATAATAGTCATAATTGTTATAAGGAACTTGCTCGTAAACACGCGGATTCTGCATTTGACAATCGAATTTAAGTGCGGACCTCTGACAATACTCACAACAATATGATTGTTGTGACGGGTTTAGTGAAGTATATGGATAAGGTTCATAACCAAAGGTTGTATTGTTAAATTGGTCTTGACATTGAAAACCTTGGTGAGGACCTCCACAAGATACTACAAGAGTATGACTCGTCTCATGGTAAGGGTATTGGTTAAGGAAATCGGTCGTATCATTGTAGGGATGTTGGTCGAGACAAACTCGTTTCCGTATTCACAATGCTACAACCGGGACAATTCCCACCATTTTGAGGTCCCCCACACCATTGACAACCATAATGGTAAGACGAAGACATCCAGAAGAATTGTACGGATAAGAGGGTAAAGAGATAAAGAATTGACGGTTCAGAGGGTAAAGAAGAATATTTTAGGGTTTTTGATAGAAGCAATCATAAAAGGAAAACAAATTATGAAAAGGAAAATCTTTTTGGGTTTTTAATAAAAGGGATATTTACAAAATACAACGATAACTTCACGGGGAAGGATCTTCAAATGCACACGAATCGAGACGGAATACGAAAACTCACTACATGCCCTCCCCGGCAGCGGCGCCATTTTTTGGTTTGTCGTTTTCATACAGATGATATATTTTCCGAAGAAATACAAAGGTATGTATTTTCCCCGGGTCGTTTTCCCAACGAGGGATGAATGGAGTTTGACAACTCACGTCGCGATTCGGGATTCGAATGGGAAATAAGGAATTTTGGGTTTTCTAATCTACAAGGCAAGGAAATATAAAGGAAAGTAATTATAACAACTAAATCTATGATTTAAATAAGGGAAAACAACTAATTACGAAAATTTAAACTAAAAATGCATAAATCGTAATTAAAGAAACGCTAATTAAATGCAACTATGCTAATTTAAACTCATAAAAATTAAATTCTATTTTTCTATAGCTAAGAATGTTATTAGAAATTTATTTGTGAATTAAAACTATTTTTTTTTCTTGATTTATTTTGAATTAAAAACTAATTTAAGATATTTAAAATAGACTTGAAATCGGAAACTTAGGAAAATAAGCTAGAAAAATATAAAACTATTTTTAAAAATCTTAAATAACTAAAAGAATTTTAGAAACTGGAATCACATTTTTTGACTTTTATGAATTTATTATGAATTTAATACTATTAGAAACTAATAAAAATGCTAGAAAATACTAATTAAGCTAAGAAAATACTTTTATGATTTTTGAATATTCTAAACCTAATAAAATTGAAATTGTATTTTTATAAACTTTTATGAATTATTAGGATTAAATGCTAATTAAAAATGCTAGAAAATGACCTAGAAAATGCTAATTAAGCTAAGAAAAATACTTTTATGAGCAAATGAACATGAATTAAATTATGAAAACTTGACCTAAAATGCGAAAAATAGCAGAAAACTTCCAGTTACTATAAAATAATATAGAGAACTAGGGAAAAATAACAGAAACCAATTTGGAGTACAAGAACTATGATTTGGACACACTACTAGAATGAATAAGCAACGAAAATAAGCAAGAAGCAACAATAAGCTACAAAGCTACCATAAGCTAAAACTAACCTATACTAAGCGAGATTTAGCTACCTTAATCGATCTGGACCTAATAAGCACAAGTCGGAATCATCTAAGCATAAAATCGGTTATAATCAATACTAAACCAAACAACCCTTAAGCCCCTACTTTAAGCTTACATAAAGCTAGCTTATGAAATTCATAAAATAAACCAAAAATGTCCATTACCAACCACCAACCAAAGTGCGTAACCAAATTTTTAGCTTAAATGGATTAACTATGATGAAATTGAACATCAAAAAGCAAAGTGATATGGGACACTAGGGATGTGATGTGCGAGCATGTTTGATGTGAAAATGGCTTAATGGCGGAGACTGAATAAGCTACTCGATTAGCACTAAGAAGTTAACAAAGGAAAATCGGATAAATATAATCGACACAGTTTCAAACGGTCCCTAAACTACTCAAACAAAAACTCAATAAGTCGAAATACCAACTATAAGCTAATGAACCGATAAGGTGGCCTAAACTAATCTTAAATAAGCTAATCTAATAAAGAAATAAGTTCAAAAGTGGCAAATAAGCACTAAAACCACATTGATGACATCTATAAGTGAGACAGAAAAGGGCTTATTGCAGACTCAGATAAGCTAATCACAGTCTTATAAAGGCAACCTAAGTTCACAACTACTCCTAAATATCTATGAGCAAAAAGGAATCAGATAAAAGCCGCAACAGAAGGTTGCTGCACCAGCAGACTTAAGGGGGCTATGGTGATTGTTGCAGGCTCTAAAAGCTAAGAGAGTAAGCTCCTAAGTATATCTAAAAGTAAGACATGTAAAATCTCTAATGTAAACAACCTAGAGAGGCAAATACTTAAGCTAATAAAGCTACAATCAAAACTAAAACTTAAGCTAAATATACTGCTGAACAAAACAGATTAAGGAACAGGACAGATTTCAATTCGAACCTGGAAAACTCAGCATAGTATTGAAAACTTTGAAACTTGAGTTGCAACTGACTAAACTCATCAAAAGAAACCTGACTGATCTCCCATTAACACACCAAACCAATTTTAACCCAATGATAAGAATAAGCGTTAAAAACAGAGAACAAGCAGATAAGCACCAGGAATTAAGCAATAAGCAGATTGACTATTTGTTGACTCAACTTTGACTTTCGTTGACCGTGACTCCAAAACTTTGGGAATGACTTCGATAACATAAGCTTACATAAGCTTGTTAAAGCTTATGTGAGCTTGTTATAACAATAATTGAGCAATACTAACAACAACTTAAATTGAGATGTAATTCAATTTAAAAAGAGAAATTTAAATTAATGAAAGAGGATTACAAGACTGAGATTAAAATGGATTTAACAACATGAAAACAATTTAAAATGACAGTAAATAAAAGATCAAAATTTCTCTAAATACATGAGAAATTGGACAAGCTTCTTTGTGGAGATGAAGTGGGTTTTTATAGCAGAGGCATGGGATGCCTTTCAGAAGCTCCTAGATGCTCTAATCTTAGCCCTTGATTCATCAATTCGTCATAAAATCAAATCATAGCCCTTGGATCACTTGGATGATGTGGCTGCTCCAATGAGAGCTCTTCATTTGTCCACCCTGGCAGTCTTGTGACACAATCTTACTGAC
Organism: Chrysanthemum lavandulifolium; assembly: GCA_022545495.1. Lineage (NCBI taxonomy): Eukaryota > Viridiplantae > Streptophyta > Magnoliopsida > Asterales > Asteraceae > Chrysanthemum > Chrysanthemum lavandulifolium. The sequence continues at coordinate 267,724,634 of CM040239.1, read as the reverse complement.
ACGTTGTCAGTGCATCTAGAAGGTTACTTAAGTGAGGTAAATGGTTGGGTTCAGGGTAAAAAGAGTGATGGTGGGTAAACAGTAACTGGGGAGAAAGGGCGCGCTTGGTTTTATCTGGGTTTGGGATTTTTTTTATTTATTTTGACTGGGAAGGGAGTTGACCGGGTATGGGATATTGGGTATTTTTGGATAAACCGGGTAAGGATTTGCTTGGGCCATGGGTTTGGGCTAGATGTAGTAAATATTGGATTTGGATTAGAATTGGACCCAGTGTTATTTAAAGGACTAAATTTGCACAAGGCGATTTTCCGTGGACTAAACATGTAATTCGAAAATATGATCCAAGGATTTTTCTTGCCATTCTTCAATAATCCACGGACCAAACTTGTCATCTTTGAAAATTCCAAGGACCAAACATGACAATTCTGAATCTTCATGGACTAAAATTGTAATTTTGAGAATTGATTGTCCAAACTTACAAATTCCTTTCCTAGCCTCAGCTTTTGCACTCTTCTTTCTCTCGTGTTCGGTTTTCTTCGGTTTTGGCTTTCTTTTTGTCTATTTCATCATATTCGTACCTGCACTTACAAAAACTCAAGAAACACGCAAATATTAAGCATTAACGGCTCTATCTTGGTTGTTTTGGGTCTATTTTGATATAGAAAAGGTATGTTTTTTCGCACATACCAAGGTACGCCGTAACCAACCCTCAGAGTTACGGCGTAACTGGGATACATGGTCTTATAAGTTTCTCGAGTTAGATGAATCAAGGATGCATGTTATTAACGGATGGTCAAAAGATACTAATCTATGCCCTCAATCTCCATCTAAAAGGAAGTATCACTGGTGTAAAAAATTACCCGTATCTAATGGTGAATGATACGATCTTTGGGCCTCGTGCAACCCTCGTAACGAAGTTTGTGATGGAGGAGATGATAATGAAAGGTTCAAGGATAACAAATACATGTCGCCTGCATATATTGATGAAGAAAGGTTGGCAAAGCTCTCATTCGAAGAAGAGGAAGAACCACCTATTATGTACTATTGCACTCCGATAGTTATCACTGATGACGAGTCCGCTCGAGCATGGCCTACATGCAATCCGTTCCGCGAATATTGCAACGGGGGTAGTAATATAAAAGACGATGAATGGACATGCCCTTATGAGCTCAAAAGACATAATATGAAGTTCGGAGATTTATCCTTTGACGATTGGTATTCGATACAATTCGGGGATGCTAAAATTAATCCAAATCTTCTTAAAAAGCTCAAGATTGATTATGAGGAGCATTTTTTCAGAAAGAGTCCATAAATGATGATAGATACTGCATGGGGGACCCCTCAAACGACACCAATGACGGGTGTGAGAAGATAAAAACACCCGGCGAAGTTTTTTGGGCATCTTGCAACCCTTATGATGATAAATGTAACGGGGGAAGCAGTATTGAGAGAGTTGGGGAAGATGAATTCTTGTGGGCCTCGACCAATGATGCGGAAAGAACAGAGTTACCTTGGCTAGACAACCTAGAATTTGACAACTGGGTCAAAATTAAATATGGGAAGGTAGATGCGTTGACTAAGGAGAAGATCTGGAAAGGATGCATGAGTAAAGAAGACCCGAGCGAAGAAGTTCCAAACGACATAAGTGACGTATCGGATAAATATACCAAAGACTCGACGAGAAATGAGAAAGAGGAATGCAAACGGATACTAGTGGAAGATTTACCCGACGATAAATGGTTTAAAGGTACCGAGTCCAACGATGATGATATAGAAGGGATTTTGGATTACCTTGAACTACAAGGTGAAGATGGATTCACTGACCCCGGCGATGAAGCATATGAGCAAAGAAGGTGCAAACTTCTTGGCATTCCGTATAAGAGGCCGCCACCGATTGTAGCTGAAAAATATGAGTTTACTAGATACCACTTGGGGCCGGACGAAAAGTTTTGTAAAATTCGAAAGATCGAGACTAAAGAATATCTCTGCACCGCTACAAATGTTGCCTGGGTCAGACATAATTTGATGAAGGATATGGTGGAAGTTGGCCAAGTCTAAAGGCCACCATAAAGCCTCGAGGCTTTGAGTCTAACTTAAAGACTCGTAAATAAAAACAAGTGCTCTTTCAGGAGACAACCCGAATTATCCCTTTCATTTGTTTTATTTCCATTTCTGTTGGTTTTGTGTTTTAACCATTTTGCGTGAAAACAAACAAAAATTTGTTCTTGAGATGTTGAGCGGGGACCGATACATCCCACGATTATGGCGTAACTCATTCTTATGGTTACGCCGTAACATACTTTTTGCATTAGTTCTTCTCAGAGAATTACCAATTACGGCGTAATCCCATTCAACGATTACGCCGTAGCTACACCTCGTAGCGTATGCCGTGTTTTGCACATTACTGCGTAACTCCTTATAGGAGTTACGATGTAACTATCCTCCGTAACACTTCTTTCTTTTTAAACACAATAACCTTGTATTAGTTTTAAATGAACTTTGTGGGTATGTTCCCAGAAGCCCTCATGAGACTACACTCGTCCACTTGGGACACCAAGTGGTTTAAAAGGCTTGTTGCATCGCTTCAAATGCAAACCGTGATTCCTACGAAGTGAGTTAGGTTTCTTTTTCATTTTTGTTTTTAGAATTATGCTTGTCGGTAGTGTGATTTGTGGATTGAAGTTTACTCATGGATGCTTATGCGAAGGCACGATTCTTTTCGTGGGCCTTCTTTCTTTTTGGAGCAAATTTTAGGGAAGTTCTCGCTCTAATTCTACTTTTCCCTTCGCCTTTATTTAAGGCTTAGTACAAAAAGGACTTTGTACATTTCAAGTGGGGGGACGGGAGTAGAATTGTCTCTTGAACTTTATTTTGCCCTCGTTTTTCTAGTTTATTTTGAAAAATTATGCCATTTTTAAAATTTTGACATGTTTTTCTTAACCTAACTAGAATAGGCTGTGAAAACTAGAATGGGGGGTTTGAATAGTTTTGCCAATTAAAACTCGTTTTAAACTATTTAGATCGACTTATGTCAATCTATTGGATGTGTGTTGGATGTTGATAAACAAACATATAGAAGTATAAGTATGTAATGAAAAGATAAGAGTAAGAAGCACAAAACCACAACGCGAGTATTTATAGTGGTTCGGCCACAAGGACACCTTCCTTGCCTACTCCACCCCCGAGTCACCTACTCGAGAGTTCGTAATCACTACACAACACCGACTCCTTATGGTGGAGAAACCTTCACAACGCTTCCTACTCTTTTCCGATACTAGGCTAACCACCGGGTTCTTTTCACACCAAGGTGAACCACACCTACCACAACGTCGCCTACCCTTTATCCTAAGTATTAGGCTGGCACCGTGTTCCATTACAATGGAGGAACTACTACCTAACACTACACCAATTAACTAGCCCCAAAGGAGATCTACTCCTTATAATGTCAACAAGGATAACAATATCCTTTGACCCAATACTAATCTATCTTGTACATCGAACACACCATATCGAATGTACATCTTAGGCACCTTTCACTAATGCCTTTAACTAGATCTTTAAGACACCTTTTACTAATGTCTTGTGACTTGACTTCTAGGCACCCTTCACTAATGCCTACAATACGGACGATCGACACCTTTCACTAATGTCTTCGCCTTGACACTTGAGACATCTTTCACTAATGTCTTCAACACTACACTTAGAAGAAGAAAAGAACCATCAACAAGAGGACTTCAGATAGTCTTGATGATGAGGAAGCATGGCAACTCATGGACTTGAGCTTGCTTGACTTCAAAGGTGGTGATCTCGCCTTTAAGAGGAACCTAGAGAATCACACAAAAACAAAGCTACAAACATAGATCACTTGGATCTGGGGTTAGAGAGTTTTTAACTCAAGGATAGAGTATGTTAGAAAGGGGTGAGAAACAATGAAGAAATGGCTCACTATTTATAGAGAGAAAATGCCTACTATTCCCCGGATCCCACGAATCCCTCCCACAAGGGATCCGTCGAGCGTAAAGCTAGGGATCCGTGGGACGCTCCTCTTTGCCCATGGGTATTTTGGTTATGGGTTGATCCATGAGTCTTTTACTAGATACAATGTATCTTATGAGTGCAATGTACCTAGCCAAATGGGTACGGGTCAATACCATGGGTTATGGATATTATCCATATATGACATAAGCATGATGTCATGCAATGGGTTATGGGTCAAGCTCCATGGATATGGGTCATGGACTTTGGGTTGTACCCAACTACATTCAATGTATTTGGTCAATGAGTTATGATACTTAAGTTTCTACCCATTTATATTACCCAATATACTACATACTAGTTATGTGTATATTTTACCCAAATATGTAAAAACTAGTTGTTGTACATATGTAATACTAAATCATAAAATCACTTATACTTGTTTTAGTGTTTTATGTGAGAAAGTAAGTGTGTTAGAAACTATTAGTTCAAACCATTTACATATTTTATTTGTTACGTTAAAATGATTTTACGTTTGTTATTGACAAAACATTAGAAGATCGTAAAATAAAAATAAACGTTTTTACGGCTTATTTGTATTAACATAGGCCTTAGTCGAGCACATTATAACCCTTGATGTTATATGGTGAGATTAGCCCTATCCGTTTCCAAATACTTACCCCAAATCCACCAAATTATGAGTGTGCCGGTAGCTTGTAAACTTTAGAACTTGGCCTTTGCATCATTTCGAGACCATATACAAGGTATGTTGAGTTAGCTCGATGTATTTGGAGTTTTCAGTTTAAGAAGGAAGTATTATAGGATTATCACCCAAATAGCCTATCATTGTGTGTCTATCGATTAGTCACCTCGACTTCTCGACCCCCATGTTAAACCCTTTATTGCACTCACCTTTTGTGCAAGATACCCCTAGATACACACATCTGAGCCATTCCTTTCATTTTGTTCACCCAACATTTTTTTTCGTTACACCCATACACCTTAGCCTACCCTTTAGTCTTTATTTGTAATTGGGAAGTCATTGTTTGCCTAAGTTCAAGGTTTAAGTGGAAAAGTTCGGGAATCACGCTTTCGTCGATGACATATTCTTAAAGATCATTGAAGACCCCCCAAATTCTCATATTGTTTATCTCAAGTGGGGGGATGTTATGTTTAGTTGTTATGATTAAAAAATTGTAAGTTATAGTTATAGTTATTTGATTGTAAAGTGAGAAGTTACAAGCACTATGTTATGAGCTCATTATAGATTTAGTATCGAGGAGGCTACCTCGGTCATATTTGAAGAATGGAGTTGGTAATGTGCCCATCATGACGTCCTCTAATGGCACATCTACCTGGTATTATCATGATCCGGTTTCTTAACTTCGAAACTTGAACTTTGGATGAACGATAAGTGGTGATGACTTGGTTATAGATTTAGACTATTTGCTTGATTTTATTTTACACCAATTTTATCCCATGTCTTATCCTACCCTTTTGTCATGAAGCGTGTCTAGGTGATGCAGCGAGCAATCTTTGGTGTCTTGGCCATGGATTTTGTCATGTATCATTGATTTTTTCCACTTCGCCGTGACATGTTAGTAATGACAACTCACCCTTAACCTTTGTCGTGTCTACCCATATTGCCTTCAAGAATTGTTTAGTCATTAACTCTAGTGGTGGAGATTTGTGTAACCGCCAAGCTTATGATAGAATACATGCTATGACTGTGTGTTGAGTGATCACCCCGAAATTGACACTTAGAATAGTTGAGAGATTTGAGTGTTTTGTTCCCATTTCGTGAGGTGTTTGGCTTTGTTTTGTTCTAGCTAAAGGATTTGTAAACTTATATTTTCCGTAATGGGAGATATCTTTTAGGAATCTATCTAATAAGGTCTACTTGAGGAAAGTAGAGTTCAAGTGGGGGATATTTGCAAATAGTCCACGAATATTAAGTGTCGGCTTCCCGATAATGCTCGTATTTATATCATTTATATGGATTTACGCTTGTTTTCCTCTATATTTCACTTCCGGGTAAATTACGAGCATTGGAGCTAATGAGGCGGATTTGGAGAGTTTCTTGAAGATATATGATAGTATGCCCATTTTGAAGATGTTACGGTGTAACTCTCCTCTCACATTACACCGTAACAAGCGTGGCTCGAAAAACCAACTAAATCGAAGATTACGACGTAACTCCTCCCGTGATTACGTCGTAACTAATTAGGTTAAATGATGTTCACGCGCCGCAAGTTACGCCAGTAACTCATTCCACAAATACGGCGAACCATGATTTATTGAAGATACGGCGAACTCATTCCGGATGTTACGCCGAACCGACTTTTCCAGAGCGAGAATTGAAGAAATGGATGTTACGGCAGAATCTTAACTTAAGTTACTGTGAACCAGATCCGCCTATAAATACCTCCCAAATTCCAGCATTTCTATTCATTTACTCCGCACACCAAATCAGAGAACATAGGTAAAAGGTTGAAGGTAGATCTTGAGGAGCATACGGAGCCATCTCCAAGTGAGAAATCACTCCCCTACGATAAGCATTAGCAAATTATCATTTCTTTAATTTCAATTCATGTAGTTAAACATTGAATCGATTGTTTTAGTTAATATGAGCGGCTAAGCACCTCTGATGCTAGCCTAGTTATGATTCCTTGATTGTTTTGTTTATGTTTACATTGCTTCCGTATAATTGTTTCTAGTGTATGCATGCATAGTTTGTTGGTAGCTACCCTTGTTTCGTAGTTTTAAATGGCGGTATGGCTAGTTACTTAGAAGATATGACCAATCGACCCTAAGTAGGTAGATTGAGTGGGAAGGTAAGAATTGACCAACCGACGACCTTCGCCAGCGCGATTTGACCAACCGATCACCTACCGCTTGGATGAACTTAAGAAGTTAGGGATGAGTGTTTAAGATGCTAGTGCCCGGGCACTCATTGTTATGAATCTTGCATGTAGCGGAACTTAATGACTCAGCTTAGGGGACTAAAAACAGCTGGACTTACAAGGTTAGTAGCTTGTTCTCCGGTGGAAGGCCTTTGCTGATAGGTTAGGACGAACTGACCAAATGTTGTCCTAGCGAATTTTACCACCACTTGAAGCAATTGAAAGTAATTAAACATGGACTTGACTTGATAGGATGAGTAACTAGGTTAGCACACTTCTCCTTTATTGATCACAACCCTCGCCTTTATTTGCTCTATTTTGTTATCTTTAGTAGTTAATCATTTCGACCTCAAAACCAATTAAAATCTGTGACACATAGACTTAGTTAAAATTCGCACACATAGCTCTTGGGACGACCTCGGTTTTACCAAAATACTACACTACACACGACTGGGTACACTGCCCGTTAGTGCATTAGGGTAAACCATAGGTATAACGAGACATTATAAATATTAAAACCTGGTCAGTAAAACCTGCATCACATTTCAACAATTTGTAATTAAAGTTGTTTGTCTCAATGACATACGTGACGGACTTGCGCATTTGACATAGTTGTACGTGTTTTAAGATGTGTGATTTTTTTTTAAGTATTTGGCTTATTGAATTTTAACAATAGATGATTAGTAGCTTAATTAGATTATACAATGTGGTAAAATAGTTGTATATTTGAGTGACAGGATGATTTAAATAGTGTATTATTGTATATATTAATGTATTTGTGCTTTAAATAGTTGTAAATGGTGTTTTGTTATTTGTAATGCTTAAAATGTATAGATAGACTTGTATTGATTTAATAGGAAAAGTAATACAATCTTTCCATTATAAGCAAATGTTAAATCTTAATTTTTAAGCCTTCTACAATAAGCAACTCTCAAATACTTAGGTTATGGCTATGTTTGGCACACAATATTATGGAGAGATTATCTTATTTTTTTTAAAAATAAGCTACTTAAAAAATAATCTTTGTCACAGACATCACTTATAAGAGATTATAAAAAAAAAAAAAAAAAAAAAAAAACAATCTTCCATAATCTCTCAAAATAAAAGTTCTTGGTATGTTTGGCAAACATAGATTGTCAGGTGTCTTGGTCTTTGTGCCAAACATAGCGTAGCTTATAAAATAATATCTTTTATAATCTTTTAAGAACAACAAAGACCAAAGATCAGAACAACACCAACATCAGCACAATATATTTTTGCCAAACATACCCATATGTAGAGAGATTATACTTATTTGTTCAAAAAATAAGCTATTTAAAAAATAATTTTTGTCCACCAGACATAACTTAAGAGATTATAAAAAAAATAATTTAAATGTTTAACCATCTTTTGTTTATTTGTAAAAATGTCAAATTAGCAAAAACTACACTGCTTAACAAGAAAAGCGCCCCACAATTCAAACCACACTTATCAATATTACTGTGTGTTTTTGAGTGTGAAGAAATGGTGATGTATGTTGTGCTTCCTTCTAGACCTCCGTACATTATCTCCTCCTTTACTTCGTGACCTAATTCATTCATAATCATCTTAATTCATTTCGTACAGTTACAAACGCTTTATCAACTACTCGGAATTCGGTTCCGTTTGTAACTAATTCGTTTCGTTTTCTTTTTACAGTAATTACTGCAGCTAGTGAATTTCTACGCAATTACACGCCCTAGAGGTCACAAACGAAAGCGAATCCGCTATTAGATCGGATTGGACTTTGTTATGTGTTTAGAGATCGAATATCTGCTTCAACCACGGTTATTCGTACATGATTTCGCGTATTTGTTAGTGATGATAAAGGTTCCGTTTATCTCGATTATGTTATTACTTGATAGAATTTGTTAGTATTTAGTTTAACTCATCGAATGCTAAATCAGTTGTATTAGTGATATTAGCTTTACTTTTAGCCATATGATGTTTGTTAGTGGTAAATAAAAGATATAAAAGGACATGGAAAGATTATTTAATGCACACAAATTGCATAGGACATGCTCTTACATTTCACAGGTTGCAGATGCATAGGTGTTGTGTGCGCTAGTAAGATAATGGCTAAAGGATTTGAGAGATGAAGCAGAACAACTGCAGGCTCGTCTTAAATTCAAGAGAAACATTTTAGGATCTTTAAACCAAATATGCTACAAATTTTTCTCCATCTTTCAATCGCATCATTGATGAGTTTGAACCCTGCCAGGTATTATATTTGTACATGACCCACTACCTATGATCATGAAAACTCACCCAAGTAGATCACAGAGAATCTGAATATTCTCCGAATGGCATGTCACGCACGTGAACTGCTATATTACTGCAGAGGAGTTGTATCACGGCCTATTTTTATGCTAAAGAAGTTTCCTTCTGAGAACCGAACTTAGTTCCATATAGGACTAAATATAAAGAGAGATTTATCAAATTTCTTTAACTTAGTTTTGGGTCATCTTTATTTCTTTTACGGACTAGCATCCAGTTAACAGTTTACGCTATATCTTCTCTGGTATTATGCTGATGGAGAATTGGAGAGTCTTAGAAAAACCATTGCATACCATTGCCGAAGATGACTTCTGAGTTTATCTGTTTAATGATTTGTTAAAAAATTGTTAATTGAATCAGTCACAGCTCAAGTTCAGATTAAACTAATATATCTTGATTGACTAGTTCTATATTACATATGCATTATATTAGTCAATGTACTACCTTGAAAATTCCAATGAACCAACTCAATCATCAACTAATATATAATGAAACGCGAGAATTTTGACAAATCCTACACAGGACATTTGTTAGATTAATTTTTTTAAATTAATATTAAGAATTTGATCAAATCTTTTCTGATAAAGCTTGAAATTTCTTCAAACTTCTTAAATAAATATGATGAATGCAGTATTCAGTCAAGTTTACTTAAAGAAATTATATAAAGGTTAGGTAAGTTAGTAAGTTAGACAAGCCTTTTAATAAAGCCCAAAAGTATTAGTTTCGTTTGTTTAATTTTTAAAAGTGACATTGACTCAAAGTTCTATATAAATCCATGTCTAAAACTTAGTTTTCCATATACCAAATAATCATATTGACTAGCTTTAGAGGTATACATCCCTCACGCATTAGTGATTAATTCTTATTTGTTAGTATTTAATTTTGCATCTATTTTATGTTCTGGTTATGCAGAATATTAAGCTGTAGTGATGAACCCCATTGGCAACCAGCACCATGTTAACATTCCAAGTGCTTCAAGTACTCAGTCAACACAACCACTTCCACTAAATCTACCTTGCCAAGATCTACTTGATGGTAAGTTCTATACTATATATCTGACTTTGAGTTATACTGGCTCTGCCTCTACACTTCCACATATATCAGTTTTATCAACTTGTTTCTTATATCAGTGGCCCAACGGTGCCAAAGGTTATAAGTACTCCTTAAGAAGAAGGAATCCTATTTGAAAATATAAAACGTTAGCAATTTTAGAGATTTCATCATCATCATCATCATCATCATCATCATCATCATCATCATCATCATCATCATCATCATTATTATTATAAACCAAAATTTATTATTGAAACATAATAAATTTACATAAAGTTGGATGTGAGTCTAGACATAAGTTGTGCTCCCACTCATTTCTGAATACAAAAGTTTACTCTATGATAGATAAAACACCACCTTTAGCATTATTTGAGTGGCTAATGGCAATAGACTTAATACGTGAAAGTGTGTCCAAAGCCTCCGTATCGAATTCCCCGAACGTAGAAAAAGCAAATGGTAGGAAGTTGTAATCGTTGTCCTCACATTTGTACGCATACTTCCGTTTTTTCTTCTCAACAACATTGTGCAAGGCTACCCCAGGATCCTATAAAGTCGCCCCAAACCAGCAAATGGAGAGATTCCGGTCACATTTAAGCATGCATCTTTACCTTGAAGCCAATTAAATAATAACAAGTCTGCAGGTCGTAGCTCTTTCCCATCCTCCAAAAGGAACCCCATTGGATCCTTCGTACACACCATGATCCCAACCTTGGAACATATATCAGCAAGAATATCACTCAAGAGATTATGCTCAGACATCACACCCACATCACTAGAAAGCGATGGACCGCGTGATCGAACAATATTATTATTATTATTATTATTATTATTATTATTATTATTATTATTATTATTATTATTATTATATTATTATTATTATTATTATTATTATTATTATTATTATTTTATTTATTTATTTTTTTATTTTATTATAAACATCACTTATTTAAACAAAACCAGTGGATTACAAGAATTAGTGGGAGCCTCAAACAACTGGGCTCCCACACCTTTAGCAATAGCAAAACTAATCCCATCAAGATATGAGTAGCCCAATGTCTTGAGTTATAGAGAACTTCGATCCGCTTAAGTAAGGTCACCGTCACCTCAAGTTCTCCTAATGAGGAAAATGAGAAAGGGTGAACCCATATCCAATGTTTGTACATTTGGTCTGTGATTTGATGCGCTTTACGCTTATGGCGTCAATCACTACACGACCGGCACAAAATCCATCATACCGCTTTGTGTGAGGGGACGACCTCACAAATCGACACATACGCCCCGCCTCCATCCCAAGAATAGCAAGATATCTCACGTCGTAAGACTTGCTCCCTTTCTCCACCCAACCGATGTCAACTCTTTACGAGCCGAGACCCCAAATCGAGAACATATATCAATCAAAGTGTCACGCACTATGTTGTGCCGATGTTTAATACCAATAGTGCCAAGACACGATACAAGATGGTCCCCGTGAATATCCCCTGTGAAAACCTTGGAGCAAGTCAACACGATCCGAATCGAGAAGAGGGAACGCTTAGCCGATAACATAGTACACATCTCGTAAGTTCTCGCATTCATAGTCTGTCCCACCGCCTATCGGGACCACCGAGCCGCCCAAGTATGGTCTTCCATTTCACGATCTCCATAGGGCCATCCGCTCAGCAGATAAGCGTATGTGGATTCACCTCTTTGGTGACACGTCGCGAAATATAAACCGCCAATTTCTTCATGAGTTTGGGGGCGAATTTCACAAGAGCTACCCAAAAGGTCGGTCTCCATTTTCTCGTTAAAACATGCAGGCATCATCAAAGGAAAACCAAGAGCACCAATACCGGATTGCCAAGAAGTTCATCAGAGGTGGCCGATTGAGTCTAGAAGCAAGGAAGGCATAGTTCAAAACATCGCCACAGCCAGAACGCCATTCAAAGTGGGAAGAGTGGCTGGCCCATTGCCAATTTCCAAACCCGGCCTGTGAGGCAAGGACAATACGCCCAAAGAGAGCGGTGTTTCATCGAATGAAATCTGAGCACGCTCAAAGACACGGGGAACATGTGCGATAGAGAAATACTTGGAAATGCCAAAGACATGCACGGAGGAGCAAAGAACTCACATTGGGGATCATTAAGCTTAGCAACAATCATCCATAAGTTCAATGGTTTTAGAAACTCGCTTCAAAACAAGCTTACTACTAAACTCAAGATCTACACCAATGTGCCCACCCAACAATTTTACGCCATGCAGGGCCGCAATATTAGTAGGAAAACACCTTCAGTCCGCTTTAGGATCTTCCTTGGCCGTAAAACCCCGCTTTATCGACATTGAGATGCAAACCATAACGAGGTCCTTCTATCATAATGAGCTCCAAGGCCTTCCCAACAAATGTAGTATCTCCAATGATCGTATCATCATCTAGGTACCAAGCTTGAAAGGAGGGAAAAGTCTTTGATCTTGCGAGCCAAAGGATGTAGCACTAACGTAAAAAGGAGAGGTCCAAGAGGGTCACCTTGTTGCACGCCTTGGTGCGACTATAGTGTGTTCCCATAATATAACCGCCGGTCCGAGTAGCAAAATTCAACCCAACGTGATATGGCGGACAACGGAGGCGGACCTCTTGCAACATAACTTCACGGTCCACCGTTGAAGGCGTTGAAATCCACCAACAACATCGAAAGACCCACATCATCACCACGGTCTTCAACAAGCCGATTCACTGCATGGAGAATGGCCTCCTCCTCCAAACCCCAACTCCCAATCAGATCATTCAAATATCCATCTAAGGAGTGGCCAATCATAGAAGTTCCCACCTTGAGACTAAACGCCTCGCATACTCCCCACCGCAATAGACGGATACCACCACTGGTTTGATCAACAGTGAGAGAGCACTGCAATATACTCGCCCAAAGCCTTAGGACACTTACCATCAAGAAAAGATTTACCACCGGGTGATGGAGTTGATTAACTCATCGATATAGCCACAAAGAAGACCGCTAAAACAATCCAAAAGGTGTTGGGCGCGTAAACCATCTCGACCACAAGATGTACCACGGGGAAACTCTTAATCATGTCAAGAACCACACAGGAGATGCAATGAGGTTATGAACAGCTTTATTATTATTATTATTATTATTATTATTATTATTATTATTATTATTATTATTATTATTATGAACAGTAGTTGATGTAAAGCCTAGCAAGTAGCTAGGAAAAGGAAATTTGAGAAGGCATTTTGAGATGGAATCATATACTTGGTTGAAATAAACTTTGTTTTACTAGGATAATTGTAGGATGGACAACTTAGCAAAATGAAGTACTACCACTACCACAAATTTATCTCTCTTGGCCATAATCTCCTCCCAATTATCATTTTCATACTTTGTTGTTATTGTGACTCAACATAGTATATGCTTTATATAGAAAGAACAAAAAGTTATTTAAATAGTTTCAGTCAGCTTTTTGTGTCTCTTGACACCATAAATAGACATAATAAAGTCGAAGGAAAATTTTAAACCCAGGCACCTTCAAGATTGATGGTCACGTAACCTTGGACCAGTCTTCAGTTGCAAGGGATCATCGATTTTGAGATATTTCTAATTTTTGAGTAGGCTCCAGAAGATTTGCAAAGCTGCTATTCTAATTTCAAGAAAACCCAATGAATGATGAACATGGAATTCAGATCTCATAAGAGTGAAATAGATCTTAAAACGAAAGTATAATTCTGAGTTTCATTTGATAATGATATATGTTATAGCTGAATGGACTGACAATATTTATAAAATGATATTGCCATAATCATTTAAGTTTTATCTTATATTAAAAATAAAACGATTGCACTTATTCTGGTACAAATAGTTTAATAAGCTTTTGAACTGTTTAGATGGAAAACGAGAAGAGTACCTTGAACTCTGTGTTCCTTTGCACAAAGCATCGATGAGAGGTGATTGGAAAGCAGCTAAGAACATTTTAGGCAAAAAGGAAGACCTCATAAAGTCTAGTATCAACAGAAACAATGAAACAGCACTTCATGTTGCAGTGTCTAGAGGACACAGAGCTTTTGTGAAAAATGTGGTTGGTTTGATGGAAAAAAAGGATTTGGAGCTTCAAGATAACAATTCCTACACTGCCTTTTGTTTAGCAGTCTCAAATGGAGATGTAAAATGGCGGAGATATTGTTGAAAGAAAACAAAGCCCTTATCGATATTCCTACTAATAAAGGAATGATGCCACCCACATAGCAGTTTCAACTGGTAGGCGTGATATGGTGGAATTTCTATGATAATCCTAAGAGCATGCAAGGTCATTTTTGGACACGCGAGAATCAGATTTGCTTTCTCTTGGCATGCATCAAAGCTGATTGTTTTGGTAAGTATATATTTTGGGCGGCAGGTAGTTGTTTTATTGGAACCTGTTTATCTACCTTCTTTCCATCGCATCAGGTATTCTTATTTTATCTTATATCACAAATTATGCTATCATGAGCAAATCCTTGTTTATTCAGTCACATTTATTTTGGTTCTTGGAGTACATCACATCGTGGACTATATATCAAACTGATTTTACTAAACCAGTATGAATTAACTAATTAGTCTTGGAATAGACCTCAATCAGTGAACATCTTGGAATGGCAATAAAAAAGTCCAGAAACGACCACATGAATAGCATTTAGGAATCCTTCCGTTTATAGGTTAAAAAAAACTCGACTTCCCAGGTAGCTGAAGAGGAATCCTTCCGTTTATAGGTTCTTGCTCAACCGTATTATCACCTGTAGCACATGCCACATATGGATTGTGCTATAAACGATTTACTCATTCGGCTTACAATTGTTTACTTTTAGAAATTATAAGGTCCAATATTAAATTAACCCCAAATTTTGAAAGAAACTAATTTAGCTCAAGTAGTTAATTTTTCCACAGAGGTTTATTATTGGTATGGTTTTGTGATCCTGTTTAGATTACCATGTAGTTCAAACATGTAAATGTAAAGACCCGTAACAGGTTATACTCCAGTAGTTAAAACTTGGAGTAATTTTTTTTCCTTTCCTGCCACACACTTTTAACAATCGTGGATCCATCAATGCATATAACAGGTTGGTTTGGGAATGTATCTCTTAGACTTGGTGCTTCAGGTTAACATTCTGCTTAATGAGGTGTGATTCTCAATAGGTGAATTATTCCTGAATTTCCAAAGGAATGGTTGCATTGATGTAGTCAAATAACTTATGGATTTATGGAGAGGAGATATTAGGTTTCTCATCCAAAGGTTACAAGGGAATGATTGCACATTTTCTGTTTACATACGTGCATACAATTAATCATGCATTTCACTTCTCTTGCATTCTTCACAGAAGTTTACATCATTAATAAATACTTTGCAGATATCGCATTACGAGTAGTCAAGGACCAACCAGAACTTGCATTATATGGAGGGAGTGTGCTCAGAGTTTTGGCTCAAAAGCCTGAAGCATTTAAATCAAACGTAATAGTTTCAACAATGAGGCGACTGTTTGCTATATCAAATCCAAAATCTTTTACTTTGAATCACGATGTGCGTCCAGGCTTGACATTGCTAAGACTCATTCTGAAAAATATCGCGAAATTGCACTGGAATGAAGTTCGGGCCATAATGATAGGGCCACCTGAGCCGATTAAAGAAGAAAATAAAACAATGTTTGGGGTAGGAAAGCTAATCGATGCAAGGTCTTCGGGTGTACTTTTTTTAGCTGCAGAAGCAGGCAACGTTGATTTTATAGTTGAGGTCATTGAACAATATCCAGAGCTACTACAAGAGAAAAATGATATTAATCAAAGTATATTTCACGTTGCAGTCTCACATCGTCATAAGAAAATCTTTGGTCTATTATATGAGATAGGATCATCCAGGGATAGCATAGTTACTCTAGAAGACGTACATGGTAATAACATGTTGCATTTAGTCGGGATCTGTTCAAATAGTTCAAATGGTAATTCTTCTGAGTACATTCCAGGAGCAGCCTACCAAATGCAACAAGAATTAGTATGGTTCAAGGTACATCTTTCTTTATACTCCTTATCTTCAATGCTCAATTGTTTTAATTGTTTGGCATTTAGTTTGTAATTTGATCCATCATAATTTAGGGGATGATATTGGATTAGAAAGAAAAAATTCACATTACCTTTGGAATATAAAATATGGATTAAGCTGAACGAACTTTTTAAAGGTACCGATTGGATACGTGATTTTTTTTTTCCACTTAATGTTACATACTTTCATGTTTTGTTTCAATTTAGTACGTGATGATTACGTGTCACGTTATAAATGGTGACACGTGTCAGAATTGCAGGTATGACACGCCATCATCACGTACCAAATTGGAACAAAACATGAAAGTACGTAACATTAAGTGAAACAAAAAAAACCTATGTATCAAATCAGTACATTTGAAAAAGTTCGTTGCTATTTTTCAATTTAATTCGTATAAAGAATCACATACTCTCCACAAAGATATGACACATATATGTTTGTATAAATTGGATACCAAATATTTCATTGATTATGATCTAAAGAATAAAGTAATATAATTGCACAAGATATTAACTTATTTGAACTTCTCTTTTTAAACTAGGTCTACAATGAAAGTGACTAAGAAAAGCATATAATCAAATTTTAGTTTTTAAAGGGAGTTATGCACTCTTCGAATCCATTTTTTTGTAGGACAATTAGGATTTTGTTACGAGTATCTTTAGTTTCACTACAAGAAAATAGTCCTTCAATGACACGCAAAAGATGTCATACAATTCCAAAACAAGTCCAAGCTTTTTTTTTTTTTCACCTACGCTAGGCGTCGTTTGTTTATTAAGAGATAATTTGCACATATGAATCTAAATCTGCGACAGAATACTCAAAATCTGAATCAAATAATGTTGTTTCTTTTAAACATTTTCATAACTAGAATAAAAACTAGGTTATATATCATTAAAGGTAACAAGATCCCTTTTAATGTCTTGTTTGGCAAGAGGTTTAAATCTCTTAACGCCTCTAGATAAGAGGAGAAAAATAAGCAATCTTAATTTTCAAAATCTCTTAACGATTCAGATTTATAGGCCATTAAGAAGTACTAGGCAACTACCCGTGCTTATCAACGAGATTTTCTGATGACAAACATTTATAGTTGCGATATTATGGTTAAGTGTTTCGTATAACGTTTATATATAAAACGTGAAAATATCAAAATGTAATCGCAAAAGATTATAACATGCGATAATTCTCAAAGAAAAATTCTTAAAATATGTCAAAGAACATATAAAAACATTAGTGAAACTAAAAATAAGACATTACATCAATTATGAGATAACTAACAATGCACGTTATTCGTCATGTAAAACTTTTGGTACACAATATTTGAGTTGTTGACTCTTTATTAACCGAACTTTTGTCCGCTTCACTAATACCTTTGTAGTTATACGTGATAGCTCTCTAATCAATGCAACATAAAGATGGCATGCAAGAAACATAGTCCCACAAATAAAACCCAAATTTGAAATTGTTTGGCCCTAAGCTTTATTGATAGTAATTGAAAGCTATCGCAGCTAAAGTGCACGCTAATTATTTTCTTTAGTTTTAAAGGTAACATGTCTTCTTTAGATGGATCAAGAGGAATTTTTGCAAAACACTCTAATTTCGCGTCTTGGTCGATAACAATCTCGACTTTGGTTTAAAATTAATCGTTGCGCTCGCATCGTGCATCAGAGTGATGCGTTTGAAAAAACGCAACGCAAAACCTGATGCGAGGTTGTTCCAGGATGTGGCCTAATGCGAACGCATCACATCGCAACAGTGTATTGCTCGCATCGGACGCAATGGACGCATCACTTTGCAACAGTGTTAATTTTGACTTTTATAGTTTAAGTTGACTTTATTTTTTTGTCAAACCATTAAGTTGACATATTTGATGTTATAACATTAAGTAATATCATTATGCACGTGACTTATTTCATATTTAATCATTTACTTGTAGATTAATTTAAGTAGAAATATTATATATTTTTTATTAGTTACCTATCGCCGCGCGTTCGTGATGCGCTCGCAACCGCATCTCGCATCACGATCCGCCTTTTGAACCTCGAGCGCAACGGATCGTCACACGCAATTTAAAACCAAGATCTCAAAGATTGATGACATTATAATCTAAATATTTACATATCAACCTCGTACCATTACAAATATGTATTCACAACTATTAAACAATTTACCACTAACATCTTTTTTTAACCCGACATTGTTTGTAAGACGTAACAATAAGAACTAATTTTTTAATATTATATCTTTGGAGCATCTTTTATTGGACCATCACGTGCCATAAAAAGAGTAACAATTTTGCATCATTAAAAACTTCAAGTAAAAATGTCACTGCATTTATTAATATGGAACAAAATAAAATAAAATTTCAAGTATATTTATTAACCAGTGACTTGAGAGCATTGGTTAAAATAACTGTATATTTATTAAACACAAACTTTCTTTCTATATTACAAATTGTATTTAATACACATTAATTAACCTTACAAATCACCATAATTAAATCTTATTTGTAATTTAATAAACCCAAACTTTTCTCTTATAATCATCTTAAACATTGAAGGCACCCGTTAAACAAACATATTAAGAAATTATAATTAAATTTTTAACATATTGAACAAAAGCATAGTGACAATGGAAACAACTCCATATAAGTTTATTTGACCCCCTGATTGGTCATATTATAAAAAATAGTTATACATAAGAATATTTGTGAGAAATTTCACCTACCAAAAGGATGAATAACTGTTATCATGAGCCATTAAAGTATGCTAATCTTTTTGAAGAATTCTTGTAACACCTTTGGAGCAATTTCTTTCGAAACTGAACCTTCAAAATAAAAACAACATACGATTAGAAGAAAAAGATTAACAAATAGTGTAAATTATGAGTTAATTGCATTTTTTGTCCTTGTGGTTTGGCCAAATTGCAGGTTTGGTCATCAAAACTTTGAAAGTGCAACGATAGTCTACATTTTGAAGTCTGGGTTGCATTTTTAGTCCTTATCGGTGTGAAATGACCAAATTACCTTTGTCTTTTCTTAAAGAAGACAAAGGGTATTTTAGTCATTTAACTTTATCAAAGGACCAAAAATGCAATCCAAACTTCAAAATAGGGACTATCACTGCACTTTCAAAGTTTTAGAGACCAAACATGCAATTTGACCAAACCACAAGGACCAAAAATGCAATTAACTCTAAATTAAATAACTAGCCGTTTGAATTAGATGATTGGTATCTTTTACAATTTCGTTTGAATTAACACCTTCGACAAAAGATAAGACTATTTGTTTGAGTCTAACAGATCACCAAAAATACGTCATAACCAAAATACAAAAACAAATTACATTGCAAACATCGAAAACCTCCCATATTAAATTTAAAACGAATCAAATGCTAACATACCTTTGAAAACAAAAAGATGATCGCCTTTTCAACATGTCTTTTTCATAGAAATTTATCAATCGCTACATGTTTATGCACAAAAAACAAACAAACACAAAACTACCAAGCCTTGATCTGTCAAGAAACAATAGAAAAATAAACAATATGACTATCACTAAGAGAGTAATAAAAGTGAGAAAGAAAATAAAAATGGATTCTTATGTATATAGCAAGGTAAAAAGCTTCTGATCCAAGTTTATAATTTAAATTATTTTAAAATTTGTTAGAAAATAAAAGATTGTAATGAAAGCCACATTTTGAAAAACTGGTATTGCGATCCTTTTTCAAAACCTAAAAACAACAAATTTAGTCAATGATAAAATCTAAGTTTTGGAAAGAATGAGAAGTAGTTAAGTCTTGTTAATGATTTTCCTAAACGACATTGACTTCATTAATTGGTTGGACTACATATTGAATCATCAATGTTAACTAAAACATTCAAATATGAATTCAAACCGTGTGTTTTGAAATTGTAACTTGTCTATATTAGTTTAAAAATTAAGAAATTAAGCAAAAGTACTTACACTTATTATATGTAGTAAAGATAAAGTGATTTTATTATAGAAACAAACACAACCAACGCGCGCTTGTGTGTGTCAATGTCAATAAAACTATGCCTATAATGACATAAATAATATGTCTCATATTTATTTGACTTGTGCATAACTTTTCTATATATATAATACATAACTATCAAAATTTCGAATAAAAAAGACTCCACTTTAAATTAAAAAAATTTACCAAGTATGACATGCACACTAGGATGGTGCATAACTTAGACGGACTACAAAATAGAAAACGTTGAGAAGACGATGATGGTAGTGGAGGTGGTGAGAAGTACAAGATGAAATGAATAACAATGATGTTTGAGTCATTTTATGAAGAGGGGTGTTTGACGTTTTGTAGATAACAGAAATAAAGGAGAAAAAATTACATCATGAGTTCCTATATGAAATGTGTATAACTTTTACTAGTAGATTGATAGTGATTGCCAAAAGTATTTCACATTGATGTTTAGTGTAAAAACTGATAAACCAAATGATGTATTTTGCAGGTTACTCTTTTTCAGTAGTTATAGTGTGTGTTTGATATTATTATTTTTTTACATTTTATCTAGTATATAATAAATAGGTGAACAAACAAAAAAATAAGAGAGGTGAAATGACTATTTTACTCTTAGTACCTTGCAGATGGGGTGATTATAACGGAATTATTTAATGGACGTTATACAAGATGAACACTATGTTACAAAAATATAAGGAATAAATGTGAATCTTTGATAAACATACACACATCATGTTTCAAAGGCATTAATTGGAAAAGATAAAAGAAATGGGAGAAAGTGAATTAGTAGATCATCATCATGCAATATGTAGAACCATAAGAAGAATGGTAAGGGTACTGGCAACGCCTTCGGCATGACCATCGGTATGGGCTTCACCGATCGGTAACACCGATGCCCATCAATCGGTATCAATCGGTGTGATGTGGATTTGGTTGAAATCTGCGAACTTTACCGATTCGGTGTGGGTTTGGTTGAAATCAAGCCATTCAATTTTGAGAGTACATACCAAGGTTGTCAAGATCGGGATCCTATCTAGGATCGCTTTTAGTCTTTGCAAGATCGTGATCGAAGATCGGATCGGATCTTAAGATCCTACTCTAATGTTATTTCCTAATACTTTATGTAATTTTATACAAATCTACAAATTCTAATACATTATAACTATAAAATACTATTTTCATATAAATGTTGTCCTAAATTATGATTATAAAATGTTAAAAGATTAACATATTGTTTTTGAATTTTACAAACAAACAACCCATAAATTTGTAGTTTTAGTTTGTAATCCAGAAAAGTAAGATCGGATCGGATTAGAAAGATCGTATGGTCCGATCGGGATCCAATAAGATCTTTAACAAAGATCCCATGTAGGATCCGGATCGCTTTTTTCGCAGATCGTAAAATCGTGAAGATCACAAGATCGTGACGGGATCCCGACAACCATGGTACATACAAAGGCACACGGTACTTCACTCATGCAATAATAACTCATTAGACAAAGATATATTAAATATTAGGTACTATAAAAAAAACCCAAGAAAAATGATAATATAAGTTTATTGGGCCATGCTATGTTTTCGTTAATACCGTATGAATATGGTAACTGTTTTGTATCTCATTTTTCCGAATATATGGGGAAAATGTGGTGAAAATTTTGCAAATTTGTACTAGTTATTCTTGAATTCTTTTAGTTGTGAAAACTTTGCAAATCCCGATTTTCAAACTCTTATCATAACAATAACACGAGTTTTTTTAATAAGTATTATGTACTATCTTTTAAGTATTAATAAAATATTATGTTTTTATTAAATTGTTTAATATAATTATAAAAAATTAAAAAAATAGATAAGGTATGAGTTATACCGTAACAAAAATCCATAAGAAGCATGGTATTGGTGGGTGACGTAAAACACTTGTATTACTACACCACTTAATAACGTAACACATACAAAGATGTTAACATGAGATATTTTAACATGAGGCAAAAGAGAAATTGCAATTAAAAATAAATAAAACTTCTAACAAAAACATTGTTGAACAACTTACATGCATGTTAAATTGTTTGCCTACAAACACCGGCAAATTGATCAAGCGTAAAATATAAGCATTCAAATTCAATAATTTCACAGATTAATAAAGGATTGAAGTGTGTAAATGAGATGATTCATTGCAATTGTTTCAATATTGAGGGGTGGCTGAGATCAACTAGGGAGTGAAATTCATTTATGAGATCGATTGAAAAGATAGGAGTTTCCATGTATTATTAAAAAACTAAAAGAAAAGCCCAAACAACTCATCTTAGGAGTTGAGTGTTTGTATCTCTATATAGAATGTGTCGGTATATGCAAAACTTCTACTCACACTAACTACACAATTGCAGGTAAAATCTAACATAATTTACTCTCAAATTCTTAAAGTGTCAGTCACAAGTCACAAATGTAAGAAATCTACTCACGCTTATAAAAAATGTCTATAGAAACTATTCTGTGAGTTGCATTATATAAGTTGGACATTTACTCACACTTTCTAATAATTGCTAGTAAAAACTAAGTGTGTGTTTGGTTGGAGGGTTTAGCTACAGGAATAGGAATGAAAATCAAATAACATTTTTGGTTGGGAGGACAGGCTACCTACAAACTATGGGTTTAGCCATACCCCAATGGCAGGTTTAGTGATTCCTTTTATTTTCTTTATGTTTTACTCTAACCCAATTACAAACCAAACAATCTAATTGATAGATTCATACTCATTGTCATTCATT
The DNA here is from genome assembly GCA_022545495.1 of Chrysanthemum lavandulifolium. NCBI lineage: Eukaryota > Viridiplantae > Streptophyta > Magnoliopsida > Asterales > Asteraceae > Chrysanthemum > Chrysanthemum lavandulifolium. Next base: position 267,701,591 of record CM040239.1, on the reverse strand, counting down.
CTCTAACCTAATCTTATACATATTGTCATTCCTCACTACAAAACAAACGCGCCCACCTTTATTCACATGTACCAAATGAGTGAATGTCATGCTAATAAAGATATGGCATGATTTCTTCTACTACCAAACTTTTATTCTTTATAGATGGCATATGGTTCTTAAAAAATTGATGATAACAAGGTTCTCGGGTGCTCGCGCATTGCAACGGGATTGTTTTTGTTAGTGTTAATATTCGTGTAAGTTTTTTTTTTAAACATAAGAATTGTAAATTGAACTCGCGACTTTTTGTATAATAATTATATGTTTTCAACCACCGGACCAAAAATACAAAGTAAATAGTTGAAAAGGATAAATTTTAAAAAGTAAAACTTTTGGTCATTAATATTAAGGAAAAATTTATATTTACATAAATCTAGATACAAAGTAAAAGATTAGAGAATTTTATATAGGCTAAATTGTAACTTACTATCCATTGAATAACAATTTTTGATAACTGATACAAAGCAAGCTTTACGTTTCCCGCACTTCACACCGGGTTGAAATACATTTATATTTCTATATTTATAGTATAGGCGAGTACCCGCGCATGGTGGCAGCGGTTCCTAGCGGTATATAATTAACGATTGCGATATTATGACAAGTGTTTCGTTTAACAATCAAAATAGAACATGAAAAGAACGAAATGTAATTGCAAACGGTTGTAACATCCGATAAGTCAACTCTAACAAAAATTATTAACATGTATCAAATGACATATAACAATATTTAGTGAGACTGAAAAAGAAAACATTTCATCAATTATGAAATATTAACTAACAACACACGTTACTCGTCACAGAAACTTTGATACACGACATTTGAGGTATAGATTGCTGACGGAACTCTTTGGTGGTTTAACCAATACCTTTGTTGTTCTACGAGATATCCTCTAGACAAGACTACATAAAGTCGGCCATGCGAGAAAACAGTAATCCGCAAATAGACACCCACATTTGAAATTGTTTGGCCCGAGCTTTATTAATAGTCATCGCAGTTGCCAAGACGGGAATTGTGTTCTCTTTAGTTTGAAAGGGAACATGTCGTCTTCAGGAGCTGCCAAGGTTTGATACTTTCAATACTTTTCATTTGAAACATTGAATACTTTCCAATACATTGAAACAATGGGTTTGACATTCACGAATGGGTTATTCAGTGCATATGGTATGACATTTTTTTTTTTTTTTTGCAAACAATAAATACATTAGAAAGTTACCATGCAAAGTAATAGAAATCAAGTTTGACATGAAGTATAGATATCTTTGGGCGTGAGTTGTCAAAGTAGAGCAATATTTATAGTTACTATATTGTGATAAGTGTTTCGTGTAACGTAAACATGAACGTGAAAATATCAAAATAAACTAAAACAATTATAAAAAAAGTTGTAATATATTGTCTAATCATAGCTTAATAATAGTACTTTTATAGTTTGAATAATAAACTACGATTAAAAAAAGGCACCTGTTTTTACATGGAATATGAACGCCAAAAACTTGTTTGGTTCATTTATGATGTATCCTTCTCTACGATACACACACACCTTCTTGTATAACAATATAAGGTTTCTCCTTGTTTACAAAAATGCTAACATGTTCTTCTAGCTAACATGAATCCCTCTCTACAACACACCCTCTTGTATAAGGAATATCGAACGGAGTAAACATGCATGTGTCATTCCTATTACCATTGAATCACGTAAGATATAGATAATCAATGAAAAAAGAATACGTTCATAGTTTTTGGATGTGCGTAGCAGCTTGTCAGCGAACAACATACCAAATTACACAAAGATCCTAACATAAAAAGGTGATTACATAATGGTAAGTATATTAGACTATTAGTATGTCCATAAATAGTAATCATAACATTTCTTTTGATTCTAGAACTAAAAACCGTTTGTACTTATGTACATTACCCGAATGTACATCTCAGCTTCATTGTAAGGTGTCATAGGGTTCTTGCTTGAACTTTGAGAAAAAAAAAAAAAAAAAAAAAAAAAAAAAGAAAAAAAAAGGTTTTTAAACATTATAGGTAAAAGAGTGCATTTGCTATATTTTTACTTCAGTAGATGTCAACAATAATCATAATGCAGTACATTTTGAGCATGACCATAGTAGACATGAAAAGAAAAGCATACAAAAAATACAATTAAATAACAAAATAGCTTCATAAACATTTAACTGAACACTTACTGAGCACTATATGTAAAAAGCAAACAATATCAAATCCAAAATAGTACTATATTCCCGATGGATATCGAAATCTTAACGTTACTAAAGCTTAAAACCTAATTAAGCATGAGGTAAAAACAAAACAACATGATGTATAAAACTAACAACTCCAATGAAAGAGGAAGATGGAGAACATGAAATTTACTTGATGGAATTACTTGCAACTCGTCATCTTTTTGTATAGAGGAAACATAATCTATTCAGTTGTTTGCCTCCAAAAAAACCCACATAATTTATTCACGAAGAGATAAAGAAATCTCATGTAACTAATTTGGCAAATCACAATTACTAAAAGAACAATTTAACTTTAAGAAAAAAAAGACGGAAACTATGAGAACCAGAAACCAAAACACATCGAAGACGGAATATAAGGGTGTACAACAATTTTAGACAAATTCATGCCTTTAATTGTAATAAATTTGAAATTTTAATCTTACGTACAAGAGAAGATTTGATATTTCACTTTCCATATTTGTATTTTTAATGATTTGACTTTCTATGATTCGATGTTAAATTATCAACTCGGGAAACATTTCAAGTTTGAATACTTTCCACTATTTCGTGTGAGATTTCATTTTTTCATTATTTCACTTTTCCAACTATTAAATATTTGACCATTTTTGTATTTTATGTAGTATAGAATATCTATGTTTATAAATATGAGAGGTATAAAATGAAACAATGTAATCACTTATAAGGCACCTTTATAAATATAATTTATTAATGTTTAGAAAAATGAGGGGCAGAAAATGTAACAATTTAATGAGTGGATAGTCACCATTAGTAAGCAAAAGAGAAAGACAAAATTACCTTTTTGTACAACTCATTTAAAAATTGATATTAAGGAAGATTTATGATCTAATCTTTATGTTTATTAGGAAGTGGAGAGAATGCTTCCGCTTTCTTTGCGAGAAAAGAAGAATGCTTCAGGTTGTACACCACGTGAAGAATTCACCAATCATCACAAACATTTAGTTACTGAAGGTGAGAAGTGGCTGAAAGAAACAGGTGCTCAGTTGATGGTGGTTGCGGCACTTTTAGCCGGTATGTCATTTGCTGCAACAATTACATTTGCAGGTGGATATAACCAAGACACTGGTTATCCTGTATTTAGCAAAAAAGACGTTTTCCCACAGTTCATGAATTATTGTACCTTCGCTTTCTTATCCTCATCAACATCAATCATCAATGTCTTATCTCTCCTCACATCTCGTTATGCTGAAGAAGATTTCGAGAAAACATTGCCCACGAGATTGATGTTCAGTATATTAACACTTTTATTATCTATAGGAGGTATGATTGTGGCTTTCTTTTTAAACTTTTCCCTACTTATCAACAAAGAGTCAAAAGTACTGATTCTAAATATTCCCTATATTGCAGTCATATTACTTATCTTTTCATTTAGCCAATTTTACAGTCTTTTAATGTATTTGTATTTTACTACGTATGGCGCGAGAAATACCTTTCGTTATAAGCCATGATGTTGAAATAAGGGCTTATTGTTAGACGTAAAAGTGAAGATCATAGTATAGGGTCTCTTATGTAATTTATCTATTCTTGTAAGGTTCGGTTATGTATTTTGTATGTATAAATACCTCTCCTAGTATTTTAAACTAGGTGCGACACTCATTATGAAATAAACATTTTCTCTCATTTTCAATAGGTGAATTATTCCTGAATTTCGAAGAGAAATGTTTGCATAGACGATGTAGTGAAATTAGTTATGGATTCAACGAGTGGAGATATTAGGTTTCTCTAGCTTCCCAAGGTTCCAAGGGAATGATTGCACATTTTCTATTTTGCATTTTTCACATAAATTTACATCATTAACTAAATAGTTTGCAAATATCATTAACTTGCATTAGATGGAGTGCGTGTGCTCAGAGTTTTGGCTCAAAAGCCTGAAACATTTAAATAAAAAAATAACAGTTGCTTCAACAATGAGGCGAGCTATTTTATATCCAAATTCTTTATGTTGAATGGCAATGTGCGTCCAGCCTTGACATTGCTAAGATTCATTTCGACAAATATCGCGAAATTGCATGGGGCCAAAATTTAGGCCATAATGAGAGGGCCATTTGAGCCAATATTTTCAATAATTTGTGGCTTTTGTTTTTAACCTTTCACTACTCACAGACAAAATCCTAAAACCGACTCCAAATATTTTCAATAATTTGGCAGCCGTAGTATTCACCATTTCTTTAACCCAATTTTATAGAGTTATAACTTATAACTGTATTTGTATTTAACTTCATTCAGGGCCATTTTTAGGCATATGCGGACCCCCAAAATTCCAAGAATAATTAGGGCCACAATTGATAGACTACTTAGTTCTATAAAAATCTCTCCTCCGGTCCACTTCTAGTCCATTCGAGCTCGTGTATTATCCAAAAAACTACAAAAAAACTTATAAACCATTTGAGCCTTCGTTTTTGTTTACTCGTTTAATACTATTTCTTATGTTTTTCTTGCCTAGTTTTTTCCTCCACTTAATTTATTTTGTTGTATCTGTTCAAATTTTAAATTTTAATTGTTGTTGGCATGAACTATTTGTAAATTGAATGAATATATATTATACAATTCAATATGTGATGTTGAGTCATTTCAAGATTTAGGAATTAATGTTATACCGATATAGGTAAAGTGCAAGCTTTTTCTTGTCGTTGTTTACATTTTATATTATGAGTTCAAGCGGATGATTTTTTTTTTATGTTTTTTTCTAAAAAAGGGGCCCCTTTTTAAACGGCACAAGGCCCTCGAAATCAACGCACGACCTTGACTATATGTGGGACTATACATGAAGTTGTATATGTGGCTTTTTGTGGTTGGTAAAATTTTGTGTTTTTGATGTATTATAAGTTGAAACTGTGATGTACTCAATTTGTGTTGTGTATAACATGTCCCTTTATATATTGGTGCTTCAAATGCAAAAGATGTGTGAAGCTAGATGACCAGGTAGTGGTTGTCCCTTAATCGGTGCACGCCCATATGTTGGACCATGTCTAGAACAGCGTGTGGGCCTAAATGCTATAAGTTTGGTAATTTTGGGCTTCGGCCTGGTTATTAAAATACCATAAAATGTGTTCTCATAAAAGCAAAACCAACTACAATACATATCTTTAAATCAAGCATATAACTAAGAAAGCAAACTACAATAGGCACCAATTCTAACAAGTTTGAACTTTTGGACAAAAACAAAAGAACTCGTGACAAAGTATATTGAATGCCATTAGGGCGCAATACCGAGGGACAACACACCCGTGTAATCAAAGGAAATGGGCAGCTGCTACAAGTATCCACAAAAAAGAAAAAAAAAAAAAAATCATAATCCATAAAAGAAGTATCACATGGGTTTTTATGTTAGCTTATTTACTAGGCTTATGAGCTTCTATAAAACTTGAAAATCCCCAACCTACTTATTTCTAACTTATGAGCTTATTACGTTGATCTTCTTGCTTATATAAGTTTATAAGCTCAAGCTAATAAGTTTGCAAGCCTCAAAACACGAGCTTTGCGCGAGCAAAATGTTAGTTGTATTTGATAAGACAATAAACAAATAAGCACCCCCAATAAGTTTAACAAAAAAAAGGATCCGGCAAGTGCTTAAATTGCCATTATATGGATGAAAATGATAGTAAGTCTAAAATTAGATAGAGTCTAACATATGAATAGTAAACTCATTTCCTATCAGAGCCTAAGGTGTCATAACACCATAACACCAAAAAAAATACTATCTACAGTGGCGAGATCGCCTTTTAATGTTTCAACATTTAACACCCAAAAATCACCCCTTATCATAACACCCCATAACACCACCTTGTTTAGACCCTTCATTTTTCACACAAAGTTATTTTGTATACATTAAATAAATATACAACGAAAATTTAATAAAAATTATAAAACTAAAAAGAAAAGAAAATAAAAATAACGTTACTTTCAAATGTACCCGCCCACTTGCATATTCTTTCCAACATCACAATAAAAAAATAATAATAAAAATAAAAAAAAAAAAAAAAAAAAAAAAGCGTAAACATCATCTTTCCCATCACACACATTCTTAGGTCTCAACAAACACCAAAACAGCAACTCTCCAATATAACCATTTGGGGGTGGAAATGTAATTTATTTTGTCTTTTGTGCGTTTCCATCTACGTTGCCACAACATCTTGCAGCAAAACGGTCTTGAAAATAAAGGGGGCGGTACCATAACGCCACCTCAGCATAACACCGAGCTGGGCGTTATGGTATCTTAAGCTCTTAGAGCATATGCAGTGGTAAACATTACTCGTTAAAGTCACATTGTCGTACTCTTCTACCATTTTTTTCTAACATTTTACATACCAATGATTATTATCCACACATTGTTTAGAATAAAAAAAATAAAAAATTTTGCACTATGTGTTGCTCGGCCTCATGATCACAAGCCACATCTTTTGATGGTTTTTTTACATTAAAAATGCTTTTGTATATATATCACTTTAAAGATGCAAAATCACATGCGGAGTTTGTTTTGAAAAATGAAGTTAGTATAGCTATTTCTAATGAGGATGGTAGTGGTTATACTACGGCAATCATTAAGGTTTAATATGAATGGATGCTCCTCATTGTGGTGATTGTAAATCTTTTGGGTATGTTTTGATGAATGCCCAGACCGTGTTAAGGAAGCTGTTCGCAGCAATACTAGTGTTAATGCTAATGTTTCCAATACTTTTGATAAGGACGATGAGGGTTTTATCGAGGTTGGGAATCAAAAGGACAAAGGAAAGAAGATTGGGGTTCAAATGCCTCAGAAAAATCCGTTTTGTGGTATTGATGTAGGTAAAGGGGCTAAATTTAACCCTTCAAACCCTAAGCAGAAGTATGTTCCTGTCTCCAAGAAGTTGGATGCTAGTAAGGAGAAACTCACCAAAGAGGCAAGTACGAGTAGGATGAGAATTGCTACATCGAACCAATTTGATGCCCTTGATATGAACGATACTAATGAGAATGGTATTCCTTGTGCAACAAGTGTTTCTCCTAATGATGGGGCTAGTAAGGAGGCAAGTACAGGGACAAATATTGCTACATCAAACCCATTTGATGCTCTTGATATGGACGATACTGATGTGAATGGTATTCCTTGTACTACTCTTATTGTTGAAAAAATTAAGAAGCTTGAAAAGCTTATTATTGATGGGAAAGCTACTCTTGTGGACGATGAGTGCAAGCCTCTTAAAAAGGTGCAGGTTGAGGCTACTAAGCCTAGTTCTTCTTCTTCCCCATGTACGTCTTCTAAAAAGGTTGGCAACCCATACTCTAAAGTGGGTGATGTAGTTGTTACTGATAGTGATGAGGACGAGGTACTTGAGCCGGATAATGATATGGCAAAGTTTCTTGCATCGTCTGGTGGCTATCATGAACTTGAATATTATTTTGATGATGATTATGTTGATCAGGTCTATGATTTACCAGGGCGATTAGATGCTTTTAGTGGCCTGTATGATGTCAAGCTTCAAGGTTGTGGTAGGAAGTAATTTTATATTTGGTAGGTCTTAAGATTTACATGTCTTTCTTATGCAGTGATTTTAGTTGTTGCACATTTGGTGCTTGTTCAATGCCCATGTAATGGCTTAAGATGAGAGACTCACTCTCATCTATTGTACTTAAACATTTTTTTGAAGTAATATATTTACCAGGTTGATCCCCTTTTACCCAAAACAATATATATTCAAAGCATACATAAAAATCATTGTAATATATCTATCAAAAACTTATAATAAAAATATATATGCAATTATTCACTATATATTTATAGGGATACATATGCAATTCTTCGTAAAAAAAAAGAAGTCAATATTGTTGGTCCCATGATTTGGGTAAAACAAGTGTATACTTAAAAAAGTTAACAAACAAGTTTTACACAAAACGACAATAATAACATCATTAGTACTTTTCAATACATATAATTCTCAATAAAAATGAATCAAAGAATTTCAAGTGATAGTTTTGGAGCACTATAATACATTTTGATATTTTTTTTTAAGAATCTCTAACTTCTCTCTTGACTAACATTCGTTATATATGAGATGATAATGTGAAGTCATATGTTGTAGTGGGTCGTGTCAAGAATTTGGTAGAATAGTACATATCGAATTAATGCTTCCAGTTGATTGACTTTTCAACGTATTTTAATGAATAGTTAATTCAACTAGGCGACATTCAATGATAAGTTCTTTTGTTGGTATAAAGCAGTAACCATTGTCAAACGAAGAGCGTTTCAGTGTGCAGTTGAGCAAAAAGTTGGAGCACTATAATACAAGAATTTCAAGTGATAGTTTTCAATACATATAATTCTCAATAAAAATGAATCAAAGAATTTCAAGTGATAGTTTTGGAGCACTATAATACATTTTGATATTTTTTTTTAAGAATCTCTAACTTCTCTCTTGACTAACATTCGTTATATATGAGATGATAATGTGAAGTCATATGTTGTAGTGGGTTGCGTGTCAAGAATTTGGTAGAATAGTACATATCGAATTAATGCTTCCAGTTGATTGACTTTTCAACGTATTTTAATGAATAGTTAATTCAACTAGGCGACATTCAATGATAAGTTCTTTTGTTGGTATAAAGCAGTAACCATTGTCAAACGAAGAGCGTTTCAGTGTGCAGTTGAGCAAAAAGTTGGATTGATTAACCGTAGGAGCTCCATTGAAGTTTTTAGTTTGTTATATCAAATGTAGTTGTATTGTAGTTGAGTAAAGATCTCTAGTCAAGTGTAGTTTGTATTATAGCTGAGTAAGAATCTCTAGTCAAGTGTTTTGTAATAGAACTTCAGCTATAATACAAGTGTAGTTGAAGTTCTATTACATTGCTTTTGTGAAGTTCCTACCAAATAATTCATGTCTTTACCAAGAGATTATATATTTAGTTAGTGAGACTTTGTTGAATCTCACTGATTCAAATATTATTTTCAGCTCGGGTACTTACTCTTTGATATCGTATGAGCGAGGTAAAATATATTTCAGATGGTCTTTGATGTTTTTGAAGCTAGTTGTTGAATGAGCTTCGTACAATACTCACTGATTTCATGTTAAAGAGTGAACTTAGACCTAACTAGTTTATATTCAAAAGAAAATTAGTCAACACAAATATTTTTTTCAAAAGATAAATACAAGCGAAATACACAAAAAGTAAAAGCGCGCTACAATTCAAACCATACTTATCAATATCATTGTGTGTAATTCAATGGTGATGTTGTGCTTCCTTTTAGACCTCCCTACATTATCTCCTCCTTTATTCTGTGACCTAAAACATGTAATTTATTCATAATCATCTTAATTCACAATCGCTTTAACAATTAATCTCAATTTGGTTCCGTTTCAAATCGTTTTACCAAATCACTTAACTGATTTGTTTAGTTCAATTTACAGTCGTCGCTGTAGTTAGCGAATTTCTACGCAAATACAAGCCCTATATGTCCCAAAATCGATGAAATCGAAAGCGCTATTAGATCGGATTGGAGTATGTTATGTGTTTAGAGATCGATTATCCGGTTCGACATAGGGACACGGGGTTATTCTATGTATCTGTGTATATATATATATATATATATCATTTACATCGATTTTGTGACGAATTACTCAAAGTGAGCATTTGTACTTAAATTTATTATGTAATTTAGCTTTTGTTTAACTCGATTTTGCGATGAATTAGTATAAATGTGTAACTTTAGGAATCTAGACGCTAGTTATAATTTATACAGTATTAAATGCAAACATATCAAATGCTGAATTAATTGTAGGTGTTACCGTGTTAGATAAATCAGTTATAGGTAGTTTAAGTTATATGTTAAACAGTTGGAATGGACTCGACTTGTTTTAATATCTTTCTTAGCGATAATTTAGCTTTCGTTTAACTCGATTATGTCATGAAATGGTGTTAAATGTGATAGAATTTGATCAACAATTAAACTGATGCAATTTTAGGTTTTCACAACTCTAGATGCTAATTTATACAAACCGATTGTTGAATTAGTTGTAGCAGTTGTTAGTTAAATCAGTTCTAGGTACATTAGATCAGTTGTTAGTTAAATTAAATGCACACGGATGGAATTGATCTATTTTCGAAATTTTAGTTTAACAGGTAAACAGTCTAACTAGTTGTTACTGCTGAGGTATAGTTACATTTGTGTTGCAATCCGAATTTTTTCGATATATGATGAAATTTGAAGTAGGTGCTCCTTGTATTAAACCTCATATATAGTCATATTTTAATTTTAAATAATTGTCGAATTACATGAAGATGTGCTCTAATTATGTAATTAATTGGCACATTTTTTTGGCAGTTCATGTTTTACATGGTGTTTTTATCCGAACGGATTGAATGTTGTGTTAGTTGTAGCAGCTGTTAGTTGAATCGATTATAGGTACTTCTAATTATTTCAAAATGGATGGACTCAGCCTTAGTCAGACAGACAGTTGAATTAGTTCTTACTGTTAACATATATTTAATTATGTTATGCGACCTGGAAATTACTCTCTTGATGATGGTAATGTGAAGCAGGCACTGCTTGCAATGAACCATATGCACTATTAGGTGGTTAGTTTAGATATGCCGAGTGTTGAACTACTACAGGATGTGGTCTAGTTATGTTATTAAAATTATATGCAGACTGTATGAACTACATCTACTTCAGAATTTGTGACATGTTTTAACATGTTTATTTTAATAGGCAAAACATTGAACTAGTTGTTACTGTGACGGTTTAGTTATATTTCTACTGCAACTGTATCAGTTTTATGCATGATGACTACGTGTGAAGCAGGTTTGAATGTTAGGTGTTAAGTTTGAATATGTTGAGTGTCGAATCATATAAGGACAGTTCTTTACTTATGTGCTTTGTTTTGTGGTTTATATTATGTTGTAGATGAAGGTAGCATACAGGCCAAACGAAATTATCAGTCTGCATGATTTCCATCATGCTGTAAATAACTTGCCTGCTGATGCATTCGTGCCAGAATTCAACAATAACATAGCTGTCTCTTGCTGTGGTAACTGGTTTTCTTTGTTAATAGATGTTGATTATTTATTGAGTACTCGTGCTCTATTAAATGTGTTGCATATGGCTTTGTTTACTTGTCTTTTATAAGTTAATCTCTGTTGCCAGCAGATGTCCACCTTTCAAGTGTCCTGAGTGATAAAGTTTTGTACTCATGGGGTGATAATGAAGATATTGGAAGAAAAGAGATTGTTATTAGTTCATGTCTACTCGAAGATATAGACTCTGTGACAAAGATGGCCTTAATGGTAAGCGATTTCAGTTACTTGTTTATTGTGTAATTTTACTTGAAACATGCTTTCTCACAGGATGCAACAGACAAATGTGTCTCAGTGGACTTTGTGTTGTTGCAGAAAGTGTCGAGTGGTCTTGGTGCTATTTCAGAAAGTATCGACAACTTTAATAGGAATATATGCGATCTTGAGAATTGTTCGTTCCGTAATCATCTTCGTAGTAATTTGCTTTTAGTGTACCCAAATTTCAGATACGAGTCTAATAGAACATGTCCTTTAAAATGATAATAAACTACTAATTTGTGTGGATTTGTTACAGTTTTAGCCATATGATGTTTGTTAGTGGTAAATAAAAGATATAAAAGTACATGGAAAGATTATTAAATGAACAGAAATGGCATAAGGCATGGGCTTACATTTCACATGTTGAAGATGTCCATAATCGATATATTACACCAAATTGAAACCAAAGGCATGTACTTGTTATATACGGATATACCACAACTCATGCCTCTTCTACATTCTGTTATGTTCCTCAGATTGAAGTAAGGGACTACAATCCCATCCAACATGAAAGGGGATTCCATCAAAAACTGAATGTGCATGTGAAAGAAAGCTTGAATTTATGGTAAATATCTTCACTTTTAGCATGAGTGTATTACTATAATTAATTTATGAAACTCCGATTATCTGTGACTATCATTTTCCTTCATCTATCGCTACGCTTTAGCTTCCCTTAAAACATTAGATCTAAGTATCGTGGCGCCGCATTGACTATACATATATAGGTCATTACCTGCCAAATCATAAGAGTTACCTCCTGAACCAACTTCAACTCAAGGAGATTCATTAAATGGATCTGAAACCTCATAGCAAGCAATGGGTATGGTAGGCTCTGAAGAGGAAATCCCACAGTTGGATTTTAAATCTGGACGAGATAAAATTACAGAACGTATAACAGAAGATGGGAACAACTAATTGTCAATGAAATTCCTAAGATCAGTTAAAGAATTGGGTTAGCACTTTCTGAAGGTTTCTATTTTTCTCAAGATCAGTAAAAGTACAGGATAAGTAATTTTTGAATGAGTAAAGTCTAAAATACATCCCTGTGGTTTGCCCTTTGTCTCGCTTTACATCCCTAAACTTTTTTTTGGCACAAAACCATCCCTCCGTTAGTAAAGTTGGCACAAATACATCCCTCTGTAAGTAATTTCAGTTAATAAGGACTAACGGTGCAAATATTTCTCCGCTATCTCCTAACGGAAGAAAATATTTGCACCGTTAGTCCCAGGGACTAACGATGCAATAAAATAAATTTAGGACTAACGGTGACTCCACCGCCACCCACACCTCAACGCCACCACCACCGCCACCTACTCGCCGACCGCCACTCACACGCACTCACCATCACCGCCACCACCTCACCTCCGCCGCCGCCACCATCACCACCCACCGCCACCGCCCACCACCACACCACTCACCTCCGCCACCACGCCACCACCCCACCTCCACCGCAGCCGCGCCACCACCACCCAACGCCACCTTCACTCCGCCCACCTCCACCACCATCGCCCACCACCACCATCAACAAAATATGCGGTGGTGGTGTAGCGGTGGCGATGTGGTGGGCGGGTGGTGTGCGATGGTGGCGTGGTGGTGGTGGAAGGTGGTGGTGGCGGAAGTGGATGCGGTGGTGGGTGGTGGTGCGGGTCATGTGGCGCGGTGTGGTGGGGTGCGGTGGTGGCAGTGGCGGCGGTGGTGGCGGTGGGTGGCGGCGGTGGGCGTGGGGTGGCGGCGTTGGGTGGTGGCGGGTGGAGGTGGTGGTGTAGTGGTGGGTGGTGGCGTTGGAGGTGGGGGTGGTGGCGTTAGGTGGTGGTGGGTGGAGGTGGTGGTGTAGTGGTGGCAGTAGTGGCGGTGGGTGGTGGCGGTGGAGGTGGGGGTGGTGGCGTTGGTTGGTGGTGGGTGGAGGTGGCGGTGGAGGTGGTAGGTGGCGATGGGTGGTGGCGTTGGGTGGTAGGCGGCGATGGAGTGCACCGTTAGTCCTTATTAACTGAATTTACTAACAGAGGGATGTATTTGTGCCAACTTTACTAACGGAGGGATGATTTTGTGCCCAAAAAAAGTTTAGGGATGTAAAGCAAGACAAAGGATAAACCACAGGGATGTATTTTGGACTTTACTCTTTTTGAATAAATAATTTATCAAGGTACTTATATTTAAGTTTAAGTGAATTAATTTTATAAGATCGGCAAGAGGATGGATTATTGAACAACTTAAGGCAAGTGGAAAGGGGGACATGGAACCATGATCGAGGTGATACCACCTAAAGGGGCCGAGCAGCATGAAGTATGAAGACAAGATCCGCAAATTAAATATGCTTAGACTAGTGCTTTAAATTTTGAACTTGAGCGTTGTTGTTCATTTAAATCCAAAAGACTCGAGGCGAATATTCTGCAATCCTATAAGTTACCGATAACTCATTTGCAAAATATGGAGAGGCATATCCACAGCCAATTGTTTCATCAAACACTAGCCTAGAAAATAATGTATGGACAAAGTTTTGCTATTCAAAAAGGACTAGCGGCGCAGCTTGTTGCCCATTTGTCGTCCACCTCTTTGTAAATGCCATAAATCTACTATTCTCTATATAATTTATTGAGAATTAACTAGTAAACAGCTTCACATGTTATATAACCAGTCTTGTAAATCATTTGCGTTTTTATGGCCAATTCATTTGTCGCTTTTTACATAGGCCAATCAGTTGTACAGATTGTTTCGCCTCATTTGATCAAACCCATCCGAACTTATTAACAAAAGAAAGTGATTTACAATATAACTTCGATGAATTAATAAACTCGATAAAATTAATAATTTGTCCAGTCCCAAGTTAAGAACAGTACAAATTTAGACTCCAATCGATAAAATAATAAGATATTAATTTTTTAATAGCTTGAACCTCATATTATTCATTAGTATAGATTCATTAACTTCTTCAATGGCTTGAATTCATAAATGTTAATTGGAACTTGTTTTTTAATTTTGCGTCTCTAACTAGCATAAACTTTAACTAGTATATTGGACTTGGAAATTTAAAGATTATACGTAAAACCTTTGTAAATTAATAAATTATTAATTTAGAAATATAATAATTTCTCGCTAATTTAATAAAATATCTCGATCCCAACATTATTAATTTATAATGTGTTATTGTATAAAGTTACAATAATTCTTAAGTAAATTACCTAAATAATCCTTCTCCACAACGGTTTTACAGAAGTGAACTTTTTTCATATGTTTTAAACAAATGATCAAAATATGTCACAATCATATTTTTCATTCGCCTAGCATTACTTACCCAAAAATACTATTCACCCAATTAAACTTTGTACATATATACTACGGCCAAAATTAAATACCATTCCCCCATATATTTTACTCGCCCAAATATATGCACTCACCTAGCTACGATAAATAACCATTCGCCCAAAATTAAATTTGTATTACTTAATTGTAACTCAATGTTATTCCTTCTAAAATTTGATACTTCAAGTGTCCAATCAAAATGCATGTGTGGGGTAGAGGTGCATGCATAGAGTTACTACCCATTCTTTATTGCAGGGAATGTGAGTAACTAGATCTATTTAATTACCACTAGGGTGTTATTCGGGTCGGGTTGCTCGGGTTCGGGTCAAACGGGTTGGGTCCAAGTCGGGTCAAAGCTAAAAATAACATACCCGAACCCGACCCTATTTGAACTCGGGTTAGTCGGGTTCGGGTCAAATCGGGTCGGGTCAAGTAGAGTCGGGTCAAGTCGGGTTCAGTCAGTACCGTTTACAAAATCACACAATTTAATTTTCTTAAACTACTACACAAACATAATAGCAACAAACATAATAAGCCAGTAACACCATACTACACAAGAAGCAATCTCCTGTGTTACAAAATATACCATCTGTTGCAAAATATACTATCTGCAATAATAATACAGTTATCTCCAAAATGCAATCCCAAACACTTTACAGTTACATCTTACCACATGTCCACAGCTTCAACTCAATAATCTACATTTTCTAACAAAATCCAATTTATCTTATAATTTTCATATGCTACATAAAAAAACCAGTTAACTACACAATAGCATACATACATTAATTCATAAACAATAAACAATCCAAATCTAGCAAATTACCTAGCCTTAGTAAACTTAGAACCTTGAACAGCAGCAAGTCCAACATATGGCAAATTTTACTACATGGACCATTTTACGTGGGCTTTCAATTACATTTAAAAAAAAAAAAACTCGGGTCAGTCGGGTCGACCCGAACCCGAATAGGAAAAGTATTTTGAACCCGATACCCGACCCTATTTCGTATTCGGGTTAGTCGGGTTGACCCGATTGACCCGAGTTAGATTTTGAACCCGAGTAACCCGACCCGATTATCCTTATTCGGGTTCGGGTCCGGGTCGGGTCGGGATTTTTGACACCCCTAACTACCACTACTACTTTAGGTCTATTTAATTACCTTTTTGATCACCCAGACGTTGTATAAACCATTTATGTGACACACGGTAAATTTTCACTTAAATTTAACTAATAATTGGTAATTTATTATTATTAAACCTAGTCATTAAGCATGCATAATCTTTGCCTGACCATTTGAGTAGATAACTCGCATACAGTAGACAACTGCATCACTTTTGCATTCATTTCATTTTATGAATATTTCATTTTTGTCTTATGATTAAATTGTAAGACGAGAGGTTATCTCGTTTTCCCAATGACCGACATTGCACGCGCATCGACACTATGATAAGTGGCAAGTAAAACAAATGACAAACTTCCGTAATGAAAATATTACAAAGATAATAATATATCCGACACGTATCTATAAGATACTACATTATAAAATTATCAAACAATGATACTACGATCAAGAGTTTAATATCGCGGGACACAAAATATTTAATACACTTTCACTTACAAATGACTTTTATATATCTACAAACACATTAATACCAAATGAATAATATACATACACTTAACATATAAAAGAAAACCATTTTATTAAAATTTGAGATAAATATCCCTTGTCTTCTCTTCCCACACGACAAAAACACCAAAAGCGTAAAAAGAAAACCTAGTCATCTTCGCATCTACTCCTCGCACCTCTTGTAGGTCGAATCTCCCAAACAAGAAAACCAACATACTTCTTTCATCATCTCCAAGTCTTCCTTAACAAAACCACGTATCTTTTGTCTCTCAAACCCACCTTCGAGGCGAATACCATTCTAATGAGTCCAAGAAGCTTCAAGACAAAGCCACCAAGGATAAGCATATATCACTATCAATCCACCTAGAGTCAAAACTCAAGACCCCTAGGTTGTAGGGTTTTGATCTTTTCGCTACAAACCAAGACACCAAGAAAGAAAGAAGGTCAAGGCTTTCCCAAACACTCCCTTTATCTCTAGTAGAGATATGAAACGCCCAACTCGGTTTCTTCATCAATTGTACCAAAAATTAGGGTTTGTGAAACTTAGGGTTTTCAAAAATTGAATTGGGGTTTTGCAATTGGGAGTGCATTGAGCTAATTCAAGTCTCGTTTGGTTAGAAACCCACGAAGCAACCTTCGTCCTTCACACATCACTTTCGAGTTGAGGTTATTAATCTTTCTTGTTGTAATGTTTTGTGTTGTTTTTTTGATTAAGTTGGTAACTTGTATCAAAAATTTCATTATATAAATTGAACATGTTTATCTCCTTTTAATTGTTTTTATGTCGAAAAATAAGATGTCATTGGGTTGGGTGTTGAGTTTTCTGTCGAGGGTATGAAACAAGAAAAATTAGATAAGTCAAGTTTTATAAAGTCTACGAGGAATCCATGCTTGATGCTCACATTTTTTTTCAGTCGACATTCATGTCATTCAAAGTGTGTCGAACCATGTTATAACCTTGTCTAAACTTGAGAAACATGCTTGTTATCTTAGTGCCCTGTGACTCGAATTTCAGTTATAAACCTTGTGTTTAATCTGTTGTGTATGCCTAGGAAGAAAACCATGTCAAAAGTACTCACTTGCCAAAATAAATGTGGTTAGTCTATGTTTTGTCACGGTCGGAATAGTATAACATGTTGTCGGGTGGAACCAAGTTGAGTAGTACTCAACTATCGTATGGTTTCGCCACACCTTTGCTCGCATTTTTCGCTTAACGAGTTAGTCAAATCTCGTTCAAACAAGTCTCATACATGGTCATTTCCCTTTGTTAACTTACCTTCATTAAGTGCATACTTGTCATTTAAATAGATATGCTTTGGGACTATGAAAGTGTGTCGACAACCTCATTTTGGTAGTACCATAGTGATGGGTCATACTCACTAGTCAAGAGATTCGGCTTCACAAGTTGGAGCGTGAGCGAACAAGTATATCTCGAGCCAAGTAGTTCATGTTAAACTCTATAACTAAAGTGTACTCTTTGGCAACAAAATCTGAAATGAGTAGTCTCTAAAATTTGACTAACAAAGTGTGGTAGCAATTGTTGGACCAGCCCTTTCTTTTTCTGCAAATACCACATCGGGCCTATGCCCAAGATCCGTACATGGTTGTTTTGAATGGCCACTGACCCATGGAGAAACCGGTGGCGTCTGTTTGAACAGCTAGTATGGTCGAATAACGTGATACCCGGAACAATTTATTGGATGACAAATAACGAAACCCGTCCCCGTCTATTCTTTCCCTTCACCTCGTTACATATATTCTTAATGTCAATTATGTATAAAAGTCTTAATACAATTAGACAAGCGCAAGAGTATTACTACACGAAAACAAGAGATGAAAACGTAATCTACATGAATAAAGGTTACTCCAAAGTTTAACGTCTAACACACCCGGATAAATATGCCTATGTCAAGAAACTTATTTGTCAAAGGCGATGTATGTTACGAACAAATATCGATAAATAAATAGAGACCATCAAGTCATTTTATCATGTAATAAATTTTATAGTCTTCAAATTTAACTTACATATTTTCTAAATACAATTAGAAAATAAACAAACTAATGTTTGACCTTTGACACTACTATCATGTGTCCACTTAAATAAGTATATACACATTATATACTTACTAAAAGAACAATGTAAATATTTTCAAACCAAATTTTGAATTTTAATATCGTTATAGTGACAACATAAAAGTATATACACTTTCAGATATACGTACTAGTAAAACCATATAATCATTTTTACAAACTTAAGTTTGGTATTAATACAATTATAAAAACCATTGAACTATTTTAAGTAAGTGATACTTAAAACAATGAACTAAAACATTGCCCTCCTTATCTAGGTCGCGTGTCGGTGCCGCTTCACAACAATCACTAATCCCACTTTTTGATTGCACATTTGCTAAGGTGAGTTTTCATAGCCCCTCTTTACTTGATAAATTGTTTTATACATTTTGGGGTGAGAAAATATGCAAAACCTTTTATGGACCTAAACTATTGCATGATTACTATTACGTGGTTTAGCCTAAGCCCTTATGTCCCTAGAAATGCCCATTTTCATGAACCGCCGGTTCCCATTGGGAAGCGCGAATGTTATAAATAGATCTATTGAGGGTGACTCCTCCGTTCGGTTGGCCATGCTTAGGCCAAGGCGAAACGATACCATGTCGAATCGAGTGTCGAGGACAAAACACTCGCTATGGGCCCCTATATTGTATGATATCTGTTAGCATACGAAACGTCAGAGTATCGGTTGCATGAACTTAGAGCTAACGTAATAGACATTCATCCATATATCATTATATTCGTTGTAATGATTATATGACTTTGCTTATGGTCCAAACTTACTATTTTAATTAAAACCTATGAACTCACCCGACTTTTAATGACCTTTTAGCATATTTTCTCGGTGCTTAGTTTGTGATCATGGATGCAAGGCAAGAGGCGGTAAATGGTCGTAGTAATATCTAAAGAAGTGTTTTTACACATATGATGTTTTTAAATTGGGACCACTGAACTTATGGGATGTGCCCATTTATCTAAACAATGTTGTAAGATAATGTTTTAAAACTATTTTATGAAATTAAACGGAGTATGTATTCCGTTCTTTATTTCTTGTGTTGTGATCTCCGATTTAGTAACATTCCCCATAACACATATGCTTCCGCTAAACCAAATTTGGGGGTGTTACAATTTACGCCCAGATGTCGCCTATGATTTCGTCCAGACATCGCCTGTGATTTCGCCCACAAGAATTCACCTAGACATCACCTACGATTTCGCCCAGAAGAATCAGACACGTGTACGGTTGAAAATGTATCCCATAATGAATCTAACGGATGATATTTAGAAATTCATTTTCGTAAATAACTTGGGCGAAGTTTATCTATACTATATATAAAGAGTGTATGGTCAAACCTTGAAAAGTGAAATTTTGAAAGTCAAAGATGAGAGAAATGTATAGTATAATTAATACTCTTATTAAAACACTCACTATTTAAAAGTACAATAATTTATTCACATTATACAACCAATTAAAAGCATATCTACTAAATTAAAAACAATAAATTAAAACACCCCTTATTAAAAATTACAGTAAAATTTTCAAAATGTACAATTTAAACAAACTACAACATAATCCAAAATATAAAATAATTAAACACACTAATTAATGTTATTTTTAACACCCTAAATGAAAAGTACATGTTATAATACACAATATACAAATTAATAAAACACACAAAACTTCATACAAGCTAACAAGTTGATGGTATATATAGTTTTGAAAACCGGACCGGACCAAAGGGTTCAACCAGGAATCGGTGTCGCCACCGGTTCACTAACCAATAAAAGCCATCCGAAAATGAACTGAGAGGACCGTTGAAACCGATACAAACCGGTGGAATTAGGACTTATCGAGATCTATTTATCCGGTTAATCGTCATGTGGTACCACCACAAAACGGGTGGTACCGCTTATAAAGGAAAAACTAAAAAGTAAAAAGTAAAAAAAGTTAAAACTAAAAAAAGAAATGTTGAAAACATATATTTCAAATGGAAACTATTAATACACATCGAAACCCGGATTGACCCGAGACGCTTCAAACCCGGCGGATTGACCCGGTTTAATTTGACCAGTTTTCGACCAAACCCATCAGGTTGACTCGGTTTAAATCGAACCGTTTTCGACCGGAACGGTTCAACCGGTTGAACCACCCGGGTCGAACCGTGTTTCAAAACATTATGTTTAATCCCCAAGTCTTCAAACTTTTATAAACTTTTTTTTATCACTAAACGATCTGTCGTTATAAAATCTCGTTGTTACTCATGGGTACTCGTTTAATTTTTGTAAAATGGGCGAAGTTTATTTTTGTAAAATGATAATACAATGTGTCGTTTGATGCGTGCCAAACCGTCAAGTTTTCTCACACAAGCCTGCCACTTGTGAATGGCCAACTGTAAGAAACTTAAAACAGTTTGAACACGAATGCAATGAAGATCTGAGGAGTATAGTGTTTCCCCGGGTCGTTTTGTCCCAGCGAGCTATGCAATGGAATATCAAACGTAAAGTGATCGGGAAATTTGAACGGGAAAAGGATTTTGAGATTATTATAACTACGGAAAAAGGACATAAACTACAAGGGCTTAAATGCAAATTAAAGAGAGTTAAAAGATTAAAAATATTAAATAAACGCTATCACTATTTTTAAAATTGATGAACGTTTAAAACTTAAAACTAAAACTTACGTTTAAATAAAAATACGTAAACGTACAAAATAAAAAGTGAAATCTAAGAAATAAAAGTCCTAAAATATGAAAAATACATTTTACAAACCTAATGATAAAAGAAAATTTATAGAAAAGGAAAATTATTTTTATAACTAATTATCTAATTATTATTAATTAAAAACTAATTTTAACTATTAAATAATTACCTAAAATACAAGAAAATGGGAAATAAAGTTAGAAAAATAAAATTAAGACTTAGAAAAGTCTAAAATAACAAACTAGAATTTTCAAAACTATTTTTGTATTTTTCAGATTAATTTCCTATTTTCTACTAATTTAAAACTATTTTAATCTAATTTAAATTGTGAAAATACAAAATAAAAGGGGAAAAATATGGAAAAATCTTTTTATACTTTTATATTTTTCTTAAACTGAGAAAATGAAAACTATTTTTTGAACTTTTCTTAATTAATTGCAATAAAACCTATTTAAAAGTGATTAAAATCTATTTTTAATTAAGAAAAATACTAAATGGTGACCAAAATTAATGAAAATTTCAGGAAAACTCTGAAATATATATCTGGTTCTATGAAAAATGAGAAATGAGTGCTTATGTGACAGAATCAAGAGCTACAGTATAAATGAAGCTAAAATAAGCACTTAAAAATAAGCAAACAGTCACTATAAGCCACCAAACTTCTTCAGACCCTAAATTATACTATAATAAGCTAATATAAGCTAAATCCAACTACTCCTAACCTCTGATAAGCAGTTTCACAACTTAATTAGTTAACTGATTTTGGGCAGAAACAGTGAACAGACCTCCACTTTGAGCTTATGCACTGGCTTATCCAGAGAGTTTGAGCTAAAAACAGAAATTGAGTCTTAAAGATCACCTGGTAGACTACTTATAAACCAAAAATCAGACCCTACAAAGTTTTATTGAACCCTGTGCACAATCTGCAAGTTCTGCAAAAAACCAACTTTGACACATTTTTGACTTTTTAAACATTTTGAAAGTTTGACTTAAGTGAGATTCCAATGCAAATTTAGGACTGATCTTGATGAAATATGATGTAATGCTACTATATTAAGCAAGCTTAACTAGTTTTAATCCTATTTGAGTTGTTTTGAGTTAACAGATTTCAACAATGAAGTGAACAAGACAGATTCAAGCAAAGTTTGACTTTTAGAGTAAAACTTGTGTAAATGAAGACTCAAATGACTTGATTAGTGATATTAAAGACTAAAGCACTGAAAAACTTAGATCAAAACAACCTTGGAAACAGTTTTAGTAGGCTAACCAAACACCCCTTAACATACTGAAATACAAACTTAAATTGATAAGAACACTAAACTAGCTAGTACAATTGTTCAATCTGAGTTCTCATAACCATATTACAACTGTATAAACATATTTTAACTAGTGGTGACTAAAGATAAACATCCAAGCATAGAATGCAATATGGCTTGAAAATGAAAATGAGAAATCTACTAACCACTGTGTCCAGCTTATGCAGGCCAAAACCAGAACAAAGACTAACCTAACCTATGCTATTTCAATCCAATATTAGCCACTGCAACAACCCAAGATAACCATTTTCCAGTTTTAGCTCCCCAGTTGACTTTTGTTGACCATCAAGTGAAAATGATTGAAACTGCTTCCAAAGCTTATCAAAAACTTTAATAAGCTTAAGTTAACTGATGTGAACTTTAAATAAGCTACTTGAAGCTTAAATGTGAGAATTTGAAAATAGCTTTTTCAACAGTGACTAAAAAAAACTTGGAACTCAAACCAAACTTGAAATTGATTCCCAAAAGTACAATACAATGACCTTTTAACTTAAAGATGATACAAATGAACTGAAAACTACAACATTTAGGCTAAACTAGAACATTAATTTAAAAACGACATTTTAGAAAAATTAAAAACTAACTAACTGCCTATACTTGCTTCTCCCTCCTTCCTTTTATATCCCAAATGCTTCTCTCTCTCATCTCTGATTAATCCCACTTCTATTTGTGGCCATTGGATCACTTAAAGCCATCTTGGCCATTCAATTTATTTTTGGCGGGAAACTTAGATTTAACAGTTGAGGAGATTGAGTGTAGGGGAGGGGAAGAATTATTGTTTCTTGGATGTAGTGTTTGGAGGGGGGACAGGTGAAGGGATAAGGTGAGGAGGGGGGTGGAGTGTGCAGAGGTGAAGCAGGAGCAGGTGGGAGATGGTGGACTTTGGCGGGTTGAGATGTTTGACCAGATTTGACCCAAGAGTATTAATAATCAAAGGGTTCACAATTCATTTTGACAGGGGGTCATATGGTTAGGCAGGGGTCCAAAATGAGTTAAAAGGTTAATAACTATAGGGACTTAATATGTAAATCCTGAAAATGTAGGGACCTAAGCTGCCAACATCTCAAAGTTGATCCAAGGGCTGATTTTGACAAGTATCAATAGTACAAGGACCAATGTTGCCATTTTCCAATTTTTCAGGGGCCAATTCTGCCAAATTTCAAACTTGAAGGACCATTCTTGCAATTTTCTCAAACTTATGACATTTTTCACCAAATGACTAATTTTGACAAGTTATGATTTAAAAGGACCTTTGGTGACTTTTCTTTTGAAATTATGTGCTCGTGGACTGCTTTTGACAATTTTTGAAACTTGGGGACTAAAGCGCAATTTATGCAAACTTTGCTCATTTTTCATCCGATTTTAAACATTTTGCATCCGAAACATATAAATGCAATTTTGGAATATTTTCGATTTTGATGCATTTCGAGCATTTTAAACGTTTTGCAGCTCAGATTGATTAAAACGATGAGATTTACACACTCATCATCGTTTCAAAAGTTTTCGAATAATTCTCTCCCTTAAAAGTCAAAAGTATGTTTTCCACTAGAGCCCTGATGATGATAATGCTGCCATTTGCTTGATTTAAGCCTTGAAAAGGGATACACTATTGGAACCCCCCTATGATGTCAAATTATAGGGGAATATTCCTTTTGTCCCCCACATTTTTCAAGACAACACGCTTTTTTCGGTTTACATTCAGATTTACGCGGTTTTAAGCGTTTGACTTATTAAACTTTATATTTATCGTTCGCGATTTACGTGTTTATAATTTTTGATATAAATAAAATTATAAAAAAAAAAAAAAAAAAAAAATTTCAAAAGTAATAGGGGTGTCTATCTCAAGTCTCAACATTATATGTCTTATTTCTTACCTACTTGATACAAGTAAATGACATATCTAATGGACACCATATTGATATATGACACATCTAATGGACACCATATTGATATTCTTATCATTTTGGGATGAAGATAATCTAATCCATCTGTTGATTCTTGCATTTCACGTGTCTGATACTCCGATCAGCGTGAAGTAAATATGACATCACTTGTTTGCATACTGATATGAATTCATATACTCCAATAAACTAGCTTACTGCACTGCGAAATCACGGGTATTTTGAAATGATATATTCATTAAAAAGTTATGTGTGTAAATAAATTAACAAACAACAAAAAACGTAAATAGGTTACATAACTTTTTGAATTAAATAATAAGTAATGCGTCAATGTTACGGTAAATAACTTGGTTTGTAACTATTAAGAAAGTAAACGTGCATATGTCGTCTTCTACAATTGGTAGATAGTCTTTGAGAAGAAAGCTATTCACCAACGTGAAACACTTGAGTAATCCATGCAGTTATGTGAACACCTAAATATGTGAAAAAAAAGTTGTTGATACGAGTATATTAAAGTACTTCTTTTTAGACAACGTTTGTTGTACAATTCGAGATATTATTGTCTTGATCATAAATGACAACCTTCAAACCTCTTTTGCTTAAATACATGTGGAATCGCAGGTATCTCAAAAGTGTGTTTTATTAGTTATAGCTTATAAGACCCATGGAAACACGGGTATTAGTTATTGCCTAAAAACTCGTGGAATCACGGCTATTATTGTCTTAACCATAAGTGTGTTTTCTTAGTTATAGCTTAAAGACTCATGGAATCACGGATATCTCAAAAAGAAAAACATACAAACATGTTATGTGCAGAGGTAAATGAACAAACCACACAAAGAACGTAATAAATAACAGTATTTGATGGAAGAAAATGAAGTTATTTGACTTTTAATTAAAAACAACTTGGTGTATAAGTATAATTAGGGGTGGAAACGAACCGAGCCGCTTGTGAGAAGCTCGGGATCAGATCGGTAAAAAGACCGAGCTCTATACAAAAAGATAATGAGATATATTGTCCATATGTATAATCGTGTATAAATAAGTTTAAAAGAAGTAAACGAGCTCGAGCCTTGTGTGATTAACGAGCTCCAGCCTTGTGTTAACGAGTCGAGCTCCATTCGAACTTTTAATTTTTCAACACATCATATAATTTAGTCGAGCTCGAGCCGAGCCTGAGCTTGTGAAAATTTTCACGAGCCGAGCTCGAACTCAAAATATGATGTTCGAAACGAGCTCGAGCTCGAGCTTTATATATATAAACAAGCCGAGCTCGAGCTCTGGCAAACTCGGACTTGGCTCGGCTCGACTCGTTTCCACCCTTTTAACCGTATAACTATTGAAAAAAAGAATATACGTGTCTCATGTTGTCCATTTGTTATGTACTCTTAAAACGATAAGGGAGAAATACAACTTTTACAAATTTATTGCTTTTACAAATCGTTGTAAATTATTTATAGTTGGGAATTAATAGCTGAAAAGTAAAGGAAAAGAGAAATTAAGAGTTTGTTCACTTGGTGAGAAAATAAATTAGAGTAATAAACAGCAAACAAAGTAATAGCTTACATCATGTTATGAAGAGAAAATAAGTTCTTTGGCAATAAAAGTGTAAACAACTTCTTGCATAATCGTTGAAGAACATTCATGTTTCTTGTTGTCCATTTATTGTGTACTTGTAACGCAAAGCAATGCTGGCCCAGTTGTCGTAAAACTTGAGAAGTCCATGTGAACGCGTCAACACTTGAATATGTAAAATCAAAAATTAAACATGTGAGTTGTTGTTGATAACAATATAGAAGAAATAAATAAGGGCTAATTTTGAGAGTAGCCCGGTCGTTTAAAATGGCGGGTTTTTGGGTACTCACTTTAGTGATTTTTTTGAAATAAATAGAGCGACTTGCGATTTTTTAAGTTTTAATATTAAAGGCGACATGTGTCACCTAATAAAGTCGCGTCCAATCATTGTTGTACTACTTTTGTAAGGGCTAGGTATATTTTTTGAGCGAAATATATCAAGCGACTTTTTCATACTTTGAATGACATTCTATTTTGTTATTTTCTACTAAAAAGTCAAACTTCGGAAAATATCATTTTATGATTTTGCCCTTCCCAATGTTGAGCAACCTGGCGACTTACGACTTGGTACTTTGAGCAACTTCTTTTACTTTTCATTTTTTTGTACTTGCTTCAGTACTTTTTTACAAAGTAATATTTTTTAAATACTTTATAAACACTATTTCATTTCAAATTCTTGTGCGACATAATAAAATATTTGGGCGACTTTATATTTTTCAAGCGATTTTTTTAAAACATCCCTACATTAACCCATAACACAAACACACACGATCAAACTACCCCAAAACACACCTACACTCGTCTCTTTCCTCTCTCTTACCTTTCCACCTACTCTAAATCAAACCCAATATTAAAATCAAAATCAAAGTTTAAACCCTAACCCTATATTCTGCTTTTCCAATTTCAATTAGGGATTAATCTACTCAAACCCCAGTCACGCCATTATTAATTAGTCAAGGTCTAAATGGAAAATCTAAAGATACTTTGATGCTAAGATAACTGCTCGCTCCAAGGTAAATTATCTAGAAACGATTAAAGGTAAGTTGGGAAAGAATCAAGATCGAATTAGCCTGTTCCGAGAAACTGTTTTCGGGCAATGGTTAGATATACCCTTGTCATGCAAATGATAACCATTTGCTAAACTTGCTTACAACATCGTATATATCCCAAAATTGCTTGATTATTTCCATTAGAATTGGGGATAATGTTTTGCAATTTGGTCGTGGGAGTTTCGATTGATGACGGGTTTTTTTTTTGGTCCTTTTCCTGACCATATAGAAGTTGATCATAGCCTTTTTGGTTTGCGACTCTTTCCTGATAAAAAGTTTCAAAGAAAGGTTATTGTAAAAGGTAATGAGCTCTTAGCTATTTTGGAAAACGATAAACTATTTGATGTATTATCAAATGGGGATGCGGTTAGAGTTTGCCTGTTGAAAGTTGTTGAGATCATATTTACTGGTCGTGGACCTTGGTACAATGTTCCTAATCATTTTTTGCAACCGGTTGAGGATTTTTCTGCTTGGAATGCCTATCCATGAGAGGAGTTCTTGTGGAGACGTTTCTACGTCAATTTAGCTAATGTGGTTCCTAGGCATTATGAAGCGACAAGAAGAAGCGAGACATAACCCCAGTAAACCGCCACATATAATCTATGTGGTTTTATTTTTCTTGGATACTATTCGAGACTACCATAATAAGTATTATTAATTTAACTGGAATAACTTGTCTATACAGGTACATTTCTAGGATTACACCCAAAATGCCTTTATATGTCATGTTTTATTAACTAACTACACTGGTTAGTTAACACCGGTATAAACCCTTTTGTTAATCTTATTTTCAGAGTAAGATACCCTTAGAAAAACCATCAGAACCATTCCTTTCGTTTCTTAGACCCAAATATATGTTTCGTTGCACCTATACACCTTAGCTTACCCCTCAGATTAAGTCCGTGGTTAGTTACTTTTGTAAAGTATGTATTTCCGTGTTTTCGTGTATGTTTTTATCATGGTTAGGTCGGAATTGCACATCGCAATGGGTGTGTGCCTTGTCTAAGTATTGGTCTGAATTGCACAATGCAATGGGAATGTGATAGTAGTAGTTTTTTTTATTTTCGTGTGTTTACTACTATCACTATTATTTTATATCTGAAGTTTTGAAGTATATGGAAAAATCATCCAAATTTATTATGATGGTGATATGGTGAAATTTTACACCATTAGTTTTATTTTATGTTAAGAAAAAAAAAATAGAGAGAAAAAGAGTGAGCAAAGTGAGATAATCGGTTTGTAAAAGCTTAACCAAAGTTATATTATGCGATGATCGATTATTCGTTGGTACGTATTATAAACCAACGATGTAGAGTTATGTATTAGTGGAGATATCGCCGCTATTTGTTGTACTATATTTATGGATCGCAAGGGAGTTCGTTGTTATGGGAACGCCAACTAAGGTTTATTCTTTGATCGAGTCATTATTGAGTCTAATTCATGTCTACCAATTAAAGCGTGAGTTTCCGTGTTAAAGCGTGAGTTAGTCTATGATTTGTGTCTTTTTCAAGGGAAGGTCGGGAAGTGATTAACCACATTGTTTCATTTGTATGGAGTTAATCTATTTTTTTTGTGATTTTATGTTAACAACAACTATATGTTTCCCTTATCCTTACCCTTTAACCTAGTGAGAATGTTGATTACACGAATAAGGTAGTGACCATTTGAGTTTTTGAGGAATTAAATGACGCGCCAGTGATCTGGTGTGTATTTTGGTGACCATCCGTTATGCAAATAACACGCCAAAGAATCCAAGATGCACACTAGTGACCACCCGCTATTTGAGGAATCAAGGCTTGGCAAAGAATCTATTGAGTTCATGTTGGAGATGTTTGAACAAAAGCTACGCCTAAGCTTATAATATTTAACCCAATTTACCGCTTTAGGCTTGTTACTCCTTAGCTTTACCGGGGAGATGTGTATCCTTGCCAAGCTTATGATAGAATATTCGTCACGATCGAGCAATTGTTTAATTACTTAAATGTTACCACATAGATTAGTTGAGTGATTTGAGTGATTTCATTTTCCTACTCGTGAGGTGTTTGGTTGTGCGATTGAGATTAAACGAATGAATGCTTAAATTATAAAAACATCCTTAACAATTGTTTATGACACATTTTCATAATTTTAAATCTAGAGTTTACTTGAGGACAAGTAAAGTTCAAGTGAGGGGATATTTGATGATATCAAATAACAACAGTTTATTGGCATCATTTATCCTATATATATATTACTTAATTTATATTATTTTATATTAGAATTGATACTTAATCGCTTACTTTTGTAAATCTTAGTTGAAAACAAGCATTTGGTGAAAGTTAGCTATTTTGGACGTAAAATGGAGAAAAACGGATCATATTGTTAAATTCTACTAAACTGGAAGAAGATACGCCGTATTATTCTAGAAAGATACACCGCACGGCAACACTTAGACAAATGTGAAGACCATTTCCTGACTTTGAAGAATACGCCGCATAGAATTCTTTCATGTGCCTTATATGAAACCTTGGTCAACACAAAGATCCGACTTATCGATCAAGATCGCCGTGATAAATTCATTGACATGTGCCGATCAACTCAAGATTTCACCATGTAATTCCAAGATTAGAAGATGCATGCGCCAGATGAAGACCAAGATCCATTGTATCTTATGGCGGTGTACGAATATTCCGAATAAAATAATCTTGAACCCACGCTGAAGTTTCCTAGATACGGTGTATCGAGTAAACTTATGTTGTATCAATTTGCTTCCGTAAAGTATAAATCCGGATCATGACCTCACAAAAGAGGATATCTGGGGATATACCATAAAATACAGAGAAATAGGGTGACGACCAGACCACACTAGACACGACTAGAAGAAGGATTCAGATGCATAAGTAGGTCTCGCTAGTACTTTAATTCATAAGTAGATTCTTTTATTTGTATTACTACTCTTTAATCCATCAGGATTGCGTGCCTTGTCACCGCCATATGACTCGCATTTAATCTGCTTTCCCACAAGTATATTTGATGTTTATTTGGTTTATTAATGCATGTGCTTTGATTACATATTGAGTTTATCGTCGCTAGTTTGCGCTGCCATACGCCTCCCACAATTACTTCATTAACATCTTAGGATAGTTGATGTAAGCCATAACAGGATAAATAATACATAAACTTAGTAATCAGTAAGTCTTTACACGCCTGTATTAAGCAACCAACGAGAGAGAATAGATTTTAGTACTCATCCTATATAACTAGTAATTAAACGAGTGACAATCTACTTATCTATCGGCCATGCCTCTAATTTGTCTTTTGTTTTCTATTTGTGTACGTGTGTGTCTATCGCCTTGTTACTTTTAGTTTACTTAACCTAAACAACGCTAGTCTCTCAGCCGAACCCCCTGCGTTGATTATGTTTAGTTAGACTAACTTAGAATTAAAATAATGATGGATATTTAAGTGATAACGTTTCACTCTTAGTGATCGACACTTTACTTACCAACTAACTACACTTATCGGGTATACTGCTCGTTAGTGTTTGTTATAGGATAAGTCGGCTAAATATAAATGTAAAACTTGATAATAATAAATTTTTTTATACATAACGAATCACATCAGAATGATAACCTACTTTCTAAAATGATTCATTATGAATAATGAACATCAAAACAACTCATTGTAACCAACGAAAACCGGTTGTCGCAGGTAACAAAAATGAGTTGACCTACTATTTCAAATCAACTATTTTTTTTTTTTTTTTTTTTTTAATTTATTTTTACATATTTCGTCCTTGTGGTTGTTTAATAATAATGTTAGTCCTTTTTCGCTTTTATCTTTAAATTTACCGCCACCCACCACCACAACCTACCACCACAGCCCACCCACCACCGCCCACCACCGCCACCCACCACCGCCACCACCGCCACCCACCACCACTACCCACCACCTACCACCACCTACCACCCCACCAATCACCACCACCATCTACCACTTCCACCCACTACCACCGCCACCACCCACCTCCATCTACCATCGCTCAGAAAAATCATGTGATTCAAAAATCATCGTAATTTCTTACTTTAATAATTACATGTAACTTGTGAAATCCCATGCGATTTTTTAACCGGGTTTTCGACTGACATCGAGAGTCGGCTAAAATCACATGTGATTTATGAAATCACACGTGAATTTTAAATAACAAATCACAAGTAATTTTACAAATCACGTGTGATTTTTTTGGTCGAAAATTTTAACACTAAAAATGGTCAAGGTATATTAAAGTGTCCGTCGATCGAAAGATAAAAATTTTCGTCGTGATGGTGTATTTTTCAGAGTGAAGATTTACCATTTGCAAGATATGTTGTTTTCAAAAATGTGAAAATGAGTTTTTGTTTGATGAAAAATGGATGGCTAGGATTCATTCATTTGTTCTTTAGAAAAAAAAATGTTCGTTATTGATATCACCTTTTGAAAATGTATTTTCATTGGTATAATTTTTATCAAGTATTATATCTTGTATTATATAATACAAATAAAAATATTTAATGTCAAAGTTGAACAAAAAATACTTCAAAAAGTCAAACTGAACACTTATTTTGAGACAAATAGAATATTAAAAAAGAAAAAGAAAATTGTAATGTGTGATGGATATAAATAAAGGGCTCACAAAAAACATGTGATGAAACATTATTTTTCCAAAACTCAACATTTAGCCAGGATTATCAGATGCTAATTTTTAAAAACTGAGTCTAAACATTGGGGCTCATCAGTTCCAACCAAATACCTAAACATTTACCATCATCTCATAACCTCATCCCAACCTCATCAACCAAACGCATCCTTGGATTTGGTTTAGAGTTTGAAGAGAGAAATTATATATTTTAAATAGATTTTATAAAAAAATAACACTTTAAAATATTATTTGGAAAATGAAATATAATAAAAATGTGAGAGAAAAAATAAATGGCCTCACAGATTTTGTGTAAAGCCAAGCATCTTGATTGAATTAAAGGATTAAGATCCTCCTCAGTTGTGATACATTTGAGTCAAGTTTATCTATTATGAGTATTAGATTTGATTCAATGATTTAAATCAATTTTTTTTTTTTTTTTTTTTTTTTTTTATTAGATCAAATTCAATTACCATATTCACAACTCGACTCAAGCTCTATAACACAACTTGTGAGACCGTATATAAAAGTTGACATTGACTTAAAGCTCTCTTTATATTTGGAAAGAGATCTAATGGTAAGAAATTGAAATAAGAAGAATGAGAAAAAATTTGAGTCGCACATTTTAAATAAGGAGGAGAATTTAGGGAGATCGATTTATTTTTAACGCGCATCCGAAATGCTACGGTATGGCTTTCTTCTCACTCTTCTCATTTTAATTTTATTTATCATTCGATCGTTACTCCTCTTTATATATAAAAGTTGACATTGACTTAAAGCTCTCTATAAATAATGTCTAAGAGTGTGATTTCTCATACACTAATTATCATACAGCTCATTGAGCCCATTAACGTGTATTTGAGGTAATTTAAATATATTCCTCGTGTATTGATGATTCACACTTATTTGCTAGGTTGAATTTGCGATCATTATCAATGTTATTATGGTTATGCAGAAAAGTAAGCAGTTAGAGTGATGAGCAGCAACTCCAGATCAATCAGCGAAGAACACTATCTTAACATTCCCACTACTCCACATACACCATTGTCGCAAGTGCTGCCACTGAATCTACCTTGTCGAGATATAATTGGTAAAAAGAATCTCACCATAAATCCGACACTCTGACTTATTTTGGTTTTAAGTATTATTGGATTCGTGTTTATATATTGCATACGTTAACTTGCTTCTTATACCAACAAGCATCTAGCCAAATGGTGCCAGATCGAGGCGCCCACTACCCTGGATATTGCAACCCGTAAGTTATCATGTATTATTAAGTAGGGGATATCTTGACAACAATTTTTGTAGCCAATTAGCTACAATAGTAGGGAAGAGATTGTTGCCGAGAGAAATTTTGTGTGAAAGTTAACCGCTGGTCTCAATTTTTTATTTGAAAAATATATAAATGAATAAAAAAGTATGACACATTGCTAACTTTTTGAATAAGACAAACTGGCAAAAACATATGTCAATTCGGTTTAGCAAAAAACCATTACCAACTTTTGGACACTTCTCAACTTTTCGAAAGAGTCGCACACTATAGTGGTCGCATAAGACTAAATTTGAAAAACATTTTTTTTTACTACAAAGTAGACCAATTTGGAGAAACATGACTAGAATTGGAATTTTACCAAAGAAAATTTAATTTTTTGTAACCATCTCACATCAGAAAAATAGAAGATATATGGACCATAAATAGTGAGGCCTAAGCATGATAAGTTCAGGAAGTTCTAAACATCTTACTCATTTTTTTTTATTTTTATTTTATTATGAAAACTCATTCAATTATCATTTAGAAAAGTTACATCATGTTGTACCCATGGCTTAACCAAAGGAGGCACAAAACCATCATACAAGTCATCTATACTATTATATAACGCTCTTCTAGCTAACTCATGAGCGACTCTATTCCCCTCTCGTCACACATAATACCAAGTACAAATGAGACAGAATCGACGTATATGGGAGCTATAATGTGAGCTAACACTTTGTCGTGTTTGAATGACTCCACAAGAATACTTGAATCGGTCTCCAAAACAACTTTTTTAAAACCCTTAGCTAGCGCCACTTGTATAGCCCAAAGGATTGCTTTTTCTTCTGCTTCAACAACCGACACCGCAAAATTGACCCGTCTACTTCCCGCTACCAATACTAACCCGCTATGCGATCTCATGACAAAACCAAGGCCTGCTATACCATTGTTTCCTAATACACCAGCATCACCATTTATTTTTATATCTCTGTAAGTTGGAGCAAACCATGATCGTGAGGGTGCATTATGTGGTGGTGGTTTGGGGGCATGGTTGCAACTGTAGTTCGATTTGCTCGGGAAAAATCTTGCAACATTACATGAGCAGATTCTTTCACTTTATTCTGCTCAAGATCTCCTTGTCCATGAGTTTTGGAATTTCTTACACACCATATTCGCCACATTAACATTAGCATCAATTCAAACTTACCTTCTTGTCGCTCCTGAGTAGCACATAGCATCTTTTCAAGTTAAGTATTTTTCACCGATTCACAGTCATGTTTACAGCAATTTGTTTCGAATTAATCCAGTTTGGTATGAAGTTGTTTGATGTTTAGCGGGATAGAAAGCCTTAAAAACGTTCAAAACAATTAAAGTTTATTTGAATTTATCTTTTATTTAACTCTAACCTAAACACCTACCAAAGCTACATAGTTTGATTCTTATCAGCAAACTGTATCCCTAGAAACGCTTTTTCAAGTAAGTTTTACTTGAGTTGCTAAGCCGCTATCTTAGTTTCAAGAAAGCCCATAAAAAAAGAGGATTCAAGATTCAATTCCCATCGATCGTGTGAAGTAAATCTTAAATCCAAAAGAACTTTTTTTTGGTAACGACATATCTGTTTTCATGGAGTGCGTGTGCACTTGAAATTTATAAAATCATGTTACTCTTATCTCTTGAGCTTAATCTTTTTGAAAATACTACTGCAATTATTCCGATACAAATAGATTAATAGCTTTATTTTAATTGTTTAGATGGAAGACTAGAAGAGTACCTCGAATTTTGTGTTCCTTTGCACAAAGCATCGATGAGAGGCGATTGGAAAGCAGCTAAGAAAATTTTAGGCAAAAAGGAAGACCTCATAAAGTCTAGTATCAATAGAAACAATGAAACAGCACTTCATGTTGCAGTGTCTAAAGGACAGATAGCTTTTGTGAAAAAATTGGTTAGTTTGATGGAAAAAAAGGACTTGGAGCTTCAAGATAACAATTCCTACACTGCCTTTTGCTTAGCAGTTTCAAATGGAGATGTTAAGATGGCCGAGATATTGTTGAAAGAAAACGAAGCCCTTATCGATATTCCTACTAATCAAGGAATGATGCCACTCCACATAGCAGCTTCAACTGGTAGGCGTGATATGGTGGAATTTCTCTATGATAATTCTAAGAGCATGCAAGGTGATTTTTGGACCCGTGAGAATAAGACTTGCTTTCTCTTGGCATGCATCAAAGCTGATTGTTTTGGTAAGTATATATTCTCGCAGGTAGTTGTTTTATTGGAACCTATTCATCTACCATTTTCCATCGCATCATGTATTCTTATTTTATCTTTATATCACAAATTATGTTATCATGAGCAACTCGTTGCTTATTCAGTCACATTTATTTTGGTTCTTGGAGTACATCGCATTGTTTAGGTGCGTACATTAAAAAAGTATTGGAAGAGACCTCAATCGATGAATCTCTTGGAGTGGCAATAAAAAAGTCTAGAAACAGCCACAGGAATACCGTTTAGGCGCGTACATTAAAATAAAATATAAAAGAAACTTGAATTCCCCGGTAGCTAAAGAGGAATCCTTCCGTTTATAGATTATTGCTCAACCGAGTCAACCCTATTGGCCACCTGTAGCACATGCCACACATGAATTGTGCTATCAACGCATTTACTCATTTGGCTTACAATTTATAAGGCCCAGTAATAAAGCAAGCTCAACTTTTGAAAGAAACTAATTTAGCCCAAGTGGTTAATTATTTCCACAAAAGTTATCTAATTCACAAACATGTAAATGTAAAGACCCGTAAACGAATGGGTAAACATATATTTGAAAGATGCTTTAGTTTGTAGCATAGAAATGGAGGTTATTTAGACCAAAGAGGTAATTCTTTGTAGGGCGATTGAGGTAGCATTGTTAAGTCGTATATGATTTATGTAATATTATTCTTTTTTATACTAGTTAGAGCTTCGGTTGATTTTTTTTTCGGGATAATTGCTTAGAAATATATCTAGCTTGTCACGTTTTGTAGTTCTGTGTAGACATTAGCATGGCCGGTTACCGAGTACACGGAATAGACCGAATTCAAAAGCTGGCTACACAGATTGGCAAAAATAATAGTAGGGTACACAGAACTACAAAACATGGCAAGTTAGATATATTTCGAGATAGTTATTCCTTATTTTTTCCTTTCCTGCCACACACGTTTAACAATCGTGGATGTCAATGCCTATAACGGGTTGGTATGGGAATGTATATGTTAGACCTGGGGTGTTTACTAAATTAAGTGGTTAGATATAAAATTCTTAATTAGCCTCTTATAGAGGAGAGTGAAACTTTAATGAGCCTCTTAGTTATTCCTGTGGCCCATAATTCTCCCCACTAAGAGAAAAGTAAACACCCCAGGTGCTTCAGGTTAGCATTCTGCTTAATGAGGTGTGATTCTCAATAGGTGAATTATTCCTGAATTTCCAAAGGAATGTTCGCATAGATGGAGTGAAATAAGTTATGGATTCAAAGAGAGCAAATATTAGGTTTCTCTTCCAAAGGTTCCAAGGGAATGATTGCACATCTGTTGTTTACATACATACAATTAATCCCGCATTACACTTTTCTTGCATTCTTCACAGAAATTTACATCATTTGCTAAATACTTTGCAGATGTCGCATTACGGGTAGTCAAGGACCAACCAGAACTTGCATTAGGTGGAGGGAGTGTGCTCAGAGTTTTGGCTCAAAAGCCTGAAGCATTTAAATCCAAAGTAACAGTTGCCTCAAAAATGAGGCGACTGTTTGCTATTTTAAATCCAAATTCTTTTGCGTTGAATCGCAATGTGTGTCCAGGCTTGACATTGCTAAGACTCATTTTGAAAAATATAGCGAAATTGCATTGGACTGAAGTTCAGGCCATAATGAGAGGGCCATCTGAGCCGATTAAAGAAGAAAACACAACAACGTTAGGGGTTGAAAAGCCAATCGATGCAAGGTCTTCGAGTGTACTTTTTTTAGCAGCAGAAGCAGGCAACGTTGATTTTATAGTTCAGGTCATTGAACAATATCCAGAGCTACTACAAGAGAAAAATGATATTAATCAAAGTATATTTCACGTTGCAGTCTCACATCGTCATAAGAAAATCTTTGGTCTATTATATGAGATAGGTTCATCCAGGGATAGCATAGTTACTCTAGAAGACGTACATGGTAATAACATGTTGCATTTAGTCGGGATTTATCATGGTAATTCTTCTGAGTACATTCCAGGAGCAGCCTACGAAATGCAACAAGAATTATTATGGTTCAAGGTACATCTTTCTTTATATTCCTTTTCTTCATTGCTCAATCGTTTTAATTGTTTGGCTTTTAATTTGTAATTTGATCCATCATAATTTAGGGATATTCTTTTTAATGAAATTTTGGAAACTGTTACAAAGAAAAAAGTAAAACTTTTGGTTATTAATATTTAGGAAAATTTTATATTTCCATAAGTTTAAATACAAATTAAAAGATTACAAAAAGTTAAATAGGCTAAATTGTAAATTAGTATCTATTGTATAGTAAATTTTGATAATAAGCAAGCTTTATGTTCGCTGCGCTTCGCTACAGGTTGAAGTACTTTTATATATCTATGTTTATAGAATATATCTATGTTTATAAATATGAGAGGTAGAAAATGTAGCAATGTAATCGCTTAAAAGACACTTTTAATAAAAAGAGTTTATTAATGTTTAAAAGATGAGAGGTAAAAAATATAAAAATGTAATGAGGGAATAGTCACCGTTAATAAGCAAAAGAGAAACACAAAATTACCTCTTTTTACTATTCATTGCAACTTTTTCGTTGATAATTGATAAATTTATATTAAGGTATATTAATGATCTAATCTTTGTGTTTATTAGGTAGTGGAGGCAATGCTTCCACTTTCTTTGCGAGAAAAGAAAAATGGTTGTGGTTATACGCCACGTGAAGAATTCACCAATCACCACAAGCATTTAGTTAATGATGGTGAGAAGTGGCTGAAAGAGACAGCTGCTCAATTGATGGTGGTTGCGACACTATTAGCCGCTATGTCATTTGCAGCAACAATTACATTTGCAGGTGGATATAAAGACACTGGTTATCCTGTATTAAGCCACAAAGACGTTTTCCCATATTTCATTCAATATTGTTCCTTAGCTTTTGTATGCTCATCAGCATCAATCATCAATGTTTTATCTCTCCTCACATCTCGTTACGCTGAAGAAGATTTCGAGAAATTATTGCCCACCAGAATGATGCTTAGTATATTACCACTTTTAATGTCTATAGTAAGTATGGTTCAAGCTTTTCTTTTGAACTTTCCCCTTCTCACAGAGAAAAAGCTAAAACCGACTCTAAATATTCCTTTTTATTCTGCATTCGTAGTACTTATCTTTTCTTTAACCCAATTATACAGGGTTGTAGTGTATTTGTGTACTACTTCGATGAGAGCCATTTATGGGCCTGTGCAGACCCCCAAAATCCATTGGGGCCGCAATTTATAGATTACTTAGAGGGTGTTTGGGGTTGTGTTGTAAAACAAATTATCTGATTATCACGACATGTAAACGCAATAATGTAAGAGCTAGTGTTTGTATAATAGAATGTAATAAGTGATTTTCTGCGCTTAAATGAATTCAAAACGTCATTTTGCAAAA
>CM040239.1:267027538-267062779 GCA_022545495.1 Chrysanthemum lavandulifolium | reverse complement strand
CCATTGTTTCTAGGTTTTTAAGGTTGTGTCGTGATTGGAGAGGCTTCTATTTGTGTTTTCCCGAAATCTTTAGCCATTCATCTTGTTCTTTTTGTCTTTAATGAGGCTTCCGAGAAATTTGTTAATGGTTTCTTCTGTGTTGGCTTTCTTCCTTCATAAGGCCCACGGTTGTAATTTATAAGAGGTCCTCCATGATAGGCGATGTGTGTTTTATTGATCGGGTTTTAATATTTATATAGTCTCGTTATACCTATGGTCACCTAATTCACTAACAGGCAATGTACCCGGTCGTGTGTAGTGTAGTATTCGGTAAAACCGAGGTCGTCCCAAGAGCTATGTGTTGGATTATTACTAAGTCTAGGTGTCATGATTTTAATAATGATTTCGATAAGGAATTAATTAATTA
This sequence comes from Chrysanthemum lavandulifolium, assembly GCA_022545495.1. Classification (NCBI taxonomy): domain Eukaryota; kingdom Viridiplantae; phylum Streptophyta; class Magnoliopsida; order Asterales; family Asteraceae; genus Chrysanthemum; species Chrysanthemum lavandulifolium. The sequence continues at coordinate 267,062,373 of CM040239.1, read as the reverse complement.
ACTACTAAAGCGAGATAAAAGCATATAAAAGGCAAGGTTTAATCAATAGAGGAGAGTGGTTCTAACCTAGTTATTCCTCCTAGCTAGTAATGTTCACGCTCTACTTACTTCCAATTACTTCGTGAGGTCAAATTCGAGAGGTCAACATTTGGTCAATTCGCCTCAACTTATTAGCAAAGATGCCACCACTGGAGAAGTCGTGTCCTTCATAAGTCCGATTGTTCCTGGTCCCCTAAGCCAAGTCATTAAGTACCGCTACATGCTAGATTTATAATAGTGAGTGCCCAGGCGTTAGTAACTTAAACACCGATAACCCTACACGCGTCGTCGGGGTCAAAGGAACTTCCTTTTGTCGAGCAAGTTTTTCAACACCCCAGGCAAGTGAACCTAATCGTTGTAGTGTAGTATTAGGGTAAGCCACGGAATTGATATCATTCTCTAGGGAATAGGAATGCTAGTGAGAAGTTACTACGCTAAGGTGGGGTTGAGAAGATTATTTTTATCTTTTATGTTTTTAGGAAATGGAAAGTACGAATCTCGGGCTTTGGATTTGGGGTTGGTATTCCACCGATTACTCTACTTATCTAATTATCTAATCTAGTGGTGTATGTAGTCTATGTCTATTTATTGTGTGCTCGTATGATGATTTAAAGATGTGTTTACTTAGGTTTTATTACTCCTTAATTATCTCCTATTGATGGTTGAATTGTCACGTCCTTATTCTTAATCGCGTTGTGTGTCTAAGGTCGTAGGGTATGCTTATCCCTAACTCTTTGAAACTACCAAAGGTTATCGCCACAAAATCTCTAGGATTTATAAACTTAACGCTAAGGTACTCTTCGGATGGTTTAGCCTACAATGACTCTAGGTACTATAAGCTAAGGTTCAACAAAGATTAATCAAGCATTAACTACACAATGGATGACCTATCGCAATACTAGATCATTAACAATTAAGATAAGAGACAACTAATCAATATTCAATAATTAAGTTACAAATTTCTAAGAAAACACACAAGTAAATTAGCCGGACATGGAAACATGCAAGCATACACACAAGTAATTGAAGACATAATTGAATCAATGAAGTAAAACACTTATCTTGATGTAAGATAGGGTATGAAACCCTAAAATACTATACAAGATAGCCTTGGTTCGGTTTAGATTTTTACTCCAAAAGACTACACACTCAAAACTAAAAATTGATTCTATATATAAGATTACAAATGCGACGGTCACCTTTGATTTGTGATGTCGTCGGGTCGCCGTCATTAGGTTTCATCTTGGCCACGTTAGTCTTGCAACGGCCACCTTATGCTTGTGACGCGTCCCCTTCTGTCTCTAACGTCTCGGATCAAATCTAGGCGCCCGAGTTATGACGCCTACTCTTTTAAAACCTCAAGCCATCACTTGTAAATGAGCGTTAGGCTTCCGAGTCACAAAAGTTGTCCGACAGCGCCACTATTTTATGCTGATGCCGCCCCTTCGCCCAATGCTGAGTGTCTCAATTTTGACTTTGGCCATTTTCTTCGTATATTCGCGCATTTTCGTTCGAATAAGTGTCATTCCAGATTTTGCCTTCAAGATACCTAAAAGTGAAAAGGAACGATATTAAGTAATAACGATACAAAAGTGATCAATAAGGGCTTAAACGACCCCTCAAAAGGTACATTTTAAAACCTTATCAAATATCCCTACACTTGGTATTTGTTTATCCTCGAAAATGTGCTTTTAGCCAATTAATTTATAAGTTGGGGTCATGAAGCATTGGTTTAGAACAATCTACACATATAAGCCCAAGAAAAGTCATAACAAGCAGAAATTACATACTAGCACCTCACATGGGGTGTTTGGAACTCACATCTCTGGTGTATATGAAATATAACAAGTTGGAAATGGAAGATAAACACTCATTAACCGGTCCTAGTACATAGATTACCATAGGCTTGAGACTAGATCAAACCTCCATCGCTTTGGGAAGCACCCAGGAAAGACTATCCAAGAGGCCTTTTAAAGGGTTGTAATGATAGGCTTACTGTAGGAAACAAAGGGTTTGGTGGGATAGGCTATTTAGTGGTGGTAAGTCAAAATCTTTATGTTACAAGCATGCGAAGAATGGCGTTGCTAAGCCAAGACTAGACACTCTAGACTCTAGATACTAAAACAAACAAACATAAATTAAAGATAGATGTAGGATGATAGTCCAGTATATATATATATATATATATATATATATATATATATATATATATATATAGAGTTTGATCAAATGAGAAGAAAATTAAAATAAGAATGACAAGAAGAAACTACAACCACTTCATTTCAGATGCATCTACAAAATGGATGCATCTCCCTTAAAATTCTCCTCCTATTTGAAATGTGGTTAGAAATCCTTCTTATTCTTTTATTTTAGTTTTTCTTCTTATCGATCCCTTCCCTATATATATATATATATATATATATATATATATATATATATATATATATATATATATATATATATATATAGAGTTTGAGAAAATTAAATAAGAATGATAAGAAGAAACTACAACCACTCATTTAAGACGATCTACAAAATGGATGCATCTCCCTTAAAATTCTCCTCCTATTTGAAATGTGTGGTTAGAAATCCTTCTTATTCTTCTTATTTTAGTTTTTTTCTTCATCGATCCCTTCCCTATATATATATATATATATATATATATATATATATATATATATATATATATATATATATATATATATATATATATATAATAAGAATGATAAGAAGAAACCACAACCACTCATTTAAGACGATCTACAAAATGGATGCATCTCCCTTAAAATTCTCCTCCTATTTGAAATGTGGTTAGAAATCCTTCTTATTCTTCTTATTTTAGTTTTTCTTCATCGATCCTTCCCTATATATATATATATATATATATATATATATATATATATATATATATATATATATATATATCTATATATATATATAACAGGGAGGCGTTACGTAGATAATTTCACGAACGCGCCACCTCATTGCCCAAGAATTCATTATCAACCATGTCATCACATTGTTGCCATGTAAGCATTTTTAAAATTTATTTTTCATGCTACATAAGCATTTTTGGTCCAACTAAGCAATTTATTAATCCACCTAAGCAATAGTATATAATTTTTGGATTTAATGTATAAATTATATAAATTTTTAATATTTTTTTTGTGAAATTCGATTTTTATAAAAAATGACAATGGTGAGATTTGAACTTGGGTTGTTTGTAAGAGTAGCATTAATAACTTGTGTGTTTACCACTTAGGCAACAAGTTATTTTGATTATTATGTTGCATATTATAATCTATAAACCTATGCAACTATGAGAATCCCCTACAACCAATTATCCACCATATCTATTCCTTAATTATAGCTTAATAATCTTTAATAATCTTTTTGATTGATATCCGACCATTTATTCATTAATCACACAAAACCCTAATTTAATTCATTGGCCTTGTTGATATCCGACCTTTTATATTTTTTATTCAGTGCCTAAGGAGTTTGGTTCAAGTTATCATGTCATGGCTTACAAGAAAAAAGGTTCGCTCCAATAAGGACAACAAAATTGGTATCTGAATTAGGCACTGTTTTCTAGATTATACGTGAACGCACATCCTTTTTTCTTGCAATTTTTTGCGTCATTACTCACTAGATTTTTGTATGTTCATGTGTTCTTTTCCTAAAACAACATGCTTAATTTTCCATCTCAGATAATATGTTTGTAAGTATTTTATGTGGTTTCAGTAATACATAGTAAAACTTTTGATATCATCTTTCAGAAAAAGTTGGCACGTTTTAGAGTCAAAGAGCTCAAGAATGTTCTTAGCCATCTTTGTCTTCCAAAGACTGGAACGAATCAGTTATATCCTCTATTGCATCAATATGAACCTCCTGATTAGGATCTTGCGAACGCCTTAGGTAGATCATAGGCTGAAGTGACTGTTTTATTAAATCTAAAGCCATTTGCTGGTATTGTGGTCACCTTGGTATTTTACTTTTGTGGCAATTGGTATTAGGGGTAAATGTGAAAATCCAAAACCTCATCAGTAGATGATGAGGAAGAAGTGAAGATATTAGATAAGTTATATAAAGATATCACAAGAGAAGTACAAGGATTAAGCCGATAAAAGGAGACAATAGAGAAGCAGCGGACACAAGCTATAAAAAAACACGCAGCTGTTGAGCTTGATGTCACAGACATTGAGCAAAAATTATTGGGAGTCACAGAGCCAAGGTATTGCGACCCTATAAAGTTTTGAATAACTGATGTCAATGTGTATATGTGCAACTGTGCAAGAACCTCACACTTCCATTACAAGATCATCTAATTTTAAAAATGTGGAACAACACATGGATGTGAGTATCCTAATTCAACATTAAATAACTTCGTGTCTTTGGATTAGTATATATTTATGTCATGGATAACTTCTGTGTCTTGACCCATTTCTCTTTAACTATTTCTCATAACAAAAGAATAATCCTAACTCGACCTATTTAAAACAAATTAGATGCAACTATCTTTAACGTGCCATAATTTTTCTTTGAACAAAAAGAAGTTTTATTGCAATAAGCAACCGATAAGATAGAAAATACATAACACCACGAGAACCTAAACTAATAACACCATCACTATAAAATCCGCCACGAGTTTTATCATATATGCCGGAACATTAGGACCCTATTCTAGGAATGATAAAACTAATTTAGTTGGATAAGCTTTTCTTTAATATTTGTAATGCAGAACATTTTTGACAAGGATAAGTTTTCAATGGATGATCATATGACTCTACTCATAATGTTGCTAGTTTTCCTCATTCGGTACGTGAAACTTACCCTTTAATATTTCAAGTTTCGGTAAATGTTTATCTGCAATGTGTGTGTCTGGGTGACGTCTGGGAGCTTTTTACCTAAAAGGGTAAGACAAACTGAGGTTTCATTATATTTCTTTTTATTGGTTTGACCTATGTGTGCAATTGTATTTGCCTATGGTACCCATTATGTTATATTGTATCAATGGCATGACCAAGACATTGCGTAATGAGGATGCCAAAGACGCCATTTTCAAATTTCTCACGGTGATTGCAAGTAACCCAACCTCAAACATCTCATGTCCTAATTTCGATAACCCACACTCAAACCTTAACTCACCAAACTTACACGCCATATAAGTCTCGATAACACATTCTAAAATAATTTGGTGAACAATTTCGGCTTGGTATGAAAATGATTATTTAGCGTTGAAATTGCATTTTCTTAAATGTTCTCGAGACTAGGTTTTAAGCGATTGTTATAAAACATTCACATAACACTCATCAAAGTGTTTTAATGATCATCAATAGTAAATTTTACGATCACTCCTACTTTTCCCGTGATTACATTCGGCCATTCACTTCAAAGAAATGTTGTTTGACGTCATTATCACATGCAATTGGTAATTTGCTGAAGCATGCATTTATGAATTATCTAATTATTTATAATAATCATGCGAACTCTACAAGTTTTATTAGCATATGCATTTTCTCAATTCTCAGGCCTGACTATGAATCCTATAAAAGACATTAGTCCTATGGTTGATAGCATGGTGGTGAAAGCAAGATGTATCTCGATATGGCATTGCCATAATCCATTTCTCGGGACAGCTTCAAAGAACTGGGAAAAGAGTAGGTTTCGTCACACTTTCAGTTATTGAGAAACTTATTTTTGGAATTCACTCATTACGGTTTAGCAATAGTAAGTTACTCATGCATCTATCTTTTTTATGCATATGGGTAAAACAGATGAGAAGCGAAAAAAGAAGTTTGAGGTCAAGGTGGTTGCGAGGCTGTTTCAGTAAAAAAATAATTGGATTTAACGCGCATCATTCAGGTCGTGATAAACTATTGATTTGTTATGAAGCATTTATATAATTTTTATTTAAATTTATACGAATAAATCCTCATTGTGCAGAGCCCAATTGGTATCTTGGAGTATTTTATTTTAAAAAGTGGACAATTTATATGTGGCGGAAGACAAGATTTTCAATTGATTGACTCTAGACTTGTCAAGATGGGGCGGTTTGGGTAATGGTCAAAAGAAGGTCGTGTCTAATGAGGTAACCATTGTACATCAGTTTGGGTATAGTGTACCCATTTTGTTTGTTCATACGAAATGTTTAAATGACCCTTTCATGTCCAAATAATTGCTTATGCTATTGTTAGAATGAGTGTGTAATTCGAAGATTTTGTTACGTTACCGTGAATTAGTTTGTTCCTAACATGACGAGTCTGGTCATAGGGGTCCTATAAAGTTGATGACTTTTCAGGCCCTTCTGAAGCAGGACCGAAAACATGAAATTATAAAGATATTAGGTACGCGGTAATTTCATGTTTAGCGACATATTTTTTTTTTGTTACATGAAACTACATCGCTTAGCCTCCTTTGTGATTTAATGCAATGGCTTTACTCACCGGAGACCCTATAAACGCGTTGTGTCGTTATAGTGTTATTGAGCTCTATGCAGTTGTTGTTAATGTCAGTCCTTATATGTCTTCTCAATCCTTTTAATTTATTTATTTGCAGTTCGACAAATCTTCAATGTTGGATAAGGCAATTGAGTGCTTCAAGTTGCTTAAAATACAAGTTTAGGTACATAAGCCTTAAATCTCTAAATATTTCTTTATAACTACTAACTGTGATACCTTAAGCAATAAACTAACTCAATAACCTTTCACCAACTTAGTGAGCATTTGGATCTACGCTTTGAACTCATATCGAGTATATGGTATTTGCCAATTCAAGTTGCACATTCTGTTTCGAAATGTTTCACATGCATATAGGTTACTATTTTCATTATTTGATTATAAAATATCGGTCAAATAATTTGTTTTTTGTTGTCATCGTATGACTATTAAAAGCTTCAAATAATCAGTTTCGACTAAATGGGTTTCATACAAATGACAACAATAGTGTTTCTCTTATGAGTAAAAAGTTATTCATTCGCCTATTATTTGACATAACTAGATATTTGGATGACTTTTTTTTGTCTCATTTCACGAACCACTTTTTTTTCCTATAGAACATGGATTTGAGAGTAGTTCATATTGTTGCTATGCCATGCCGTTTTGCTATGCCATGCCGTTAACATTGTCATATGTGTAAATAGTGCCACTACCAGGTGCAACACATAGTCTTTCGCTTAGTAGAATGGCGTTGTTCAAGAGTAGATATGCTAAAGTTATGTATTTGCTCATTCTCATCGTTATCAGATACGGTTTATGATGATTTTGTTTCACAACAACCTTTATTTACTCACTAGCTACTTTTCAGAACTATGTATGCTCTCGAATCTGTAATTTTCAGAAACTTACACTTCATTTTTTATTCTTTATAGGGAGAGACAACCATGAAGAGTGTTTATGCTTTATGGACCTCAAAAACTAAATTTATCAACTTTCAACTGGTAATTTTTATTTTTATAATTATTATTTTTTTGAGAATATGATTAATTTTGAATTAGGGGTGATGGGTGTGAAAAAGCATTACCAGTTTCTTGCGATATCATGTAAACCAAACTGAATGTGGGTTGGAGCGACCCAATGAGTTATATTTGATTGTCCTGCAGATGTCTTATGATAGGTAGCTTGACATACAGAAGTTGAATTCAAAAACGTCAGTAAATCACAAAAGAAGCCGCCCCACGTACAGAAAGGTATATAGGCAACTATGTGTTTCATCTGTTATGGCCAAGTTACATGTACATTATATGCCTATTTAATGGAGGTAAAGCAAATTCAAAACCCAAAGTTAGAAGACCCTGTGAAAAGTGAGTAAACAATGTAGATGAAATAGTATATCACTCGAGCCTATGCCACAAATCCTGTTGAATATATATCGTGAGTGCTACCAACTCTTGAGAGATCATGTTCACCGATAAAAGACTTAAAATTTTGATTAGCGACGCCGACGGACTAATTGGCTTAAGCCTGCCAGATACAAAATAACATTTTTCCTTTAGCAATATACAAAATTCATTTGTTTCTTATATATTCTATAGATTGATTTATGAAGAATCAATAGTAAAGTTTACGATCACTCCTACTCCTACTTTGAAGTGGAATAAGGCATCTTGATCTGGTACATCAACAATTTCTAATAAAATTGTAGTAAACTATTTTATGTAGTTGGTAATCGTACCTGTGTGGCGTAGTCGCCGTAGCTTAGCCTTGGCTTCGATGTCAGCATTGTGAGGGACAAACTGCTTTTGTAGCTCGGTCTTGAAGTGATCCTAGGTGTTGAGAATGCATATGCCCTTCCCTCATTCATGATGTTTCCTTCTCTACCATAGTTAGGCAGCTTCGCACAAGAAGGCGGGAGCATTACTGATTTTAACAACATCCTCTACTACTCCCATTGCTTCAAAATATTGTTCAAGTCCGAACAAAAAGTTTTATACTAGAGTAACAATATGGTACCATTATACATATATGGTTTTGGTACCCTTAGGGGCTAGAAAGGTGTTCCTCACAAGCACATTTATGCTCACAAGTACATTTAGGCAATTTAGTTAGAGAACCAAATTCTTCCATAAAGAATTAAGCCTATGATAATAATTAGCAATGTAACTACCACCTTGCTTAATGTAATTAATCTTTTGCAACAAATTGTATATTATGAACCATCAACTTTATCATATGTTTTTAATTCTTGCCAAAATGTAAAGATTTTCGTAATAAACCAATCCCATATAAACATCATGAGAAATAATTCATAATCCAAGTTAAGACAATAACATTGCATCTATCCCATTGAGCAGATAAAACATCACTAGTAGCAAATGATTCCTTAAGACAAGTACCATCAACAAAGCTATATTTATTCCTAGCTTGCAAAGCCAATTTCATAGCACCAAACCAGATTCTATAATTTTCGCCCAAGAAGTTTAAATGGAATAAGAGCAGTACCACTATTGTCATTAGTTTGAATATGAAGAGGATTACCATCATCAAGATTACTAATTAATACTTGAGTATTACTACCACTAGGATCACTACCAATAGCCATAATAACCAACAAATCAACAAATAACAAGAACTAATGAAATAATCACAAGAAATAATAACAACAAGACCAACAACAACCGTAACTAAACAAAGACAATCAACTTCCAAGATCGCCCAAATCCTATCCTCCTTTGACTTAGACACAACAAGAAACTAAATAACAGAGATAACAAAATATAGAAACTACAACTCACACCCAAGAACAACAACAAACCAACCAAAAGACTGGGGACAGCCAGAGCAGGTATTCGTACCAATCAAGTTGGCAGATCAAGATGTTAACTGTCCCGTTTGCACCTTCTTAACTAAGTTTGTGTTATCTTAATAGAGAGAAATACACTTACAGTGATATACCAGCGGAATGAGATACGAAACTCACTAGATTCACTTAGTCTAGTGAGATTGTAATCAAGAACGGGCCCAATACCAACAAGAAACCACCAGGGATAAAAACCTCCAAATTTCCAAATTAGGGTTTTAAAAAACCTTAATCAAGAAACCCACAAATTCACCAGATCTAAACCCAAACAGATGAAATCAACCACGGCCATTAAGAAAAAAGCCTCAATTAACCAATGAAACCTTCAATTGCAAGAATCCCCAAAAAAATCTTCGAAACCCTAGAAACCCTAGAATCTCAAAACCACTATATCAGAACCGTGCGCTCTGATACCATGTAAAAATGATCAAGAGCACACAACAACTAACAATTACACCTCACCAACCACCCCTCATGTATCTTTTATTATAACAATGTAAGAAGATAAGTCCCAACCTGGGTGCTTACCAAGACAAATACAAATAAACCAAACCGATCTCTTCTAGAAGACACAAGTAATCTCACCACAAAGATCACTCAAACACTCGAGACTCAACAAGATCAAATAAAGAGATTGATCCCGATATGAACACTAATGATATCAAGATTGATATCAAAGACGAAGACCACAACTGTGTGAACTTTTAGAGAGACCGAAAACAAATATTATGAAAAGTGAGAAACCCTAAAGTTGGATGAGATATTTTATACTCTTCCAAGTTTCACTTCAGTCCCTGCATTTCTCTTTTCATCACTTTAGACACAAACTTCTTAAGACTTTCAAACTTGACAATATAAGTCCTCCATATTATTCAACAAAAAGAAATGGTAGAATTTATAGAAATGAAAAGAGAAATATGCGAACTAATCCGTGAGACAGTTAAAATGAGACTTTTGGACTAAAGGCTAATAATTCCATTGTTGTCACAAATTGCGCACAAGTGAAGTATTTAGGGTATGTTCATGAACGGTGTGGCTGGGGCTTAAGCGGGTGGGGCTTGAGTGAGTGGGCTTTTATTATGTCAAGTTGAAATTTATATTTTTGTAAACTTGTTGGCAAATGGGCTTAAGCTTAGGATTATTATTGCAAAATTACTAAAAAGGACATAATTAAATGAGTTTTGTATATGTTAGATATTTTGTGTGTAAATAAGTAATTTATTGTTCAAAAGTCTCTAAGAAGTGTTTAGCCCCTTTACGGGCTAAAGTTTTAAGCTTTTTAGGGCTTATGATTTCAAGCCCACATGACAAACGGTATTTATTTTATAAGTCGTTTGTTTTAAAGCCCAAGCCCCATAAGCCCTTCGCCAAACTCAGCCTAAGCTTTGATATTTAAAAGTAATTTATTAGTTAGCTCACAATTCAAGATGTTTGGGGTTAGAAAAAACACATGGATATAAAGGTTGAATATATGTATTGGGTCAAACTTAGATTTTGGAGGAGGGCTAATGAGTTTTGAAAGATGAAACTACTTTTCACTAACAAAATCTAAGCCATAAGAAGGAAGTGATTGTAAGTATTGTGGTCTTACTCTATGTGATCTCAAGATAAGGATGATGCCTTAATGAATTCTGCACTCTATATTATTATTGGTGTGAGGTAAGGAGTATGACTACACAATAATAATATGATTGCTTTACCCTTAAAAGGAAATGCAGTTCTTGTTCGAGATATCCATAGAGTTTGGTATGCAAAATGGTAGAGTTCAAAACTATGGTGATGCCATTCCAAGTTTTCAGCTCATTTAATTATGTGAGTATGTATACTGCAAATTTGATGTCGATTAAAGATCATTCTTATTATGATTATTGTTAAACCGTTCTCATCACAAGATTTTTCATTCTCATATGAATATTAACAAAGACTATTTTTATTTCAAGTATACACAATTATCGGGAGATAATTTTGTGTGAGATGAAACACTGTTATTTTTTCGAATTTAATCCAAAAGATTTCAGACAATAAAATCAAATAATGGCAACTAGCCTGATGGTAAGTGCCATGTTAAATGCACGAGAGGTCACCTGTTCCACTTTGCTCATGTATCTTAGATTTTGTTAAGACATGTATTTTCTGTATTATTTTTTTAACATTTTGTGTCAAAATTCATAATATCTTAGAGGATGACCAACAGAACGCCAGATACCATGAAATAATTGTTAACGGTATCAAAAGATGAAAGCGATAGTTAGGAGCTGTACGCTTAAGTAGTTTTTTTTTTTTTTTTTTTTTTTTGAGCGAATTTTATTAAACAACTAGAAGGAGCTAGAAATTACAAAAAACAAGATGAGGATCTTTGATCCAATCAGTCCAACTAAAAGACGCTTACATCTATATCGACACCAATAAAACGACCTTGACACCACATCTTCAAAGATATTCGCCTTATGAGAATTCTTCACTCCAAAAATCTTCTTATTACGATAAGATCAAATGTGCCACCACAAAACATAAAAACTCCTTCAAAACACTTTTAAGCTTACTTGAAAGCGGATAGTAGAAAACCAAGATATCCATTCGTCATATGAGGAGATATCCACATAGCTAATGTCCCACCAACGGACAATCTTACGAACAATATTTCTAATAAATTGGCAAGAAAAGAAGAGATGACTAGTCGACTCCACTTCATTATCGCACAGAGAACACGCTAAAGAATTAATGTCCATCCCTCGACGCGAAATATTAAGTCTAGATGGAAGATAATCATGCCTCACATTCCACGCAAAAACATTAACCTTAATAGGAATTGCTTTAACCCATCGAGTCTTGGAAGATACCTCCGACAACGTTTTTTCGTCTATAAGTCTTCTAACCGAAGCAACCGAGAACTCGCCAACTTTCCAACGACCAAACCCACCTGTACGCTTGAGTTAGTGCTTGGTCTTTTAGTAGCTTTCATAGATTGTACAATGTGATACATAATATAATTGTAATTTTGAGCGAAGAGAGATTGTGTTTAAATTAGTTTTACATTTAGCTATATTATTTGTGATGCTTAATTTTAAGTTTCTAGTGTCTTAATGTAATTAATGCCTTAAAAGGGCTTCTTTCTTTATCTTTATAAGATAGTAAGATATATTTATTACATAACTTTATTGGAAAATCTACTTCTCTTTAACTACGAATTTTAATTGACAATGTTGATCAGCATACATGTCCTTTTCAATAAAAAATATGTGAAAGAATCAGTTCAAACTCAGCTCAACATCCCGCTGCAATGCGTGGGGATACAAACTCATTGTTTAACACATTTAGAGGTTCTTCATATTGATAAGAGAAACAACTGATTATAAATTTAAAATAGTAAATATAAAATGCATCCGGAACTTACATGAAACCAAGGATAAAAATATAATGTTTGCTAGCTGTAGTAACAGAAACATAAGTCAGCTATGCGTACATTATTAACTTTCATTACATAGCTGCAAAACACATACATCTTGAAGTTGAATTATATATTTTGAAGCAATACCTTTTTTTTTTGGTTGAAAGGTGAAGAATACATTAATCATCACAAATATATACAGAGAATACGGCAAGTCATAGAATCATGTGCCCAGACAGACCAAAGCTACCATTCAGTGACTGCTTAAGGCATACTTCACACGCACAGAAACATATACATCTATCAAAAAATACAAATATGCTATATACAAAACACCATTCATTCCTCCTAACAGTCCAACCATTCCTCCATCACTATTGCATACCCCACATGGCTACATTCTGAAACAATAGTTGATCATGCGATCTAATGGAAATTATATCGAGCGTTGTTGGTTGAAGAGGAATATGTTATGATTTGGGGAGTTAGGATCAAATAAGAAATAAAAGTAAAATGAGAAGAATGAGAAATAATCACAGCCGCATATTTCAGATGCATTTTCCATGAATTTCTCCCTCTTCATTTGAAGTGCATGGCTATAAATATTTCTCATTCTTCTTATTTTGCTTTCCCTTCTCACTAGATCCTTTCACATGAATTGGGTAGAGATTAAAGAGCAAACAGAGGATACTCTTATTATTTCAGTTCATACTAAAACACAGAAACATGGCCTCTTATATAGGCTTACAACTAAGACAAAAAAACATAAGGAAACATTAAGCAAACTACTGCAAATGAGCTAATTTAGAGCACCATTACTCAATAAGCATCAAGTCCCGCTCATAACGCACATGCTTTTTCCATGCTCTTCGACCATAATATATATTAGCAAAAATATCACCCACTAGGCCAAAAGACATGTAGACTAGGGAGGTTATGATAATAATGGAAAGTTTTGGTAGCAATGGTGAGTCCTTTTCAAAGAGTAGGAACAAGTTGAACATAAAGGCTATGACTGAAGCAACAATGGAGATGAGAAGTGCTAATATAGCTCCCATCAACATCATGGGTATTAATTTGAATGAGCCTTCATCATATCTTGATGTGACGAGAAATAAGGTACAGATCATTGATGATGAAGCACTTAAAAAAGCTGTGGAATTAAATAAGATGAATGACGGGAATAATCTATTTGTGATTAAGATAGGATAACCATTGTTTTGGTTATACCCGCCTGGAAATGTAATCGTTGCTGCAAATGATATAGTGGCTAAAAGTGCTGCAACCACTATTAGTTGAGAACCTGTGTCTTTTATCCACTTTTCACAATCACTGAATAGATATTTGTGGTTCTTGATGAATTCTTCATGCGGCGTCCTACCAGCACCATTCTTCTTTTTCCTCAAAGATATGGGAAGCATATTCTCTACTTCCTAATATACACAAATATAGATATATATTGAATCATTATCATCAATTTACCAAAGACCAAATCATCCATTAACTATCAAAATTTGGTTAGCAGGTCACTGGTATACGAGAACAAAACAACATGCTTCTAATATATCACAACTTTCTGAGAGAAAAAAAAATGCAACACAAACTATGAATTGAAAGAAAGTGAATGCATGTCATAAGTAGATATCCTTGAAATTGTAATATATTTTCTAATCTTTGTTGACATCTATGCGACTAAAAAATTGAAACTCTAAATATCAAACTAAATGCATATCTTTAAAATGGCTAATGTGACGAACATGATACAAAACAATTAGAACGTAGAACAAAGAAGAAACGGAATATAAGGAAAGACGTACCTTAAACCATAAAACTTCTCGTTGCATTTGTTGAACTGGTCCTGGCCTGTAATTGTAACTACTCTTTGCACTTTCTGTAAAGATCCCAGCTAAATGCAACATGTTATTACCATTTTCGTCCTCAAGAGTAATAATGCGATCATTGACTGAGCCAATCTCATTTAATAAACTGAATACTTCCACATGACGATGTGAGATTGCAACATGAAATATACTTTGGTTGACATCATTCACATCGTTTAGTAGCTCTGGGTACTGTCGAATGATCTCAACTATAAATACAATATTGCCTACCTCTGCAGCTAAAAATAGCACCCTTGAAGAGTACTTTTTCGGTGTGTCTTTTGGATTGTCTTCAGTCTTCTCCTTATTAATCGGATCAGCAGGCCCTCTCATTAAGTCATACACTTTTGGCCAAGGCAACTTTGCAATATTTTTCAGCATGCTTCTTAGCAGTTGCAAGGCTGGTCTTCTTTCGGACCTGAAAGCTTGATGCTTTTGCGCCAACACTTTGAGAACACCCCATCCGTTTAGAAGATGCTGTTCTGGGCGGTCTTTGAGTACGTTCATTGCAACATCTGCAATGTATGTAGTTACTTAATGATGTAAAATTATATGAAGAATGCAAGAAAAGTGAAGTGTGATTGTTTATATGTGACAAAAAGGTCACTATGACCTATATTGTAACAAAATATGGTGAACCTTTTATATGTGATACTCTTTATCACCAGAATCTAATGTTACTTGAGAGAATATACAGAAATGGCTAATTGGTACGAGGAGGATATTCAAAACATGGAATTCGACATATAAACTAAATATAAATCTAAAAAGATTCTTCGACATGGAAAATTTATTGATTTAATTTTGTAGGGCGTACAAACTCAATCACACGACGCTATAAAGATAATTTAAAAGTTAACGTATAAGCTCGGTAGGTTACTACTTCTATTGCTAATTAGTTTTAGAATGGAACTCAGTTGGCCAAGTGGTATTATGTTTAGGCCTACTGGTGATGTTTATGGTGTTTCAAGGTTCAACAATTTTATGTTTGAGGTAAACATTGCCAGGTGTACAACCCTAAGATAATTTTAAAGTTAAGATATAAGTTTGGCGAGTTACTCATTCTATCCCTAATTAGTTCAGAAAGAAACCTCAGTTGAGCTTATATCTTGAGCTTCCTAAGATAATGGGTCGTATTGATCCTAACAGTTTTTTTTAGTAACACCAAGTGATTATCAAACACATCGGTTAGACACTAAAGAAAAACTCCTGATATCATATGAGTAGCCATACATCCATGTAAATTGGACCCAATTTTCCATGGAATGTAAAGCAAAACACCAACTGCGAATCAGAACTGGTTATAAGCTATAGGCTTAATGCAGCATAAAGTACCAAGTCTAAACTAAAATTATAGTGATTACTTGTTTCGATCAGTATCGTAACCAAATCAGTTATGCGCAATTCGGTAAATACTTGTCCAAGATACTAAGTACCACCATGAAGTTGGCCAAACGGTACTCCTATCTTTGCACCAACCATAGGTTGTAGGTTCAAAAATATATATGAGAGTATTTTGTGTTTATATAATAATAATAATAATAATCATAATCATAATATGTATAATTGTTATAATAACAAGAACAAAAGTGGGATGTCTCTAATTAAGGAAATATAAAAACAATATATGATGGACAAAAGTATATAGATAGGTTATATATTAGAATTGCCAAACTAAATGCTTACCAAAATATTCAGCCTCCAGACACGTCAAGAGAAAGGAATTTCGACTCTCAGGTGTCCAAAAAATACCTTCCAATCTTTGAGAATTTTCATAGAGAAACTTCACCATTTCGGTGCCCTTGTTGTAGGAAGCCGCTATGTGGAGCGGCATCATTCCTAGACTGGTAGGGATATCGATAAGGGCCTTGTTTTTTTGTAGCAATATGCGGGCTATTTTAACATGGTGTCTTCTAACTGCTATACATAAGGCAGTGTAGGAACTCTTATTTTGAAGCTCCAGATCTTTCTCATCCATCAGTGCCACCAGATTTTCCACAAACTCGGTCTTTTTTCTAAACACTGCCACATGAAGTGCTGTCTCACAGTTTTAGTGATACTGCATCTTACGAGCTCTTTCTCTTTGTTGTTATCTAAAATGTCCTTGGCTGTTTCCCAGTCACCTTTCCTTGATGCTCTATAGAGAGGCATAGATTTTGATGTACTCTTGTCGTTTTCCTTCTAAATAATATCAAAACCAAGTCATTACCCTATTTTGATGAAAATAAGTGAAACAGTTTTGTTTTCAAAGTAAGATTAATAATAAATGATAAGATCACTTCAGAGAAATCAGTCTCGCCATTCAATGATAACAGATATGTCATTAACAAATGAAATGCTGTCGGTTTATCATATAATTATTATGATCTATTGCAGTAATCCATCTTTATTTAAGGCTTTGTGTAAACTAAGGGCAGATTCTTTAACAGCAAAGGTTATCAAGTTCTTATTTTAACCGGTGCAGCTGATATTCAGTAATGGCACATCGATCAGCACACATATGATATCAGAACAAAGTTTAAAATTGAGTGAGGTACATTGGTATTTTTTAGGTTCAGGTATGATAATGAAATATTTGGGGAATGTTGCTGATGGACTATAAAATATGGCAGCTTTGAAACTTCATCGAAACATCTTTCTAAAAGTTTTATCCCTTTGATTTACGGAGTATGAATAAAAAGAAAAAATAATGAAACTGTCTCAATGAAATGTTACACTTACAAAGGAGCAAAAGATATTCAAGAAAGAGCTAAATATTTGTCAAAAGAAATCCTTTCTGATCACATACATTATTATTAAACTATGCGCGTGTGGGTGTAATTAACTGATTATTCTATAAGAACACAAGGCTAAACAAATAAATTACACACATGTCATTGTTATCGAGTTTCAAATCCACAACTTTAGCTTATACTTATCTCCATATACTGAAAACACTAAGGTGAGTCAAGATAATGTTGGTTTGTGGGAGTTAAAACACGAACGACTAGAAGTGTGTGAGCCTACGGGGCACACACGTTAAACACGAGAATACGTGATTTAACGATTTAATACTTGATATATTTGACCCGTTTCTTGCATGCATGCATACCCGATTATACTTCACGACCCATGGACTGTTTTGTCTACAATATGGGTCGGTTGGTGAGCCTTGGGCCTAGATCACTTATCCGATCGGGGGTGTTTGGGTTTGTTGCTTGAAGCTCAAGTATTGAGCCCAAGTTTTGGGTCGGTTCATGAGCTTATAAAAACCCATGCATCCAAAGGAACGATTTAACATATATCCGTAACACAGAAAAAAACTACAATCGATCTAATCTAATCCCTAACCTGATCGGATTTTCCTATATTCCGATTAGGGTATAGTTTGGTTTGTTTAAACCCCATTGCTTGCATCATTCTTTGATCCAAGAGTATTTGGAGATTCGTATAGTTTGGTAATCTTGTGCTTGTTCCTGGTCGAACGTGTTTGAGTAACAAGATTTCTGCGTTTTCTGTTTGTGGTGGTTCTCGGACCGAAAAGGGAGTTTATCGGACAAAGCTTGTCCGATATCGGGTATTGTAGAAATTGTTTCTTGGGCAGTTTTGGTTCTCGGACAGGAAGGTTTTGAAGAAGGTGTTCTTGGGTTTTTCTTGTTCGTGGTATTCAAGTTATTCAAGGTGTTGATTGGTTTAAACGTTTTTGACTAGCTTAAGCGAACGTACTTGTGTTAAAGTGTTTGTGTGTGGACTCGTAGAGGTATCTATTTTAGATACTTAGTTTCTTGTTCGTTTTATAGCGTGCACTTGGCTACTAGGGTTATTTTTCTATTTACCTTTATTTATTATTGTTTATTATTTACGTGTTTCCTAATTGCATAAACTAGATCCAATTTCATTGCGTCTTTGTATGCGTTACTTGGTTAACTAGATCTAAAATCCCAACAGATAATTAACAACAATTTTACTTTAGAACAATTATTTCCATATACTTAAGAAGACTGGAAGAGAATGTTGTCAATTAATAGTAATATATTTGTGATAATAATGATTTTTTGCATGTTAGCTAGTACTTGTCCATCTTACACCGAGTATATTAAGACGTTTGTTTTACCTGTATGAATCGCCATAATGTTCTTATATTGTTAAATCGTGCGGATAGCAATTTGTTTTAGCACTAACATTCTCTGGCGTCTAGGAAAACTTGATAAACGAGATTGCATTTTCCTAGTATGAGAAAAACAAAATATTGGTCGAAAATTGCAAATACTCACACACACATACATGTTCCCAAGGAACTTGAACCCACAACTTATGGTTGGTGGGGCGCCTTTCGTACCATTATGCCCATTGGTATAAGATACAAGTTGATACAAAACTGAAACATGAATCCAATATATTTTAAACCAGAATAACTCGGTTAGATTTACGGTGAAAAAAAGGCTTACCATCAAGTAGATCTTGACAAGGTAGATTCAATGCCCGTGCTTGAGCCGAACCACACGGAATGTCAACATGGTACTCTTTGCTAATGGGAATCTCCTCATCGATTAATGGATTCATCACTCCAACTGCTTACTATTCTGCATAATCACATAGCATTAGAAATGGATGCAAATTCAAAGCAGTAACAAATAAGGATATATGTATCACCAATAGGTGAGAACTCTTATCATAATATATACACCTCAATATCACTTCGACAGGTTTAATCAGTGTATTAAAAAAAATAGACTTCCATAAGAATTTATATGCAACATTGAGTCACTTTAGTGACAGAGAAGTCTTAATTATATATGTATTAAAAAATAGACTTCCATAATTAGTGATAGAGAAGTCACTAAGAATTTTATTTAATATAAAGGGACAAGCTTTGTATATCTTCCACAAGATCGACTTTTACTATATATGAACATCACAAATTTGCTTTAACTGCAGCTGAAATCTTAAACCCCGGCAAAAATAGAATTGTGCTATTTAAACCTACAATACAAGCCTAAATATATATGTAATGCATAAATCACTTATACAATTGCATTAAATACTTTCTCTCTCTAAATTCTCACCAATCAATTTTTTAAATCAACCAATCAAATCACTAGGTTTATTTGTAGACATGATTAGTAGGTCTAATTCATTTTTAAAAAAGATTATATTTACTTTATATATAGTATAGATATAGATAACACGAAACAATAAATCAATTTCATCATACTATCTATTTTATCGCAAATTTAAGTTTAGTTTCTTTGCGAGTATTTAGTTTTCCATTTGTTATATTTTATTGTGAATTTAGTGACTTTTGTAGTGGCATTTTGCCAAAAAAAAGTCACTGAAGGATCATTATTTGTCAATAAAAGCGTCACCAAAAAGAAAAATGTCGCTTAAAATACGGGAACAATCCCAAAAAGAAATATAAAAGTCACAGATTTGCGGTAAATGGTTATTTTGATAAGACCATGGTTATTTATTTTGTAAAAGAGTTGAAAAGTCAAGTATTTTCTTTGTAAATAAATATATAAAGAAACACGACATACATGGCTATGTTTGGCACACAAGATTATGGAGAGATTATCTTATTTTTTCAAAAAATAAGCTATTTAAAAATAATCTTTGTTTGTGAAACATAACTTATAAAGATTATAAAAAATAATCTTCCATAATCTCGAAAATAAAAGGTTCTTCATGTAGCTTATAAAATAATCTTTTTATAATCTTTTTAAGAACAACACCAAGACCAAAGATCAAGAATAAAGACCAAAGATCAAGACAATATATTTTTGCCAAACATACCCATAAGCATGTAAGAGTACCTTTAACTTTTTTAAGCTATTGAAAAGCTTTTTTACATAAGAGTGGATGACTAAATAGAAATTGTATTTCCTCATACTATTTATTCCTACTCATAGAATCGTGATATGTAACAGAATTAACAGTTTAGATGAAAGAAAACACATGTTATATAATTGTGTTGGTAACATGATCAGTATGAAAAATTTGTAGGATGAATTATCAATGCTCACTAAATAATGACTAATTTGAGCAATGCATAACTATTCTGAAATCTTTTGAACCAAATACTTGATTACATCGAATACTCTCATTTTACAAAGTTTTTGGAGAATTTCAAATATTATATGAACTACTGTAGTTTTTTTAGTAAAACATAAGTTTTGTAAAAACATGATACACATTAAAGATGCTTATAAAAAGATCCAATTATGACAAAAGTAAGGTATTATACTTTGCACATTGAGGAAATAAAGTATTATTATTTCGTTCGTCATATTAATTACGAAATCAGCCCCTTATATATGCTAAGTGGATAAATATTCTGAAACCTCTAGTAATTGTTATTACGACATATCTAAATAAGTATGCAGTTGGTTAATACATTAAAGAAATACTAAATCAAATTTTGTGATTACAACGCACGGAATATACGAATATGTACTAAAAATCAAATTGAATAATGTTCAACTAGACTTTACACTATGATTTTTTTTTCCGGAAAAGAAACAATAATATATCTCTACTACATATAAAGAGAAATAATTTAATAAGTAATGTATAATTACTAATATGCCTTTAAATGTAAATTAATATTATATCTTGAATTATAATCTACAATGTTGTTAAAAAAAATTATATTATGCAGTGTCAACACCCCTTTTGATAACCTTCTTCTAACTATATATATTATTTGAGAATTGCTAAAGTCTCCTATAATCTCTTATTACTAATTCATTTACACACACCAATGTTGTTTAATTCCGACACTTATCAAGATTTTACGAGTATGAGATAAGTAGAAATAATTTGTAAGAGAAAATAGCATTTTCCATATTCTATAACTTCCATGTAATTTTTTCTAGCTTCTGCTAGCTTTTATATCATCCGCCGTTCAAAAAAAAAACAATTTAACAACTTTTTTGACGTATGCCATGCATGTCAAGTTTTATGAATGTTAGTTTAAAAAAGAGGAGACCTTGTTTTATTTACCGACAACATTATTAGTTTCTATAAATTGATTCACACTCTACTATATAACACATTATATTTCTACTTTTTTTAGTTGATAGAAATGAGTGATTTAGAAAAGTTTTTGTTATTGTTGAACAAGTTTTCAACCAAAATAAGGCTAGTGTAATTGTAATATTTTATTTTGTTAGGTCACCATATATGTAACACAAGCATCAATAGAAGAAATAGAGAAGAGATGAAGGCGGATGAACAATAAACCAAACACACACACACGTAAGAATAATGAAGAGTTAGGCGTAGAGTATGAATGAAAGATAAATTGAACAACCAACCCTCAGTGAGGGTTATTACATAGTATTTATAGGAGAGGAGCTAGGCAACACTCCTAGTCCCTTCCTTTCTCTTATGGGCTTGGGCCTGGGCTTATGGGCCTTCTACATAAGCCTAAGCAATTACTAACATAAATGTCATATTAAGCTAACTATTACATATGAATCACTAACACTTGAATTAAGGTTTAGGAGTGATTCCAACAATCTCCCCCTCAAGTGCTAGTGATGAATGAAAGAGTGATAAACGTTGAAGGTGCAGATGTAATAGTAGCTTTGACGTCTTCTGACATTCTTCTTTCTTGTGAGAAGAAGTGTCTTGATTCGAACAATCTCCCTAGTGTAGAGAAATTGTTTCCTTTGAAGTATTCTGCTTTGACGTCATCGTTTTCTTTGTTCTTTAGTACATTGTTCTTTGTGGTGGAAGTGATAGTATGTTGTTGTTGTCGCATCAGTGCCTTCACGCTCCGGTGTCTCCACGTCTTTCTCCAACATGCTCACACGCTCTTTAACGTTGGATTACAGATTGATGAAGTTCTTTAAGTCTTTAAACTTTGTAGATTCTTTGTTGACGAAGAATCATTCGACTTTGTGTTGCCTTTGATTATGAGAGAACTTCCATAAGTGATGTTGTTGGTATGAGCATGTGGAGAATCGACGATCGGTCCGCTCGAGCTTCCATAAGAAGTAAACATAAGAAAGGTTAGTAATAAGCGGATTAAGCACTTATAAGTTTGAACTTCGAGTGTTAATGACATAGTGTGAAAAACAACTCTAATTCTCACAAAGGCCGTTCTGAACCGGAGTCCCACAAGTGAGATAACACGATGTCAAAGTACACATACGGTTCAAATGAGTCACCGAGGTACACAAGCATCACCACGATCGTAGACCGTTTGAGACCACTAAGCGTAATCCACGGGAGTTACCGAATCGACTGCTGTCGTGGTGTTTGATGTTGACCTGGCGGAGTTTCCATTCAATCACGAGGATCGCGGATGTGAACCTCTCATAAATGTTCTCGACGATTGCTAAGATCGTGTAGGACTCGATAATGTACCACCGATGTTCTTATTGTTGAACAACAAGTGATGAAATGTCAAGTGTACCTAAGAGATCTTTTGATGAATCTCGTGGCTCTAGACTCAATAGTGCTTTTGGTTTTCTGAGCGGAGACTAGGGAGAGGGTCTCCTCTTCAATACCAGCTATCTCAGAAAGCCGATAGTTTGCGTAGGGTTCCTGTGAGAATGAAACAAGCTTCTTTTGAGAGAAACTTGAGTGGCTAAGAAGGTTTAGTGCATGCGTCACGGGTCCATGACAACTTTAATCTTCAATACCGGTGTCATCTAGTGACAACCAAGAGCATATGAATTGAACCCGTGTGCGCCCTAAGTTGAATAACTGAGGCTATTTCTTTTCACCCTTTACTTTGCATTTCTTTTAATTCTTTAACTCCTTCTTTCTCCAATTCTCATTTCTCCTTTTATAATCGTACCTAAGGACTTCTAGATTCTAACTATTTGTGATATCCTTGGGTAGATCCTCCGCTCTGGCGGATCATAGACAGTTATTCTAACCTTAATCACCTTATAACTCCATTGCCATAAAAACATTTTTCATGAAAATCTCTCGAAGTGTTTGTGAATGAAAAACATGTTTGAACACTTCAAGAGTTTTAGATTTTCAGAAATACTCCCCCTCCACATGTGCTTAAGAGTTTTGACAGAAATATGCACAGTGAGGAAAGAGCGCACACTTTTTGAATTGATCGACTCAAGATAGACAATTCCTTGCGAGACACGATTACATTGCATAGTTAAAGAGATACATTGTCAGCTTTTAGGTGACAACTAGCTCTAGTAACTACCTTGAAGGTGTGGACAACCCCGAAAGGTTGTCAAACCCGTCAAAGTTCATGTCTATCAAGAGCTTCTCGAATGGTACGATCTACTCGGATAAGTCTTGGAAGACAAATCTTTTCGATGTATGACTGTTCAGATCCCGTCAATTCATGGGTTGAAGTCTTTTCACACGAGGATTCAAAAGCAATACACAACCTATTTCTTATCACATAATTTTCCCCCCCTCAAAAATGGCATATAAATGTTATTTTTGAAGAAATGTTTGAGAATAAATATGACCATTTTGAGTTTTGATGGGAAGATGACCACTGTGAATAATTTGTGAACAAAGTTTTTTAATCAAATACTCCCCCTCAACAAGTGATATAAACTTTTGAGGTTTTGAAAATCATAAGGGGAAGTACTTGTCCTTTTGAGCAAAACCTTTTAAAAGTGAAAGGTTTGATAGGTTTTACTCAAAAGTAAGAAGCTTTCGCTCCTTTTATAAGATTGAGGCAATCAAGCGCACCACATGGTCCTTTCTTGACAAGAACGGTTTGTACAACGATATATGTGCACAAGCCATTGTCATTATAAATCACACATCCAAAATAATAGGAAATAGAAGCGAGTTTAAGGGTACCGTGAAGTCCATCAATCTTTCCAGGAATGCGAACAGGGCGTTGATAGCCGACGAGAGCAATCCTGGGACGACCACCTACAAAGCTCTCCAGTGTTCTGAACTGGTCCCTTCTGTGCAACCTTTCATCAATCCTAGTGATGATCCTCTTCACATCCCGTTTATCCTGAGAATTCCATCGCTTTGGAGACCCAATGCCTTCATATATCTCCTTCAACCGATAAGCCAAGTCATCCTTAACCTTCTTCAATGTGTGATCCCCAAACTTGTGAAGATCTCTACATGCCATCAAACAGTTTCGTTGTAGTTCACTACGGTAAATTACTCCGGACGGTTTGCTGATGAGGGTGCATTGTGGAAGTTGGTTGATGTCAGGTAGTTCTAGTTGAGGTCTGGTAAAGTTGACACGGGTCTGATATGATTCAACTGCAAGCTGTAGATCTTCTACACGTTCTTTGATTACTATGCTTCTGATGAAGATAAGCAAGGACTTGATGTATTCATGTTGAACTTCAGTAGAGAATTGTCTCATGCGTCCCTGTACTTTTGGCAAGATACAGATCTTCAATGTCGTTGAGAGACAGATTCTCAAAGTCTGCTTCACAGAATGCATACTCTCTTTCGTCTTGTCTTTTGACCACGAAATTCTTTAGGAAGGTGTAGTCCCATTTAGACGAAAGATCAATATGTTTAATAGCAACGATCCCTTTAGTACTATGCACTGCATGTTGAGACTTTCGAACCTGAAAGCTCTTGTAGTAGATTCGTCGGCGTTCTGGCCAATGGTGAATCCCGTACTTTGCATCGATGTCATATTGTTCCACACTGTTAGAGAACAAGTGAGTAGCCTTTTCTTCGATGGCTATACAATTTGAGTATATGGCTGCCGGGAACGGAATTGTGAGTGATGTAGCGTATTTCCTTGAACCATCGCCACCGTGTAGAAGGAATTCCAAATCTTTGTTGAAGAAATATCGGAATGGAATCTTAGGTTGATCTGGTTGACCAATTGTTGGTAGAGGTTTAGACCAGTCGGTGTAATATGGAGCGTTGTCCCGTCTGGTGAAGTCGATGTTTGCTTCGGGGTTGAGCCAATCAATGTTGTTAGACATGGCTCCTGCTATATTATTAAGGTGATACTCAACTTCAATAGCACTTTCCAGTGTCTTTGAGCGGTTGAAATGCTTCATTCTTGATTCGCTTCAACTCGGATTTCGTCATCTTTTTCACACGGAATTTTCTTGCAAGAACTTAGCATGCTCAATGTACGACCTTCTACCGCATCTTGACCTTGGTGGGTAGGGAGTAGAATCAACAAGCTTCGAAAACCGGTCAATTCGGTATCATCCTCGTCCGACCATGATACGGCGTCGACCATGGCGCCTTCTTCTTCTTTTTCTTAGGCCTAGATGAGGATTCGATTTCTTAGCGATGTCGGGAGAGGTGGGTTGTTGTCGGGGCTCGGGGACTTCCTCATCGTCACCACCCGAATACCAAGTGATCACCGGTTTTCGAGTCCGGGTGGTAACTCGAATCCCGAGGTTTGTCGAGAAGAGCGAGGAGGAGATCGTGGTCGGTTTGAGTCCTTTGGGGTGGAGGTGCATTGAAGATGATTCACCAGTTTTCTTTAGACGTTTAGGCTCGTCAGTCTTATCCTTATCCTTGTCTTCATCGTCTCTTGGACGTTTAGGCCTTTGAGCTTCCTCTCTGCATGCTGATTTGAGTTGATATTCTAGCAGTGCTTCAAACAATTTACCTTCGTAAGAGGCAAATGTTGCAGATCGTTTAGACATTTGAGCTACCAGCCGATTAACCGATTCAGCATCTGAGAAGATTATAGGATCAGTTGGATTGATGTTGACATGCATTGGTGTTGATCTCATAGTTTGCTTGGCCAAATGCAATAGATTCGGATATAGTTGTTTGGTAAACATCTCCTTTGTAACTCCAGGAACGATGTCAAGAAGGAACTTGTGAGTGTAACCTTTGATCATTTCGTTCATTTTCCCTTGAGGATCACGTTCCATGAACTTCGGATGTACTCCTTGCATCTTTCATCTTGTCATTCGTCATGAAGGTCTGTATGTCGGTCGTGAGAAAATTCACTTTTGTAAAGCACGTCTTTCTTTCTAACCGCTGATGACTTTAACGATTCGTGTCTTTGCGAGAAGTCTAAGAGTCCTTTGGCTTCTTCACTTATTTGGATGTGGATCGGTTGATCTTTTGGATGGTGGTGGTGAAGAGTGAGAAGGCGAATCGATGATGAAGAGACATGAGGAGACTCGGGGTCCTTTGGTGGTTCGAAGTTTCCTCCTTAGAACGTGCGGGACTGTCAAGAAGAAAATGATCATAGGCGGTTTCTTCTTCATTTCCAGACATAGCCTTATCATCAGCCTTAGAATCATCAGCAGAAGTTTTCTCAGTCTTTTCAGTTTATGGTTCCTCAATATCAAAGTTGATGGAGTCCTCAATCTGCCGTTGTTGTTGTTCGTGGGTGATGGTAGTACCAGTTCCCTTATCGGGTTGATTAACCGCATCAGGAACTGGTGTGGCATGAGTACCACCGCTTGAACCTCCAGGGCCACGAGTTTGATCTTTTACGAATTCATCGGCAAAGTGTTTATGTCTGAGTTCCTTCAACTTTTTTGATATTCTCTTTCTTCGTCAATCGGTTCTTCTTGAACTCTCCTTATCATGTTCAACCACAGGAGCTTTCCTTTTTCCTTTATCTGCTGGTGGACTGGGAGGTTTAGGTACCGATGGAGTGTCATCTTTAGCAGTTTCAGAGTAAAGGATCTCTTCATCAGTATCAGTTTCCTCCGAGTCCTCGTCCGTTAGCTTTCTTTGCGGTTCAGGCTTTGGAGTAGGAATAGGAATAGCTTCCTTGGCGGGAACTGTCCTCTTGCGTCCAGGTTTCCTTTTGGGGAACTTTCTTTGACTCTCGGTGCTTATAGCACTTCCTGCACTGCCTCTTCTGCTTTTCCTTGTAGGTGTACCAGAAGATTTTTCATCTAGAAAACCAACTTTGTTCTCTTCCACAGCTACCAAATATCTTTTATAAGAGTAGAGTTGTTTAAGTTCTTCTGAGAGAAGGTGATCCGGCAACACATCACCTTGTTTCTTTGTTGTAGACTCCTTAAATCTGACTGTTAGAGTGGGTTCAGACAACATGTCATGATTATCGGGGTCATTGATTCTCTTGGGGATATCTGGGTTATACCCAAGTGCTCTTTGAATCAACAGTTTTGTATATCCGATATAAGGGATCTTTGAGCCAAGCTTTTGAGGAATGTCATCATGTCATCCCATATCGAGCTTCAACTTGATGTGCTTCATGTTGATCAAAGCCCAAAGATTTGCGATTCACGAGCTTGGGATGCTCATAGCCACCGTCGCGACCGAAACATATTTTTGATGATGATGTAAAGGGTTCTCCAAGTGAGGAATATTCTTGAGATCCACGTGTGAATGCTTAGTGATAACTCCTGAAGCCGTCATACCCAATATCAATCAAAATTGCGAGCGTCTCTTCGGTTGGTGCAGCAGAGTATTGATTGGTATGATGTCGGGAATGAGGAGGACAAATATTAAATCTGCAGTGTGATGATGACTTGTTTGTCATTGAGTGTCACCGTCGCGTTTTGTCCTTGGATCTTTTGCATTGTAGTCCGTAATCGTTGAATGTAGATCTCGTGAATCTTGTAGTAATTGGAGAGCATATTCTGATAAGGATGATTCTTGAGAATGTCCACAGAAATCAAGCAAGAAGACTCTGAGCAGGTGAGGGTTTCAAAGTCAACACGAAGGTTGTTCTTTCCAATCTTCATCGGATAGCCATTTGGGAAGATATCAGCAATGGTGAGAACATTTGGTGCATCCACATTCATTTGAGCGTCCATGTCGTGATCTGAAATATATTTAGCCAAAAGAACCAACATATCGAAAGACATTATGTTAGTCAACAGATGGTTTTATTGTCTAATTATTGAATGTGCAATGTTGATGATTGTTACTGAGTCCAAAGTCACTTGTTTGTCCAATAGTCCAATGACGCCGTGAAAAGTTTCATGAGTTAGTTAACTTTAAGTTTTAAAGTTTATGTTATTACTAATTTTTCACAACATATTAAACGTTTAAGCTTATTAGTGACATTATTGGATTCGTGACGTTATGATTTATTTATTTACAATTTTGCACGCGTAACAATTCATAATGAAGGTTTAATCAAGGCTTAGGCGTGAAATGGTAGCTTATGCGTAAGCAGAGTCATACGCGAAACGCAAGCTTATCGCGTGGGTTCATGTCTTCGCAGAAGAAATATGCAGCGTGGGAAAAAGGGACCTTATCGTAGAGCTTACGGCGTGGCGTATATAAACCTTATGCGTAAGGCTTACTAGTAAGAGTAGACCTTATGCGTAGAGGTCATCACACGCATATCCTTCACGGGATACGCGAGTCCCTTATGTAGAACCTCACGCGTGAACGCCACGCGAAGATTTCTCTTTACGCATAACATGCTACGCGAAGGTGATCCTTATGCGTAGATATCTAACAACCTTGATTACGATTTTTACGTGTAGCAAACCCGAAATAACATCATCATAGCATCAATATTAACGCATACATTCATTCTATAATGATTTAATCACGAACACTCATTCAAACAGGTTAGGCGAGAACATATGTTACGCGTAGCCTAAAACCCTAAAGTTCAAGAATTACGCTATGAAATCTAGCCATAGGATTTGCACCAAAGTTTTTACGGGATGTTTTAGAAGCCTAATGAGATGTTTTATGCCGTTTTAACATCAAATACACGTGAATCAAAATACCTAATTCTCAAGAACATAAACCCTAAAATTCAGCTTTATCACGATTGATGTTTCGGGTATGAACTAAGCATAGATACATTCGATTAAACATGTAAGCAACATCTTTAAGCAACCAATCAACCGAATCGTTCACAATGAAAGTACCCAAATCACGCATAAACCCTAGTTTTCAAAAATCATTAAATACGTGTATCGGGTGGATTTGTTTGATAAAATGGTTTTGTTACATAGTTTTGAGCATTAAAACACCATTATATCATAGCAAACATACACTTGATGATCTTGTGTTCATATGCTTATGCGTAGAACACGAAAATCATCAAAGCACAAGATTTAGCGTTGGATTTGCAAATAAATCAAAACCATTGTTTGTAAATACGTTTAGATTATAAAACCACTTACAAAATGATGATCAAGAACTCGGATTGATGGTTGATTATTAGGCGTGGGATTTAGGTTGGTGAATAATAAATGAGATGAAGTAAATGAGTTAGGTGGAGGTGTTTTGTTAAAAGAGTTTAAGCTTTTGACACATTCAGTCCTTCCATTTTAGTCATTTACATCCAACGCCCATAACTTCCAATTTGGTTATCAAACGAAGGATATTTGAAAGAACTTTGACGACACTCCCCCTCGACTTAAGAAATAATGAAGGTTTATAAATTTTAGTCCGAGGAGTGTTCAGAAACCGTAAATGTGACCACCATTATTTAAGAAACAACCGGATAGAATAACATGCAAGTACAAGGTTTTATAAAGCGAAAATATTTACTTTCTCCCCTCAACACTTGATCGAAAATCTTGAATTTTGAAAGATTTGAGTGTTGACGAAGATTTGTACTTGCCATGTTAAAAGAAATAGAGATAGAAGAATATTTTTGTTGTTTTATCTCGATTTTATATTTTTGTATTTTGTTTTTGAAAATATTTACAAAAGAGGGTTTTGGTGTTTGATGGTTTTTAAGAATGTTTTAAGAGTTCATCCAATTCCTCTTGAGTCAAACACCGCATACCAATCCGTGGACTAAGTCATTAAACCTAGCGAGGAGCTAAGGCTTTGGTGAGAAGATCGCACAATTGGTATTTTGTACCCACAAATATAATTCAACGTTACTGCTCCACGTGGTCCTTGATGAAGTGATATCAAGATCGATGTGCTTTGATTTGAATGTTGTCTTCGAGTTGCACGAGATTGCAATAACACTCCGATTGTCGCGAGACATCGGGATTCATCAAACACGTAACCATAGTCTTTGAGTTGTGTTCTCATCCAAATGACTTGAGCACAACACGCCGACATCGGGTACATATTTTGCTTCAATTGAGACGTTGATGTACAATCCTCGCTTCTTCGATTGCCAAGACACCGCTTGTCACCAAGAAATTGTAGTGCTCTCAAGTACTTTTTCGAGAGTCTAAGCATCCTGCGTGGTCGCCGCCGAAAAAGCTATTAGTTCAAAACCGTAATCCTTCGATACGGATCCCAAATTAATGGTTCCCTTGATGTATCGGAGATTCTTTTAGCCTCGAGAGGTGGGTTTGAGTTGGTCTCGTCGATAATGGGAGCAAAGATATCGGCAAAGACAATATCGGGCCCTTTGGGTCGTTAGATACATGAGAGACCCAATGATACTACGGTATTTTGTAGGGTCAACCAATTTCCCATGCAAATCAACGTCCAACTTCTTGGTATGTGACATTGGTGTGGCATAAGTATCACAAGTATTCATTCGAATTTATTCGAATTTCAAGGGCATATTTGTAATCGACTCAAGAAAATACCACGGGTGATTGATGAACTTAGGTCCTAGAAAGAACGTAAGTTCACCCATCATTGACATTTCAAAATGTTTCTTCATTAGTTTTGCAAAAGCAATTGAGTACTTTTATGTGTTGACCCAAAATGATGTCATCCACGTAAATTTGAACAATTAAAATATGTTCCCCGTGATATTGTATGAAAAGAGTTGGGTCGACCGAACCTTTGGTAAAATTATTGGCAATGAGGAAGGATGATAACTTATCGCATCACCCGAGGAGCTTGTTTGAGTCCATACAGAGCTTTGTTCGGGTTGTAGACATGGTTCGAGAAGCGGGATCAACGAATCCTTTCGGGTCGGTCGACATAAACCGCTTTTCAGTTGACCATTCAAAAGCGGTTTGGCGTCCATTTGAAAGACCGTTATATTCATATGAGCATGACGCGAGAAAGATCCGGCGACTTCAAGGACGAGCAACCGGAGCGAATGATTCTTCAAAGTCAATACCTCTTCACATATATAACCCTTAGCCACCGTGACGTGACTTGTTTTACGATTCGTTCCCTTCAAACATCCAATTTGTTCTTCCAAATCCATTTGAGACCAATGACGTAGACCCTGTTGGTCTTTCAACCGCCCCATACTTCAAGACGTTTGAATTGGTTGACTTCTTGCATGGATTCGATCCAGTTGTCTTTGTCATTGCATCCTTAATGTTTTTAGGTTCGATTGGCGAGCGGTGAGTGCATAAATGCAATGTTCACCATCGTGTGAAGACGTTGTCTCGTGACTAATTGGTTGATTTGGGTTGCCAACAATATTCTCAAGAGGATGGTCTTTGTCCGATGTGTAGAGGTTGATGTTGGTATACATTGTGCGATTTTGAGGATTCAAATGACTTGTGGATGATTCCGTGACATCGGTGTGCAGATTCATTAGCAAGCGGGTTAAAGAACGATTTGGATCAAAACCTGCAGTGGGGGTACTTGATTGTTTAGAACATCATCGGTGATTCCGTCGTTGGAAGCATTTTGTTCAACTGTTGTTGTGGGGTCAATCGGTGGTGCTTCTTCAACGGTAGTTGTTGTAGCGAGTGTATCGGTATAAGAGTAGTATCGGGTTGAGCAGGAAGCAATGGATACACCGGAGCACGTTCATCAATATCGCCTTTGAAGAGGAGCAAATAGTCTTTCCATTTGTTGGCGTAAGTCGGGGGCTTGATTCAACTGATGATGGGGTTTGAGGAAGTTTAAGCGGTTATAGCGGGGTTCCAAGTTGTTATACTCGTAAGCCATTTCAAGTAATTTCATCAAAATTAGCATGAATCGTTTCCATAACTTTTGCTTTGTAATGACGATTCCGCATCCGGTAACCTTTAGAATTCTCACAATATCCAATAAAGACTCCAATGTCACTTTGGCTTTGAGCTTTCAAAGTCATCACGATCATTATTCGGATAGAAAGTGATCCAAATACATGAAAGTGTTTAAGATTAGGTTTTCGGTTGTGTAAAAGCTCAAATGGTGTTTTGTTGTGGCGCTTTGTAATCATTGATCGATTCCGAGTGTAGCATGCAGTTGAGGCAGCTTGACCCACAAGTAATATGGAAGTTTAGCATTAATTAACATCGTTCGGGCGCTTCCACTAACGCACGGTTTAAATCTTTCGACAACTCCGCTTTGTTCGGTGTGTGGGCAATAGATGTTTGATGCTCAATTCCCACTTTCTCAAAATATTCTCGAAGAGTTTGATTTACAAATTCGGGCCTTTGTCCGCTCGAATTTGTCTCGCGGTGTTTTGAGTCAATCAATTTTCGTGAGAAAGGTGATGATCATCGTGGAGCTTGATCTTTACTTCAAGAAAATAAACCCAAGTCCATCTTGAGTAGTCATCAACAATTACTAAGATTTAGCGCTTGTCGTTAATCGTCTCGCACGCGCGACGGGCCACACAAATCCATGTGAAGAAGATGAAGACATCTTGAAGGTTGATGAGCGCTTATTCACTCATCGTTTTACCCACCTAAGACCTCAAAATGACCAAAACACCCAAATATGATCAAAATATGTTAAAATATCCTCTGAGTGTGTTTTGTGTCTTGCGGTACAAAAGGATTGAAACAGGCTAAAACAGGCAAAATCGAGTAGAAATCGGAAGAAGTGTTGAAACCGACTGAGTCGAGTTGATTTTCTACATTTTGAGCCCGGGACGCATGTTTGGGTGAGAGGAAAACAAACCTAAAACCTTACCCGAACCCAAAATACCCATTTACCCTTTTCCGACACCCAAAATGACCAAATTACCCTTTTGAACCAAAAATCCAAATAAATCCCATTTACCCGAAACCCAATTTTATAAAACTCATTTTTATTAACACCAATTTTAGTTTTATTTAAAAAAAAATTAAAACCAAAAATACATTTTATTAAAAACTTTTACAAAACAAAACAAAAGCCAAAATAAACTTTAGCCACCCAACCCTTTTACCCTTTCTACATCCCTGTTCTTACCCAAACTCCCAAACCCAAAATGGCGCCATATTTCCCCCCCTCTACCTCTCTTCATCATTTTCTCAAATCCCCAACCCACTCACCCATCACCCAATGCATAGTTACGGAAATACCCATGCCACTTTGGCAATCCAAAGTGCAAAAGTGGATCAAGGGCTGTGATGAGACCAAGTGTTAATCCAAGGAGTAATCAAAGGTGGGGATGGACTAAAGAAAGCACAAAGGATGGTTTTGCTTGTTTTGTCTCACAAAACAAACACAGAAGAAAGAAGCCAAGAAAAAGGAGAAAGCAAATTTTTTTATTTCCTGTATAAATAATCATTATAGGATTAGTGTAAAAGTCTTGTCTAGAAATTACATCTCTAGTCCCATTTTATTTTATTGTCATTTACCTTCATTGTACTCTTTCAATTTTCAATGCTACTTAAATTCGGCTTTAATTTATTTGGTTTATGCAATTTCTAAGTTCCAAGATTTTTTTTTCTGTCTCGGCCATTTGTCAAATGTGTTAGCTACAGATTGATTAAACCCATTTTGAGCTTGTTTTGATATCGCAAATCGCTTTTAAAATTTTTACATTGTCAGCTACTTTCCGCCCAATGGGGAGCGTTTGATCGGCTTTAGCTTTTGGGTCAAAATCAACTTTTGACCCATTTTGGGTCAAAAGTCATCTCATTTTGTTTTAACATAGTGTATGTTGATTGGTAGTTTGTTAGAATGCAAGTTAGAATCTCAATTCGTTTTAAATCTCATAAGTCTTATCGCTTCAAAGAACCTAATCAAAGACACAAAGCAGTTCTTTCCACCCTTTTTTAGCTTTTTAATGTTGAATTATTGCTTATTAGGTCCCCTTTAGGCCTTTTAGATAATGTAGATTAGGAGTTAGCTTTTGATTAGTTTTATTTGTAGCTTTTGTTAGCTTTTATCTTCCCATGTAAGCTGTCCCATAAGCCCTCTTTGCAGGGTAACTTGATCTCCATTTCAACTAATTTGGCCCCATTTTCATTTTACAAGTAGCTACAGAGTGAACTTTAGGTTTTGATTGCTTTGGTATTTTAGCTTGTGTGTACTATTATTCATAAGCTTTAAAAGCCCCTTTTGAATCTGCATAGTCATCAAACAGTCCATTGTGCAGGCCAAACAGTAGTTTTTTTTATAGCTTATGGATGTCTTCTTTTTGCTTATTTCTGTCCCCCATTAATGCTCTTTAGGATGAGTAGATTAGGAGCGTAGTTTTAGTCTTTTGATTAGCTTTTTGCAAACTTTTTGTTGTTTTTTTTCTGTCTCAAATTCCTTTAATGTGCCTTAGCTTTTTTTTTTTTGCTTATGTTCCTTATTTTCTTATCTTATGAACT
>CM040239.1:266825881-267027438 GCA_022545495.1 Chrysanthemum lavandulifolium | reverse complement strand
TTACTTTCATGAGATTCTTGAAAATTATGAAGAATAAAACTCCAAAGCATTAAACAAGGGTCATGCTGTTCTTGTGTAAAAAAGTTTGTACTACATGTCCAGTTTTGTAGTTTGTGCCCATTTTTATTATGTGTCCATTATTTTTTATTTATTTTTTTTTCAGCATGTGTTTGGGGTTTTTTGCAGCATAGTCAAGATTACCTGAAGTAGTTTTGCCTTTTTTTGCAGCATTTTATTTCCAACGAAATAAAATGTATACGCTTTCAACAGTGAACAAGAAACAAATCCAAAGTGTTTAACATAGTCAAAAAAAAAAAAAAAAAAAAAAAATACGAAACAACCATAGATATAAAGCTAAAAAGATTTTCAAAATAAAAACCATAAAAAAGCTTACTGATAACAACTCTTTGATTCACATGATGTATGTTTTACTCTGGTAATTTTCTCTAAAATAATTTGTGTTTAGTGAATCCTAAATATAGTATCATTGTATATAAAATTTACTTCAGATCCAATTTGATTTTACTTAATATTTACGAAATAAAAATGAAAAATAGAGCAAATATAAGCTTTTGTGACTTTCAAACTTTATCTAGCTTTGTTGACTTTTACACATTCATTAGACCTAGATGTTTCACTAATAAAACATGAGCATACAATCATATACTATAAATTAGAGTAACTGCTCCTTATAAAATTGGAGAACAAAAAAATAAATAAATAAATAAAAAATAAAAATAAGAAAAATCTGACTACATGAAAACTTCGTTGAAGGTGGTCATTATCGAAGCCGGTGTTCTTTGATCGCCTCGAAATCGTGCTGATCACGCATGTCGGTCGAGTGAAATACTCTATGACCTTATAGATGACATTAATAATCTTCATGTGGAGTAGATTTCGTTGTAGTAGTATTAGCATTTGTTGTTGTACTTGTTTAATGTTTTAATGTTTAACGTGTTTATTTTTATGTTTAATTAAATGGAAACAAATTAGACGAATAAAAAATAACACAAAAATATAACAAATACACAATAAAAAAAATAACGTAAAAAACTATACAAATATATTTTACATAAACAAAATATACTGCGCATACAAAAACACTACACAAATAAATATACTCTACATATACTAAATAAAAACGCTACCAAAAAAAAAAAAAAAAAACAAAACTACTAGCTAGCTATGGGGTGTGGGAGAAGTGTAAGGTGTGCGAGTAGACTTCCTTTAAAACAATTTGGTCTCATTTCCCATCACACGACAACAAGCAACATCACCATACTTTTCATGCATTTATTTTCTAAATCTAGCCTCAGAGTATTATTAAATTACTTAATACCATACCCTCTTTTTTCGCTAGTTCATAGAGTATTATATCAAAATCATTTGAGCCATGCTTGTTTCAAAGATAAAAGGGAAACCTAATCACACTTTCATTTCATTCTCAAAACAAATTAGTCACACTTTCTCTTGGTCTTTTTCCTCTCTTGGGTCACGACATCAGTAGGGTAAGCAAGGAAGCACACAAAACTTTTTGGGTTATTAGTATTGAAAACATATTTTGGTTAGGAGTTGGAAAGTTCGGGTTTGATCAATTAGGTACGATTCTTGGTTCAATTATTAAATTGATTACATGCTTAGCATTATTTTTTTATGCCCCTAGCATGATGGTCTCGTCAATTTATGCCCATAATAAAGATTAGTTGTCCAATTTATGTTCTTAAGTTTGGTTTTTCAAAAGTCCAAAAGTGGGTCTTTAAACCCGAAACTAAAGCATTGTGAGATAAATAAAATGTGCATTTTATTACAATATATTAGCAACACTATGTACATCTATATATACTTAAGAATTAATTAGAACAAAACTCGACAAAAAGTAAATGAAGATGAAATTGGGTCCCGAACATCCGAAACGTTGCTGCGTTTTGTAATGGGGAGAATTTTATTTTTATGTCAAGCATGTTCATATGCTTTTGGATTGTTTCAGTTTTATGTTTAGAGTAAAAGGTTTTTCATGGGCCAAAGTTTGTAGATTATTTTCATTTAATTTGTAACAACTTATAACATATCTAAGAAATTTAACTGTCATATGTTGCTTCATATTATGGCCTAAGTTATATGGAAGAGTAATATTTTGGTCCAATATTGTCAACTAAATAATTATATCTAAGTCACTCATATCTAACTTCATGAAATATAGTAGCTAAAATTATGTTTTAGCCAAAATGTATTGTGTGCATAATCTTTTATATAATAAAACAAAACCCCCTATTGTGAATTTTTCATTTCAAAAAATTCAATTTATACCTTATTAAGTAATATTTTTTTATTTATTATTTATCTTTTTTAAGTATACTCAATTTAAAAAGTTAAATATTTCCTTATTAGTCAAAAAATATAAAAAAACGTTTTTTATATTTAAAAGTATAATAAAGTGAGAAATACACATTTACCGTGTAGCTATTTTATCATACTTTCGTTCTTAAAATATAAAATTTACAAGAAAAAGTGGGACTCCTCTCTTCTACCAATTCCCACTGTATTATACTTCACACACAAAAACCTAATACAACACTTTTTTCCTTCCCCAAAGACCACCAACCCCTTTTCCAGAAGATCTACAATGGACGTATACGGTTATCGAAACCATCGGCACAAATTAATTGTCTCCTCAATTTTCAATCAAGCTTCATGGTAGTATTAATCACAATAAGATGCTTCGTATTTTTGTTAGACTTTCCATGGTGAAGGTACATTAATTATTATCATTGCTGTTACTCAATTATCAGTCATAAAAATAGAGTGTTTTGAGGCTTTGTCTAATGTAATTTCTTCTTATAATCAAATATGGATGTTGGAAGTGAGCTCTTTCTAAAGAACCTTACTTTTCCTAATTTATGGTTCGTTTCCAATCAACAAATTTAAATCTTGGATGCAGTTTCTATGAGTATTTACTTAAAGTTTGGATACAAGGAAACAAAACTTTAGAGGTGAAGCATTATAGGTGAGAGATTCTTCTATAAAATTAATTTAAGGGGTTTTATGAATATCAAACATGTTTCGCACTATAGCCTCTCCAGCTTAATGGTTTTAATCTTTTTATGGAACTTACAAACAGAGAAATGTGGGAGACATCAATGAAAGGTCTATTGAGCTTGGTCCGCAAGACTGCACCCTCATCTTTTACATATATTTCCGAGAAGATAGGAAATTCTTTGATTGGCAAGATAATGTCAACGTACCAAGTTTTTAGTAAAGAATGCCATTGAAAATTTAATGTATGATAAATATAGGGATTTTATTTGTTTATGATGTGTGCAAATGGATGAGCTAGCATGCTTTGCACCAGGAATGATAGCATTAGGGTCATAAAATTTTAAGTTTAATACAAAAAACCAATTTTAAGTCTATGATCTTTTTTCCTTATTGCCTAATTTATTTTCCGTGTGTCGTATAGTACTACATTTTCATTGACCTGAATATGTGAAGAGCATAAGTTATGAGGTGATAAATTTGTGCATAAGTGAAACATTGTGACAACATACACATAAACCAAATTGATATCTATCAAGTAATCGTTTAGTTATTTGTTCTATGAAGGTAATAAATCAATTGAAAATGTTGATATGAATTAAATTTTGTGCTAAATTATATAGATTGTAGGCTCAGCTTAAACACAAGATAAAACAAGAGGCTGTACAATTGCTTTAGGCATGAACTTATTATCATCGCTTATACTCTTAGACTACTATACGTCGTTTAAAGTCCGATGATATATAATGGTGCGTTTTATACTTTGTTTATTCATGTATATTGATTATTTTTTTAGGATCTTCAAAGAAAAGACAAAAGAGGCTGCAATGGCGATTAAGAGGCTCCAAGACTAGCCCGGGAGTCATACAGTGACAACAAAATGATAAGCCATTGTATGTAAATTTTTATCAACTAATTTTTATTTGATTAAGTATGGAAATAAATTTTAAATAATTTAAACATTCATGCTACCTATAATTCTTTTATAAACAACGAAAGGTAAAAATATATTAAGAATTTCTATATCAATCAGTAGTATATTTTCGAAAAATATAAAAGTAACTCAATTAGGAGTTTTTTCTATAAATCATAAGGGTCAATCAGATTATGAAATTAGGAGGTTTATGTCGTTCATATTATCTAATGTTGCTTTGATAAAAACAGTGTCCGGAAATTAGTGTTTGGCAAACTTTTGCAAATGCATGAGCAGATTGTATAAGCAATGCAATAACCCACTCACTTGCTTAAAGCTTTAGTGTATTATTAGCCTTTCGAAATTAGTGGAAAATGGATGACGATGCAACAGTATTAAGCAAGTATATCAATAAAATCATCAACATTGTCACCTTAGGGAATTTTCAGCCTTTAAACATTTGATTCACAAATAGATTTTTTTTTTAATTCGTGTATGCTTTTATTGTTTTAATAGACATTTTAAATTATTTTATAAAATTGATTTGATTAGTTACTTTCGATAGAGAATTGTATTTTGATTAATTAATATATTTATTTTAAAATATTTAATATAACTATTTCATTAGGCATTTTATTAAAGTTAATTTGGAGGTATGGTACTATGGTTTATAGATAACAAGGGAACTCGTCATATGGGTCAAAACGGGTTGAAAGTAACAATTGACACATTCGTTGTCTATAACAAATGGGGAAAATGTTCTGCTATATTTAATCAGGATAACTAAGTTACTAAAGGGTGTTTGATTGCTTAGAACTCCTAACTTTGGTAGGGCAATATGTATTTAAGTGATTCTTATTCAAACCAAAAGTGCCATGTATTTTTAAATCATGCATCTCATTGTGGTTATAGGGAATTAAAGAACTACAAGGAAAATTCTAGGCAATTAATGCTCTTTTGAAGTATTGTATTAAAGTGGTTATGTAAACATGAATACAAAAGATTTACACCTTTCCCTCTGACCGATTCTTGAATCTATGCTTAATTATAAGTCATTAAGAAAAAAAATTGTGTTTTAGTCATTATGCTTTAGTATATAGATTGCATTTTAGAATGTAAATGTCTCCTTTGCTAGAAGTGTTTCCACTTTTACAAACATGCTCGCTTAACTTGCACAATTTCGGGTTTAGTGTGTTTCTTCCCTCCATTTATAACTTTAATATAGAATTGGAGGTGTTAGGGAGTCGTTAACTATGTGAAAACGTAGAGGGGGGGGGGGGTGAATACGTTTCCGTTTCAAACACAAGTGTAGGTTATGATTCGATGTACATTCTTGTTGTTTTTAAAAAACGATACAAGAAAATATGAAATCAAGAAATCATATAAGCACATAAAACATTTATGTTGCACACATGACAAACTCAATCAAAAATCCATTTAGTGTGTTATTAAACATTTTTCAACTTACAAAACTAACATTTTCGACACAACTAGATGTTATCCCAAACACTCCTTCAAGTAGCACATTGATTAGTAGAATATTACTAAATCGACAAGCAAGAGAATGAATAGCAAGGTAAGGAAACCACATATGTTATTCAATCAAACAAGCACAAAAGCTATTTGAGATAAGCAAATAATCAAGTAATGCAAGGAAGACAATTTATCATTTAGCATAGCATACGAAAGTTCTTTTCATCGCTTTGTGTTAAATATGTATACCAAGCTTGATTAGTTTCCTTTATAAATATGATCAAAACCTTAATTTCAAAAGAGAACACATTGTTATTCAAAGACGAAAACATCCGTCTCCAATTAGATCAAAAGTTTGTGCAAAAGTTATGACCGAAAAATGACTTTCTATTATAAATCAATGATTCTGTAAAAAAAAAATTTTGAATCAGTTTATGAAATCATTTTTAAATGAAAGTAGACTCAAATACCTTTAAAACGATAGGCGGCACGACTTCTAACGACTTACGGTTAATTAGTTATGAATATTTGAAAAAGAAAGTACAAAAATAAGCCAAAATCTTTTTGAAGTCCCTTTGTGGTCATTTTAACTCAATATCCAAAATCGTCATGCGCAACCACTCGACTCAGACTCCACCCAAAATTAGCCAGAGGCGCAACCACTGACATGACTCCACCAAAATTCGCCACGTGTCCAAATGAAAGTACAAAAGTACAAATAATAATAAAAGGTACAAAAGTGTACTTTCATTTGGACACGCGTGAGCTTTTAATTGAGTCATGAAGTCGAGATGATGCATAACCATTTTGGACATTGGGTTAAAACTTGACCACAAGGGACTTCAAAAAGATTTTGGCTTATTTTCTTTTCTTTGAAATTGACAAAAGCTGTCTTCTGTACCACGGATCCTTTGCTTGAGGGATCCGTCCGGTTATAAGCGAGAGATCCGCGGATCTGACACAGAATTACAAAAATGCATGACCCGACGAAAAGGTTTAACCTTTGTAGACTTTTTAGTTAAGTTATATTAACCATTTTTACCTTTATTCAAGCTTGATTATCAAGATATCTAACAACAAAACTTCAAAGAAGAAAAAAAATCAACGAAGCACTTTTCATATTATGGTTGACTTCACCAAAAATTTGATACAAGGACCTTACTCGTTTTGAAAACCATTTGTTTTACAACCTAGAGCCAACCCGCTCTGATATCAATTATGAAAGCGTGGGGGGTGAATCGTTTCGTTCAAACTTAAAACTTTTGTATCAAATATAGTATAAACCATTGCATTTGCTAATCTCAGCGAGGATGCATTTAACGCATTACGGCATATAAGGCCAACCCCTTAATATCACATAAGATTCCGCAAGATTAATGGTTCATTATAAATCAAGTTTCACCATTATTAGTCCGGTTGCTTTTTCTTTATCAAGCGTGTCATAATATGTAAAGTGTTAAATATAGTTTATGACTATATGAAAGACCAAGTATGTATCACAAACATAGGTATCAACCACATAGAAAATAAACAATGTAAAGCGATAAGTAAAAGGATAGACAAACCAAGGCGAGGATTTATAGTGGTTCGGCTACAAGGACACCTTCCTTGCCCTACTCCACTCCCGAGTCACCTACTCGAGTTGCTTCACTAGATCAACAAACTCCATTCTCGTGGAGAAAACCTTACACAACGTCGCTTACACTTTTTCCGGTACTAAGCTAAACACCGAGTTCTTCCACGAGATAGAACCAAACCTATCACAACGTTGCCTACACTTTATCCGGTACAAGGCTAGATACCGGGTTCCATTACAAAGGAGGAACCATTTCCCGACCAACACGAATCCTATCCCTAAGGAGATCCACTCCTTATGACAACATCAACAAGGATATCAATATCCTTTGACCCAATACTAATCTATCATGTACATCGAACCACACCATATCGAATGTACACCTTAGGCACCTTTCACTAATGCCTTTGACTCGACTTCTAGGCACCCTTCACTAATGCCTTGTGACTTGACTTCTAGGCACCCTTCACTAATGCCTTTAGCCTTGACCCTTTAGACATCTTTCACTTATGTCTATGACACATCTATGACACCCGTTATGTTTTGTGGCCCAACATAACAAACCTTGTGTTTTATGGCACAGACACATAAACCATCTAGTCTAGTCATAGATACAAGAATATGATACTAGACAATATCTAAGATAATGTGTCTAATGGATATGAAATCCTAAACTAAACATCAAGAACACAAAGCATGATGTAGTTAGTCTTCATGAATGAAGATGACAAGTTTCCCAAGCTTGTTGTAGAAGATCTTCATGTGCTTGTATGCTTGTGATGGGTGATCACTTGATGAGGTAAGGATGCAAGATCTCTAGGCTTGCTTTGGAGGATCACTTCGGAGTATGCTTACAACAAATGAAAGTTAGAAGCATTATGATCATATGTGATGAGGTGGATTACATGTTTCCTAATGATCTAAATATGCTAGAAATGGTAGAGAGAAACTATGTGTAAAGGTGTATGAAACAATGAAGAAATGACTCACTATTTATAGAAGAAAATAGCCACTTGTTCCTGATCCCACGAATCCCTCCTCGAGGGATCCGTCCGATGTATTCTTGGGGATCCGTGGGGCCTTCCTTTACCCATGGGTTTTGGGTCATGGGTCATGGGTCATGTGTTATGGGTTATAGGTACCAAGTAGATTCGATGCAATGCATCTAGTACATGGTTTGAGTGCCCACCAAGGTATAATGTATCTAGACATTGGGTATGGGTCATGGGTTATGGGTACAAGTAGATTCAATGTCTACAAGATGAACGATCTAGTCCATGGATTCGAGTGCCCACCAAGGTACAATGTATCTAGACATTGGGTATGGGTCTTGGATTTTGGGTTTTAGCCAACTACATTCAATGTATTTGGTTAATGGGTCAAATACTTAAGTTTCTACCCATTATAATACATACTAGTTATGTATATATTTACCCAATATGTAAACACTAGTTGTTATATATAAACTATTTAACTAAACATGTTTCAATGGTTTGTTGGGGGTTTGATCATAACGCAACATAACAAACATGTACGAACCTATGTTGTAGAATACAAGGACTTGAGTCGTCGAGAGGTGTTGAGAGTATGTTGAGACAAAATATAATTACAAGTAACTTATAAATTTTACGTTATGTATTACAAGTTACATGTTTGTCATCAACAAAACAAATGAGAATGTATAGATTAAATACCGTAATATTTGCACTAACAAACTATTCTACTTATTTAGACGCAAATGAGTAGTTTTGAGCGTTTGGCTATTTTCTTATAGTAGTGTAAATAAGCACTTAATTTTAAACATGGTACTGTAAAGCTATCGACTTATTAAACTGATATGTGATACTGAATGTTACCGATGTGGTTACTGCTAAAAGTGTTGCTGATAATGATTTATGAGGTTCCGATATGGCCACTATGGTTCTTGCATAAAGAATTATGGTGTTGTCGATAAGATTACTCA
The DNA here is from genome assembly GCA_022545495.1 of Chrysanthemum lavandulifolium. NCBI lineage: Eukaryota > Viridiplantae > Streptophyta > Magnoliopsida > Asterales > Asteraceae > Chrysanthemum > Chrysanthemum lavandulifolium. The sequence continues at coordinate 267,018,480 of CM040239.1, read as the reverse complement.
TCGAATATTCTGATGAGGTTACTTATAAGAATGTTGTTGATGTGGTTTCGATAAGAGTCGCTGATAAGGTTACTCATAAGAATGTCACCGATGAAGTTACCAATAAGAATGGTCTCACGATTAACAAGACCGGTTGAAACCGATGGATATTGAAAACTAGCTTTTGTGCGTGGCGGGTCTTAAATTGAATTATAGTGTTAGTCATTGTAGATCAGGTCTTCTATGTAAGTAACTAAGTAACCATTTAACATGAATCATCCAACGTATCGTGGAACAACCACTACCCCTAATGAGTTTGAATCGACTATTGAGCATTATGTCACAACCAATGATACTTGAGCATTATGCTCACAGCCAATGATACTTACAGTGTGTACATTACATTATTAACTTTGCACATTCAAGTTCCTTTTATAATGTTTTAAATGATGAACATACATGTTGGTTACCACTTAAAGATATTATGGGCGTTTTTAATTGTCTAATAATAGAGTTTTTAATTGTGTTCTTTCACATAAGGATTTGTACATGTTATTTGGTCAACTATAGGGTATGAAATAATGAGCCGTTTTGACTTACTTAGGTCATAAGATAGCTCTCTCAGTCTCTCAATTCAATATTTTAATGTATTTTCTTACAATTTTTTCTTTGGTTGGGTTTTGCTTCTTAGGTTCTTTAGGTTTTGCATTGTATGAGTGATTATATGAGTCAAAACTGATGGGCAAATAAAATGAACATTTAAGACTCATTTTATATTAACATATACTCCGTACTACGTACTTTAGAGGGGTGTTTGGATATACGGTATCAATCTACTATTTAATATTCCGTTAAAATCTAACAACTCGTGGTAAGAATTCTTTGGTTGCCTTTGGTATTTTATGTTGTTTAAAGTTTAAGGATATCAAAAAAAATAGTTATAAATAAATAAAAAATTATTTATACAAGTTTTAGGAAAAGTACACAATATGCCAAAATTTCGTGCGTAATATCTTAACAAAGTTTGATTCCAATACTTGCCAAATATGCAGTAAGTCATTGGGAGATATGCGGGCATACTTCGGAATGTTGGATGCAATGTTAGCTGAAAAGAAAATTCCAGAGGAGCATTCCAGCAAGACTCAGGTCAGAATATTATTTATATAAAACACACTGAGATTCTACTGTGTGTAACGCATTTTGCTTAAATAATCTCGGATATGGTTTTTCAGGACATATTATGCAATGGTTGTGAGAAGAGAGAAACATAATCTTTCCATTGGTCGTACCATAAATGCCGCCGTTGTGGTTCCTACAACACGCGGCTTATCTAACTTTGGATGTATTGTGAGTGCAGTTTGGCTTTCTGCTTGTAGTGATACGTATACGTCCTAGGGTAGCATTCAGATCTTTGTTTTGCATGTTAGTTGTAAAAGTATTTTTCTGTGCAACGAGTCTAAACATTAACCCTCAACAAAACAAATTTCAAGTTTCAAGGGGATACTTGTCTGTACATATATTAACCTATATACTAAAAGTCAGGAACGCATGTTTTTGCAAAACATTGTTTCATCCACGTGTTCTAACTTGATTGGAAAAGCATTAAATGTAATTGACACAATTAATGCTATACCACTTCCTAAGATTACACGTTTGGTATTGCATTAAATGCAGCTTGACATACTTTGAATACAAAATTCTGGAAGCACAAACATTTGGAGTCATTGAAATTGAACCAAAAACTTCTGTTGCACTACTATTGATCATCTCATCCTCAAACTCAATCCAGGTTCCTCTGCTGCATTACTACTCATCATCTTCAGATCAAGTTCCTATACAGTCAATAGAGATCAACAAACAATAAAGCAATATCAGATTCTACAACAATAACATTTGCAAAGGTACGATATTTACTTTTATGCTTCTCAATAGATGTAACCAAATAATAGTTTAGTCAATGATACAGACATTAGTTATACTTTTACTTCATTCTCTTTAGCTTTGTTCTATTTTCATGGTAAGATTTCATTTTTTTCTAGGTCTTCTTTATTTTGATTTACATATTTGTTTTATCACTATGCATTCATACAGGGAATCATCTTGGGCTTGCAATAAAAAACAAATAACAGGTACAAGACCCGACATCACTTTCCGGTATTCATATGAATATTGTTTTTTTGTATGATTGATGTACTTACTTACTTTCTGTTTGAAACAAAATAAAATTCTGCTTTCCAATAATGTACATATAGATATAGTCAGCTTAGCTTCTCTTTCTGCAATATTACTGTTGGCCAATATTCAGGTTACTCTTATAATTGATACATATAAAAGATAATACAAAATAATGCATCTAACACTAACTACTGTGAAAAATTACCTCAATGATCAAAGTATTAAACATAGACCTTTTGCCCAACCAACACATCATATTGCTGATCAACAACAGTATCCATCTGTTGCTGGTCAAAAAATCAATGATCCACTTCATGTTCAACCAACAAGCCATATTGCCGGCGACCAATACTACACATCTGTTGCACCAATTCTGCAAGCAGTAAACAACAGTGTTAGACAAGATACGATAACAAATGGAAGATTGAAAAGAAAAGGTGATTCATTTGAAACAGCTACACAAGGAGACAGCAAAAATGGAAAGGTAATCTCAACTATTACTTTTGCAGTTTACTTGACTTAGTTAACGTATTCCTAACATATACTTTTATTATTGCAGGCTTATTAAAACATAATGTTGACTGCAATGAAAATGAGTCTTCATATAATGTTACAGCTAGGTGTTATATGTCTCCAGAACTTCCGGAGCATACATCCAATGCAACTGGATATTTTAGTAATTATTCTTACAGTGACCCAACAATTGGATGTTGCAACAATGAAGGTAATTATTTTTTAAAGATCCCAATATTTTGTTTTACTATAGTAAGGATCATTCATATTATGTATCAACAAAAGAAAACCCTAATATGAGCAGAATTAAATGTTGCATTAAATGCAATACAAAATAAATGCACCATCAATGAGAAAACCCTAGCAGCTGTATGCCATTTGTGTTTTAGTATCATTAACTTTTTTTATATAAATGCAGGTCCATTTGAAACTAATCATGCATGCAATGAGTATGATTATTTACACAATAATAAAGGCCATTCTGATATGTGCACATCTTCTGTGATAGACAAATATGATATGACCAAATGCAATGAGTATGATTACCTACAAAGTTTTAATGCTAATGATGGTACAAATTCTATCAACGATACTTCTGCAATCAGTCTGCATACCTCTTTTGGCCCACCACAGGTTATAGATGACTCGATGGCAAATGATAAACGCGTATCAAATTCCTACCTGGATTTGAATGGTAAGGGAGAAGTTGAATTTGGACAATACCCATCTGCAAATAAAAGGCATTTGGAATTACAAACCTCTAATACTAATAATGGTGAGTGGCCTGTAGCTTTGCTATATTTAAAAGATAGTACAATATATGTACAATTTACTTTTGTTGTGTAAATAAATCCATCATTAGTGAGAAGACCCTACCAACTGTATGTCAATTCTCTTTTGCCATTATTAACTTTTTTTTATATAAATGCAGGTCCATTTGAAACTAACCAGTCATGCAATGAATACGATTGTTTGCACAAGAATAAAGGACATTTTGATATGTGGACACCTTCTGTGATAGATAAATATGCTATGAGCAAATGCCTTCACACTACTTTCAATACTGGTCAACACCTACAAACTTTTAATGCTAATGATGGTACACATTCTATCAATGATACTTCTGCAATCGGTGTACATACCTCTTTCGGCCCGGCACAGGTTATAAATGACTCGATGGCAAACGATAAAGCTGTATCAAATTCCTACCAGGATCTGAATGGTAAAAGAAAAGCTGAATTTGAACAACGCATATCTGCAAAATTAGAAACCTCTAATATTATTAATGGTAAATCAATTTTACCTTTACTATTTAAAGAATACTACAATATACAATTTACTTTTGTTATCTAATTATTTGCAACTTTTTTTATTACACCATTAGAAACTAACATTTACATTGTGTAAACACCAGGTAAACTACATGATATGAATAAAAACATTAAGTCCAATTATCAAGTTAACACGGCTACCGCGAACACCAAGAGAGGAAAAAAAAAGGGTGATACATTACATTTTTCAGAAAACAATACATCATTGCGCCAGAAAAGGAAGTATGCACACAGATGTAACAAAAGTGATGGTACGTTTACTGAAGGTGCCATCTTCATACATATTATTTTCAGAATTATATTATTGTTGTGTAACGTTTACAATGCATACACAAATAATAGGACAACCAGATAACATCAACAAAAATATCGACTCAAAGAAGACATGGACAATACCAATGGTAATGTCACAAAGAAGAAAACCAAAACTGCATCTAAAGTTTCGTCGGCTAATAATTCAACACGATGTAAAAGGAAAATTCGAAACATGTAACAACAGCAACACACAAATATCTACAGGTAAACTTTACACACCTATAATTTTTTACTAACATACATCTTTTACTTATGTATCTTTAAAAATATGTTGTGATTCCTTTATGTTTAACAGGCAATAAAAAAAAAAGGGACAAATATGACATTCCAGACGAGCAAACAATAGTAAATTCAATACGGCATAATCCTAGCATACCTTACAGCGAAGGTAATAGCAATTCTTTATAACAATGTTGTGTTTGTCTATATTTCCTATATTCTTAAATTAGTAGACACAAAATACTCATACTTTATTAATTTTGCCAATACAGATGTATCCAATTTATACATTGATGTAGGCGACTGTGACCAAAGATGTCAGTACTGTGGTGCCTTATTTTGGTACGGAGAAAGATTAAAAGGCAACTTTTCACGGTCAAAGGTGACATATCATCGATGTTGTGCAGGAGGGCAAGTACATCTTCCAAAAGAAGTAGAACCACCAGAATGTTTGAAACAACTACTAAACGATAAACACTTTTTGGATAATATCCGTGCATACAACCAGATGTTTAGCATGACATCTTTTGGTGCACAAATAGATGAAACAATAAATGACGGAAGAGCACCATACGTGTTCAAAATTTCAGGTCAAATATACCATTGGATAGGGACATTATTGCCTAGCAGTAATGATGACCCTAGGTTCTTACAACTCTATATTTATGATACAGAGAATGAAGTAGCAAATAGAATGAAACCATTTGGCGGTGACAGTCAGAGCAGTCTAAAACCTGAGATTGTTCAAAGGTTAATAGAAATCCTAGATGATCACAATAAGTTAGTTCAATTATTCAGAACAGCCAGAGATAGATGCAACGGAGCAGACATATACCTAATCTAAAAATCCAGCTTTACAACGTCGTTGGTGCAAAAGAGTACGCACTTCCTTCCAGTGGCACTCTTGGGGCTATAGTATTTGAAGAGGGTTCAAATACAAAAACTGACTACGATGTGATCATAGAATATAAAGACAAGCACCCTAGAAGAATCAACAAGCTTCATAGCTCCTACATGTCTCTACAATTTCCTCTTCTCTTTGTATATGGCCAACCAGGCTACAACATAAAAATGAAAGTTACAGGTGTTCACGCACACAGGAAAAGGCGAAAACTATCTATGAATGAGTACTACATGTACCAATTACACGAACGGTTTGACGAATATGGCCATATATTCAGAACTGGGCGATTATTTCAACAGTATGTTGTCTCAGTCTACTGCACCCTAGAACAAGACAGGCTTGATTTCATTCGATCTAAGCAAAATAACATACGTAGCGAATGTTTAGCAGGAATATGTGACGCAATATCACAAGGAGACCACATTGGTGCTGAGATAGGAAAAAAGATTATTCTTCCATCAAGCTTCACAGGTGGACCAAGATACATGTACAGTCATTATCTTGATGCTCTTGCCATATGCCGTGTCCTAGGAAACCCGCAATTTTTCATTACGTTTACATGCAATATTAATTGGCCAGAAATCAAAAGACACATGAAAAAATAACCAGGGCTTACTCCTTCGGATAGAGCTGATGTGGTGGTTCGTGTGTTCGAGCAAAAAGTTGAAAATTTTATACAAATACTGAAACAAAAAATATATTTGGCGGTCTACAGGAGGTATGTTATGAATATAAATTTTGTTTGCACATAAAGATTCACAAATTCATATACGATTACTAAAATATAATTTTTCTTTTTGACAGTTCTTTATACCATTGAATTTCAGAAACGCGGTCTCCCACACTGTCACACATTGCTATGGATAGATTCTAAAGACAGAATAAAAAGTCCAGAAGAAGTAGACAAATTCATTTCAGCAGAGTTACCTGATAAGGAGTCCGATCCTGAAGGTTACAGAGTTGTTGCAGAACTCATGATGCATGGCCCATGTGGAAACGCTAAACCGTCTGCTTCGTGTATGGAAGATGGTATTTGCAAAAAAAAATTCCCAAAAAAATTTAATCAAGCCACTTACTTTGATCAAGATGGTCACGTACATTACAGAAGAAGAAACACATCAACTTATGTACCAAAGGGTGAGTTCAAACTAGATAATACCTACGTGGTACCTTATAATCGGCTCCTTTGTCTCATGTTTCACGCCCACATAAACGTTCAGATGGGAAAATTGTGCTTGCTGTTGCATCCTCAGGCATAGCTTCATTATTACTGCCATCCGGAAGAACAGCTCATTCAAGATTTAAGCTACCACTAGAATTATCTGATGAATCAATCTGCAACATTAAAAAAAACACAATCATGGCTAGCCTCCTAGCTGAAACTCAATTGATAGTATGGGATGAGGCACCAATGAACGATCGCCGCTGTTTCGAGGCACTAGACAGAACACTTAAAGATATACTTGACAATTCAGACAAACTATTTGGCGGCAAAACAATTATGTTAGGTGGTGACTTCAGGCAGACATTACCGGTTAAAAAAAAGGGCTCAAGAACAGAGATCATCAACTCATCAATAGCTCAATCATACCTGTGGCCATACTTCAAAGTATTCAAGCTTAAACAGAACATGAGGTTGCTACAGAATGACCTGAATGAGAAACAAAAAAAAACAGTTCATCAATTCTCTTCATGGTTGCTGGAAATAGGTGATGGTAAAATTGGCCAACCTGATGAAAGTAATCCAAAAGATGCTTCATGGGTCACAATCCCACCTGAATACCTGATCCCAGATAACGAAGATGGAATGCAGACATTGATTGATTTCATCTACGACAAAGAAACATTAAAAAACCCAACACCTCAGCTGTTACAAGAAAAAGCTATTGTCTGCCCCAAAAATGAAACCGCCGACATTGTAAACGAAAAAGTATTATCACTAATCAAAGGAGACACTACAACATACATAAGTACCGATGAAGCGATCCCGGTTGGAAAAGATGGTGCTGCAACAGAAATGTTGTATCCACCAGAATACTTAAATACCTTCAAATTCCCAGGTTTACCACCAAACACTCTTCATTTAAAAATTGGCGCTCCAATCATGCTGCTAAGGAACGTCAACCTAGGCAGTGGACTCTGCAAAGGAACAAGAATGATAGTCAAAAATCTCATGTCAAAACTCATTGAAGCAGAAATAATTACAGGCACAAGAATTGGAGAAAAAGTATACATTCCAAGAATCCTTTGACCCATAAAGATCCAAACTACCCTTTATTTTCAAAAGGAAACAATTCGGTTAAACTTTGCTATGCTATGACAATAAATAAGAGCCAAGGACAATCTCTCAACAAAATCGCATCTACCTTCCACAGCCAGTTTTCGGTCATGGCCAACTATATGTTGCTTTATCACGAGCTACATCACCTTATGGTTTAAAAATCCTTATGACACCTCACCCTGAACACCCACCAGATGCAACAATGAATATAGTCTATAAAGATTTTTTAAACAAAATCGCTGACACAAAAGGTTTTTAGCAAGCATTCACTTACAAAAACATTAATTTACACACTCTACATTTTAAAAATACATATTATTCTTACACTACATTCTAATATGTTATATATTTATTTATAACATAAAAGCTGATACATATTTAATGTTAGCATCTACAGGATGACTGAAGCACATATTAAAGATCTAAAGCCAGGAGATAGGAACAAGATACTAGAAGCAAAGGTGTATCGAGCATGGATACATCGAGACCCACCAGACACAACAGATAAAGGTTTCCGAGCAATATTATTAGACAAACAGGTATTTTATACATATTATAATCTAAAACTCACAAAAATAATAAATACCACAAAAAAAAGGAAAAATAATAGTTGTAACATCTTGCACAGTAACACGTTACTTAAACAACTTACAGCTTTCAGCGACACCAGCAACATACTACTATATAAACCCAAAGATCCCAGAACTAGAGCAGTATAAGTCAGAGTAAGTTGCATATCATAGTTATAATTCATAAACACTTCTATAACAATTTTTTTTTGTTAACAATGACTTATGTGTCAACAGGTACAGAGCTCTATTTAACCTCAGTCCACCATTACAAATTGTCAGACAACCATTCCAAGCGCTAAACGAACACTTTTTTAAGATAAAACAACTGACAAGAAAAAAAACAAAAAAGAATAGCCATTCCAACAAAAGTAAGTACCACATAATACATCTATACTAAAAAAATTAACAATACGACTCCTGACATTCCTTCATTACATGCAAAATTGCAGGTTCTATCCGACGCCCACGCTTTTGTTCAACCACCTAATCTGACGGCAACTCATATCGGCACCACTATTCTAAATATATGTATAATGTAATAACAATTATGGCCGAACTAACTTCGAAAACTCATGCGATTCATATCAGCAGGCCTCTTTTTGTATCATCAATACGACACACTCATGTATGGCAAAGACGAATGTAAAAAATATGTATCTATCAATCTTAATATACATTAACTATAACACGTACACACACAAATATATATCAGATTTAAACAACCTCGCATACATATAAACACATCCATTCTTTTTGCTACAATAATTGCATACCCACATCTGATTTACATACTTCACTAAAATTACTAACCTAAAAGTATCCTCAAAAAGAAAAAAACAACCAATAACTACTGTCCACAACAATAGAAACAAAACCCACAAACATATGCACACCATACACTAACACAATGATGATTCGTCTAATAAAAAGAGTGGAAAAAAGTAACCAATAAGTAATACGCATCAATTATTACTTACCTTCAATAAACCAAACGATGGTTGATGCAACAAAATCTTATCTTGAAAAAGATGAGCAGCGATATCAAAAAAACCCCTAATTTCTGAAACACAGGACCACACAATAAAACACACACGTTTTCTACAAAGGCAGATATATTACTCTTGGGCTTTTGACAAACTTAATTTTCTTAAGAAAAAAAAACAAAGCCCAAGTTTATTAAACAAGCCCAACAACTTAAAATAAAATAACACACTTACACACTTAATATATATAACAACTTATACTTCATTATAAACGAGGTGGGCGACAGGGCCGCCGCGTTGCGGCGGGGTTTTTTGATGCAACTGCAAGAAATCTAAAACATAGCAACTGCACATTACTATTTTCTAATTACTCAGCCGTTAACTACACACTACAACTGGTGCATACATTTGTAAACCACTATGGTATCTTGATATCATAAGCCAAAAATATCTAAAGAATTTCATTTATAAAACCTAAAATGGTGGGAAGACCTGAATCATTTGATTATCGTTGGTCCAAGGAACTCGGCACCCAAGAATGTTTTTCTCCGTTATTTCCACACTGTAAACCATCATCTTTATTAACAAAGCTAATTTCTGCGGTCCACAACAAAAAACGATTACGTCACCACCATATAATTAACTTGTAAGATCAAAGCTATTACCGTATACTTACCCACCCGCCTTTTGGTGTCGATATCTTTTCAAAGTTCAATAAGCACTATCGAGGGCAAGATCGTGAAACATCTTGAGGCCAATTCGACTTATGTAATCGGTTATTGCATCCCGAACATGTAACAAACAGGATGTTAAAGTCCTTGCTTAAGACATCGTAATCATCTCGATGACTTTAAAAATATGTGTCTATAAAGCCTAAACATTCGGCCCATGTTTTCCATACACATCTCCTCTTTCCCAACAATCTGCTCACATTATTAACCAAGGAAAATGGAATTCTGCATTTTCTTACTGCCCCGCTATATAATATCGCATTTCATTGGCGATGGTCCATAAGATAGCCACATGAGGTAGATGCGTGCTGATTTTGACAACATGATTTAAGCGATTTTCCTCCCCGCAATCAAGACGCAAGCATAATCATAACCTTCTGACGGCGTGAATTGAGGTGCGATTTTCTTTGGTTTCGGATATTTGTCTTGAATAGTCGAGAAAAGCTAAACCGATGAGGCGGGGCTGTTTATTCTCTGGAACGGTTCAATGTCAAGCCTCGGTGTAGTTTCTAACGTAAGCGTGTACGTTGCATTGACGGAAAAGAAATCTTAGTAGCATCTTAGATCCAAAAGGCTTTTCATGCGGTCTTCAATATATGGTGTTATAATTTGTGTATTTTCGTGTGACTCAACCTAGACGAAAAGAAAAAAATCCAATATTAATACCAAGATGCGACGTTTTCATTCGTTTATATTCATTGAAACTCCCAAAAGAGCATGCGTAACTTAAAATATGGACCTTCTTGCCAAATATGAAACGCCAAAAGAGGATGAGACCTTCGCTTTCTAAAATTACCGGCGGATGAGTTTTTCCATCTGCGCAAGTGATTGACATGTTTTCGAGCCAACCACCCATGAAACACTACAAAATGCAAGGATGAATAGTTAAGATATTGCGGATAATTAATGATATTCAATTATAAACTTGAACTCATAAGTAGCAACAACATGACTTTTAATAAAAAAAGGATATTAGTTATAATCTGACGCGACGGGTTGACGAACAACAATAGATCCGAATTCGACTAACCAAATATTTTAATAGGTTCGGGTTCGGTGTGGTAATTTTAGCTCTAACCGGGTTTGACCCGCCTCGAATTCATCCGAACCCACCTAATCTGACCCGACTAAAACCCCTATTTGGTAGTAGTTTATATACAGGGGTAAGTGGTTTATTAATTAAGATACAAACATTTAATACATGTCTTATATGTAGCTTTTAAGGATAAATTTAGCATTTTTCTTAAAACAATTGTTCTATTAGTTGAATAGATATATTTTGGTTTGGTTAATAAGGAGTGCTCACTGCCATACTTTCATGAGTCAACATGGTTTCCAAAGCTACATGTGACATTTTATTTTGTTGCACGATGCAATGATCTCACTTTTCAAAATTGTATGCGATATGAAAGTAGGCATATGATCTAGAAATAGAATTTTATGTTTATTTACTAATACCTGAGAAGTATATTTATTTAGTAGTACATTGAAAGATTCAGCAAGTCGAAGTTCCACTATTTTTAGTAACCACGTATTCCATGACACCCATTCCACGAAGAAATTGCAAGTAGTGTAGTTATCCACCTCGATTTATAGTATTATTGTGGTTCATGGATTACGTATATAACGATTTGAGGATGTTTCTTTTGACTTTTTTATTTTGCATTCAATGACAGCAATTTACATATCTACATCCATTTACAAACTGTTATCAACTCATAATAAGATAAACACGCAAGGGGTTTGTCATATGTCGAATTTGATAAAGCTTCTACTTCTAATAAACTGGGATACATCATCTTTATGAAAAATGACCATATTGATTTTCAACAAGAAACTGCTCCAAAAAAATAGAATGCGGGAGTTCCTTAATGACACACCATATAGGTCTCTGTAAATCGTACATGAGTTCTAAGTTGTCGGTTTGATATCCTAACGAAAGAAAATAGCAAGAACAACCATATGATAACATAATATGCATAACAAACATCAAAACAGTGTTGATAAAAGAAAATAGCAATAACCACCATCATACCTTCTGCAGATGTCATCTACAAAACTCCTAATCTTTATTCCACCATCATATCCATAATCTTTATTCCACGGTAACATGTCATCTACAAAATCCCTTAGTTAACCCGTTTTAATTAACAATTCCAAACACCACTTAAAACCTTAAAACACAACAAATGGAATCCAATAACATCAAATCAAACCTTAAAAAGAACAAAAACATATCATTACCGGCTTCTCCTTTAGCCAATAATCACAAGACCCACTAACAAAAGGAGCTACTTGCGAGAACCCTCGATCGCCAACGCGACAAAGCCCTTTCGGGTTAATCCGACCACTCGGAGATGTGGGTTTTAGATCGAAAAGTGTGTGGGCGTGTTTTGGTCTCGGAAGGTGAGAGTGGATTTTGATTTTGGAAGAAGCTTCTAGGTGAAACCGGAATGAGGAGGAGGATGCGGATATGTTGAGGTGATGATGATAATTGATAAACACCGAGCCAACACGACCGGCACATGTATTGGGCTAAGTGAAATGGGCCACGCGTACTGTAGACGGAACGACGTCGTTTCAAATGGCTTATAATATATATAGTAATGATAATAAAAGCAAAACAAACCGACAAACGACTAACCTTAACATCCAAACAACGACTTCTAAATTTTAATGAACACGTACCTCCTTCACATGCAATTACAACACATTCATAACATACTAAACCATTTATAAAACCAAATAATATAGATATTCAATCCAAATAAATATATTAACAAATTTTCCGGCCATTCACTACTTTCAAATTCACATTTACAAAACCAATCCCGCAGCAACGCGCGGGTACCCCCGCTCGTTATACTCCATATACCAGAAACTAATATGCTCTTAGCATGTCAGTTTTGTTTCTCTAAAGGATTTCAATTCACAGGTTGTATATACCTCCTTGGAATCTATACGGTATTGAAGAAGGGGTTGGATTTTGTCATGCTTATGTTATATATGTATATATTCTTCGCGTGAAATAAATAAATTAAACAAAACAAAATTTAAATTGTTTATTTTTTGATAAATAAAATTACGTTATTCAAAAAGTTAGAAAAAACTCCGCGCGTGCGCGGGCATTATAACTAGTTGATTATATAAAAACTCTTATGATGCCTTATGATAAAAACACAAACCTTGTATCACGTTTTATGAAGTATCATGTTACGGTCATTTATTACACAAGTGGCATCTTTATACGAGCATGCAACTATATAAAATTTAAGTACGCTCAATTTGATTTTAAGACGCACATTAAGATATATTACGTAAATCAAAGGCCCAAGTTTTACAAAAATTGTTTTGGACAAATATTGGACTATTGACGTAAGACGGACCATGAGACATAAAATACAACCTAGTAGTACAAGTATGTCAAGATTTACTTATTATTAGGAATCACTAAACATGTAGGTTGATTCCACCAAGATTGTCAATTTCTTTAGCGAGGCTTTGCTTTAAGGTGAGTTCATATCCCCACTTTTAATCTTAATTGTTTTATAAACTCCTTGAGGGAGACTACATGTTACTACTGCTTTTATGATCACAATTGCTTCAAAACTGAATGTTGTTTTTCTGATATGTGTTATTGCCTAAGTACCGTTTGCCAAAAAGACTCGTGTATCATGGACCATTAGTCACTTGCGAGTGAGCGCGAATATTGTGGATAGATCTATTGGGTTGACAACCCCGTTTGTGCTGACTGGTTATGCAGACAAACACACTATATTTGAGTAACCAGGTAGATTTGGCAACCTACCTCCAGGCGGGCACTATATTATTACCTTTATGGTTTTGAAGTTTTCGTAACGTTTTGCGTCTCATGAGCTTATGATTATGGGTGCAACAACGAGGCCCACTGTTTATAAAACTGGAAATCTTGTGATCAGCTGTTTTATTATTAAACCTTTGAATTCACTCAACCTTTGTGTTGACTTTTTAGCATGTATTTTCAGGATAAAAAGGTGATAGCTAAACTCTGGAGGCGCTTGAGCATTGGCATGGCATGATCATAGATCACTCTGATATATATTGAGGACCACTTTACTTTTTATGGGCCTATATTCCGCATTATATTTTGAAAGATGTAAACATAAATCCTTATAAAATAAGATTTCTCAAATTTAACCGTTGTTCTAGACTTTGTGTTGTGATATCAATCGAGTAATACCTCAGTAAAATTTTCTTCCACTGCAAACCATTTTTGGGGGTTTAAAAGAGCTCTTCAAACTTATGCAATTGAAGCTGTTAATGTCAACCTTTACAATCCTCAAACTGATGGTCAAACAGAGGTCATTAACAGATGTTTGGAAAGGTACTTAAGGTGTATGAATGGTGAGCACCCAAAGGAATGGACTAAATGGTTATCACTAGCTGAACTATGATACAATTCAAACTTTCACACCTCTACTCAGTCAACTCCTTTTGAGATTGTGTATGGAATTCCTCCTCCAATACATGTTCCTTACTTGGGTGGATTAAGCAAAGTGGAAGATGTTGACAAAATATTGAAGGCAGGAAGAGGCCATTCAGACTATGAAATTTCACCTATTAAGAGCTCAGAATAGGATGAAAAACAGGCTGATAAAGGAAGGTCTGAGAGGAGTTTTGAAGTTGGGGATTCGGTGCTTTTGAAACTGCAACCACACAGGCAGGTCATTGTGAGAATGGGAAAGCAACAAAAGTTTTTTCCCAAATATTATGGTCCCTTCAAGGTTGCATCTAAGGTTGGACAGGTGGCTCACCAGCTAGAATTGAATCCACAAGCACAAATCCATAATGTTTTTCATGTGTCTCAATTGAAGAAACATAGAGGAGAAGTGCTAGATGTACAATAAGTGTTAATACCACATTGTAATCAAGATGGCCTTTTGACAGGTCAACCATTAGCACTTTTGGAAAGAAAGTTAGTCAAGAGGAACAATGCAGTTGCAATCTATGGTCTAATTCAATGGACCAATGGAGGTGTGGAAAATGCAACCTGGGAACCTTTGGATAAGCTGCTCAAAGACTACCCAGAGTTTGAAATCAATTCTTGAGGACAAGAATTGTTTAAGAGGGATGGATTGATAAGCAGTGAACTGTGATAAGTGCTTATTAGTGACACGTGAGGTGCATGTGTATGAGTCTAACTCAGCCACGTGAGGTGCATGTGTACATTTCCACTTTTAAGCCTTAACCCTTTTTTCCGCCAAAACCACTCTTTTAAATATATGTTAATCAATTCATTGTAACTAGCTTTTGATTGTTAATTCTCTTTTCTCTCTTTCATATCAATTGTAATCATTCAGTTACAACAATCCAAGAATCCACATTTCAATCTTGATTCTGAATTTGATAGGTCCAGATTGGTTTCATAACAACTTCAAGAAATCTTGGTTGTTAATCTTATCATTGTGTTTTGATACTTATCATTTACCCGATTTGAGTCTGTATAACGGTGGGCTCAAATCTCGTAAATTAGTCAACTAAAAGGTCGAAAATCATGATTAAGAAAAATATATAAAATTAATGAAGCATTTACCCAATTATCCTTCCAAACGTAATGTAACTTTTACGAATATAATATGACACATCTTAAGACCCAATATGTGTGTAACAAAGAAAGACAAGAATATTACTTTCATGAATTGGTTTCAAATTGTTACTTTTCGAAAGGAAAAAAAATCATTGTGCTATGTCTAGTTAAATTATTCAAAAACAAATTTAACTCGTACACTCTGTGCATTGTAATCACAAAACTGCATGTTTAAAAGTAGAGCTGAGGAGTGGTTAGCGAAATTATTTATTGATTTAATATATATATGTTTTTTTTAAACAAATATTTTAATATATTAACCAACTGCATATTCGTTTAAATATGTCGTAATAATCAATTACTCGAGGTTGCAGAATATTTATACCACTAACCTAGCATAAGGGGCTGAATTTCGATAATATGATGAAGGAAATCATAATACTTTATTTCCTGCATGTGCGAAGTATAATACCTTACGTTTGTCATAATTCGTTCTTTTTATAAGCATCTTTAATGTGTATCATATTTTTACAAAGCTTCAGTTGTACTGAAAAACTAGTTCACATAATATTTCAAATGGCTAAAAAAACTATGTAATCAAGTATTTGGTTCAGAAGGTTTGAGAATAGTTAATAGCTATGCATTGCTTAAATAAGTCATTAATTATTTAGTCATTCACTTTAATGCAAAATTTAGTTCAATAGCCTAAGAAGGTTTTTGAGAATAGTTTAATACAAGATACTCTTATATATGTTTACTAGCTTATTGACCCGTGGAATCACGGGGTTTTTAAAGAAATTTTGCATCAACAAATTATGTGTTAGAATGGAGTAAGAAAGAACAACGAATGTAAAAAGTTTGAAATGTTTTGTGAATGGAATAATAATTAGTAACTTATCGATGATATAAACTACAATGGTCGTAAATATCTAATTAACGAATGTCCATTGTTGGAACTATATCTCTCAATACTCGTGACTTCAATCTTCGAAGCTATCCAAAAATGAATATAAACCTGCAGATGTGTAAAGAAACACATCACAAGCATTACGACAGATTATTAGGATTGCGTGGTGTTAACATTTAAATAAATAATACTATTAGTTACAAAAACATTTACTTGGCACTAACCGTTTAAAGCATGTCTTTGTTGAAGTACATGTGCCTACATAAACACATAATAACTAAATTAGACATAGTATATTGATACATGGTAATAAACTAAAATTAAATAGCACTATGAATCGTAAAGGCATATTATTGTCTGTATTTGCAACATAAACATGACGCATCTTTTATAATAAGTGTTAAGAGTATATTAGAATTGCATAAACCTATTTTAAGACTTGATTTGCATGTCGATTGATATTTATTTTTAGAAAAAATATCAAATTAATGTATTTAGAAATATTAAGTATAAACCGAAATAATATTGACCAAATAAAACCACAATTTTCATAAATTGTGCTTTGCTCAAATCGTGCATTCAAGTAAAAGATAATCAGGACTAACCAATGTTAAACAGACACATATTATAGAATGTTTTAAAAAGTGTCAAATTTTGTAATTAGTGAAAAGTGTAAGTAATAACCATTTTTTATATTCATGTATAACATTAGTAAAATGTTAATCAGACACATTTTTAGTAATAACCATTTTTTACATTTTTTAACATGTAATCTAAATACGGCATAATTGGAAATATATTAGTACACAATTATTAAAACAATCTATACTATATAATAAACAACCTGTCTCTTCCCTTCACTATCACCGTCTCTTGTTTGATGTTGCTTTGGTGTTTGTTGGCGTCGTGTTGTCATTAAATCTGCAACTCCAAATCCTGCATTATCATAAACATGGCATTTAAAAGCGTAAATCTCTATGTATGAGTAATGTAGTTGTGTAAATAACTATACTTGCAAATGGTGGGACATATTGTATGTTTGGTAGTGTAAATAAGCATAAATGCATAACATCCGGTGCATGTCGATGATATTTATTTTAGAACATAAGTTGTATTGTCGTGATAACGGAACATGTAAACCAATCCTAAATAGCATAAATGAAGGCAACAACATGTAAATCTTGTTTATGGTGTATTGTTTTTAACATGTTGGTAATACATAAGTTAAAATAACTATACTTACAAATGGAGTGACTTCAGGGACAGCGCCTCTGGTTGCTTCATTATCCTGATTCAAAAACAGATACGAATAATGAGTTACATGCTACATATGTATAGAGTAAGTATACACCACTTAGTATCAAGAAGAAGACATAATGTGTGAAAAGAATACATACCTTATGGGGCGTGGCAGATGGACGCAGAGATTCGATAATCTCTTGATCGTTAGACAAACGCAAGACAGTAAACACAGGAAGCAATTTTTTGGAATTGAAATCATCGATTGCAACTTTGAACGCATACTTTTTACCCACAATACTCGTAATCTCATTTGGATACACCCAATTATCAGCAGACTACATATAGTATAAAAGGATGTATTAGATTTGTATGTAAAATCGTAAAATGATTAAGGTTACATATGAAGATACCTTCCCGTATTTATCACAAAGGCGATATGCGATCTACCCAATATGGCCCGACATTCATCGTTAAATGAGACAAAGACATCATCCCCGCTTCGTCTTGAGCGAATCTGGAGACGGAACCTACAAAACGAAAAAGGCAATCAATTAAAATAAATGATTACATGTACAACTCGATTTAAATAATTAGTTACTTAGCTAATGCATATGTATACCATTAAAGTGAAAACAAACTCACATTGTCTTGATGCTTGTCATGTTGATTTTACATTTACAGCAAAACCATTCGGTTGTCGGGTATGCAAAAAAGAGGTGGTAATTGAAAGTCAAACCTGTAATGATATACACCAACAATATGATTCAATGGTATAGAATCGTTTCCATATGATGTGTCTTTAAGAGCATCACACAAATCGTTTGTTTCAATCGATGCCATATTTAAAACACCGTAGCTGGAACACACATGTATCTTTTTTAATTGGAGAGAAAGTTTGAAATATTGGAGAGGAATATTTGATTACTCCATTGAATGAGTCGGTTACAGTGAATAATAGATGCGTACAATATGTTAGAAAAGAATAAGCAAATGCTATTTTTTAAGTGTACGTGAGAAAAAGAGCTGATTAGGTAACCGACAATATTAATGTTAGACAAATGCATTGATTTATTTGATAGGAATTCAACCGAGTTGTAACATTGATATTGATTTGCATTGATTTATTTGAATTGATTTATTTGATAGGATTTATTTGCATTGATTTATTTGAATGAGTCGGTTACAATGAATATTGATAGGAATTCAACCGATTTATTAGTTAAAATGAGATTAAAGGGAGTATGCAATAGTGTATTGTACGCATTAAATGACCGGCCAATCACAAGCAAGACACATCAGCGCATTAATTGCATCGGGTGCTTCATCGAGTTGTAACATGTAGCTGTTTATTATATAGTATAGATGTTTGTATTATCTAGCTCTATTTCTTTATATC
The DNA here is from genome assembly GCA_022545495.1 of Chrysanthemum lavandulifolium. Classification (NCBI taxonomy): domain Eukaryota; kingdom Viridiplantae; phylum Streptophyta; class Magnoliopsida; order Asterales; family Asteraceae; genus Chrysanthemum; species Chrysanthemum lavandulifolium. Next base: position 266,999,366 of record CM040239.1, on the reverse strand, counting down.
ATCGTGTTTCCCTTTATTTATAGTAGGAGAGTAACCATCCATGTTAATAAGATTTTATAGCGGCAAATAGTTATAGTTGCGATATTTTGATTAAGTGTTTCTTATAACGTTTATGCATTAAACTTAAAATGTAACAATAATTAAAATGTAATTGAAAAAAGGATTGTAACATGCAATAATTAACTCAAATAACGATTTTTAAAATGCATCAAACATCATATAAAAATATATAACGAAACTGAAAATGGACATTACAACAATTTTGAAATAAACAAACGCAATAAATATGTTGGAATCACTCCTAAACCTTAATTCAAGTGTTAGTGATTCATATGTAATAGTTAGCTTAATATGGCCTTTATGTTAGTAATTAAGCTTAGGCTTATGTAGAAGGCCCATAAGCATAGGCCCAAGCCCATAAGAGAAAGGAAGGGACTAGGAGTGTTGCCCTAGCTCCCTCTCCTATAAATACTATGTAATAACCCTCACTTGAGGGTTGGTTGTTCAATTTATCTTTCATTCATACTCTACGCCTAACTCTTCATTATTCTTACGTGTGTGTGTGTTTGGTTTATTGTTCATCCGCCTTCATCTCTTCTCTATTTCTTCTATTGATGCTTGTGTTACATATATGGTGACCTAACAGTGGTATCATTCGCCAAATAGTTGGGTGAACATATTTTTTTTTTGAAGTTTTTGTTTTTGGTCTTACGCGTAAACGAGGTTACAACTTTGGTTCGCTTCAAAACGTATTTTTTACACTTTTTAATCCAAGATTCTTGTCCTTTCAATGTTTTAAGGTGTTAAAATATCTGTTTTTGGCAAAAAGTTTCAAACTTTACGTGTTGATAATTGATTTTAAGCTAGGTTTTTTACGTGGGTAGTGTTCTACGCATAACTGTTTTATAAGCTTTGGATCATCAAGTTTCACACTTTCATGTTATTTTGGTGATATTGAAGCTATTTCATCACAAAAATCTGGTTTGGAAACATCATTTGATAGAAATCACTTTTGGCTAATTTCTACGCGTAAGAGAAACCCTAATCTTACGCGTAACGTTTCCTTGGTTTGATCTTCAGTTTCGTGGCTTACTCAGTGATATTCTTGCTTAGATAAGCCTGAAAACACTTCGATTTTTGATATCTTTTGCACTGTGATAGTGTAAAAGATCATTTGGGCAAAACCCTAAATTTACGCATAAGCTAAAGCTTACGCGTAGACTTTTTACGCATAAGATTCATCTTACGCCTAAGCTTTGTCTTACGCATAAGGTAATCCTACGCCTAAGGTTTCTACGCTTAACTTTCTGTTTACGCATAACTTTTGTGTTTTCTCATCTCTTACGCGTAAGCTAATCCTACGCGTAACTATTGCGGTTACGCGTATCTTTGGTGTTTTTACGCTTAAGTGGTACTTTGCTCTTCTGTGATTTCAACGCCTAAGGATACTTCATCAACAACGGTTCATTCGACTACAAAGATCCATTTAACAACACAAGTTTTCAACATGTCACAACCACCATACTCTAGCTATTTTCCTTACACTTATAATCAACAACAACAACAACAACAAGTCCACAACATCAACAATTTAATCATCAACAACAGATTTATCAACAACATACTCCACAACTTGCAGCAATTCCACAACCTCAAATGGTTCAACCACCACCTAGTCTTCAAGTACAACCTTACACAAACTTCTACAATCAAAATCCATCCAGGAATACTATGAAGGAACCAGCATGGTTTGGCAAGATGTGTGAAGCCTTAAGCAGCCAACAATCAATTCATGAAGCTGGCTCACTTGATAGACCTCCAATGCTCACTCCCGGGAATTATGATCAATGGGTGATTCGGTTCTTTAGGTTTTGTGATCAAAAGAAGCCTCATGGAAAGTTCTTAAAGAAGGTCATTATGGAAGGTCCATTTCGGATGCCTACTCATCATTAACCGGCAGATCCGGATGCTAATCCACCAAGAGATGCTGTCACCAACATCGCTACTATTTCAGACCTCAGTGGTGATCAACTTCTACACTATGAAGCCGATGAACTTGCAATGCAATACATCCTTTTAGGACTACCAAATCCAATCCTTCGAAGTGTTGATGCTCAAAAGACTGCAAAAGCAATGTGGGAACATATTCATCTTCTTATGGAAGGCACAACACTCAATCAGGAAGACATGGAATCCAAAATATACTTGGCTTATGAACACTTCATGATTGAACAAGGAGAGACATTAGAATCATATCATCATCGCTTTTCGGACATCATTAATGATTTGGACAAACACAATATCATCATGCCACAATTGTCACAACACAAAGTTCCTAAGTAGTCTTGGTCCGAATGGGAAAAGTATGTCATTTTCTCCGTCAAGCGAAAAATATGCATCATGCTACCTACGGATTGTTGTACGATTATTTAAAACCTCATCAAAAAGAAGTTGATAAGGAAAGGATTATCCGTGGCCAAACTGTTTCACCTTCACTTCCGGACAATCAACAACTTGCTTTGTGGACTCAAACTAATATTCCTCCTCAACAAGCTCCTCAACCCGCTACTCAACCAACTGCAACCATCACACCTTATGATCCGTCACAGAAACAACCTCAACAAAATCAATTGGTTCCATACAACAACAACACTGCTCAAGCTCTTTACAGTGAAGCTGATGAGGACTCCGATGCCTTCGATGAATTGCAACAAGGATTTGTTATGATTGCTAAAGCATTTGGCCGTTATACAAACAAATCCAACAACCGCATTCGTTCTTCATCTAATACAAGGAATCAGGCTGTTGTGAACAATGGACGCGTTGAAGTTCAAAATCGTGGTTATGGTCGTCAGATGGGAGGTGGTCAAGGGTTCAATGCTATGGGAAGGAATAACATGGTTGCTCCGCAGCAGCAAAGGGCTCAAGTGGTTGAACAGGGTTATGCTCAGAATGGGGTTAATGGTCTTCGTTGTTATAACTGTAATGAAAAGGGTCATCTGGCTAATGCATGTCCTAAGCCGAGGACAAGAGGCAGTGCTTATTTCAAAGAGGCTATGCTCTTGGCTTTTAAGGATGAAGCTGGTGGAACTCTCTCCAACAAGGAACAGAGCTTTATGGCGGATGCGATTCGATGATGACATGGAGGACTTGCAGTGCTAATGCAAGCAGTTATGTTGATGGCACAAATGCAAGCTCTACACATGAGTGACACAGGCCCGGTGTATGACATCGACGGCTTGTCTCGTAATGGCGAACAAACAATTATCATTAATGAACGATATCTCCGCCAACATACGCATCGACATAGATCGAGTGTTCAACATGAGCCTTCTACATCTCATTCCGATGATCATCAACTAGACCCGTAGTTATATTTGATGATCAAGATGACCTTATGGTTACCATTGATGATCAAGTTGACTCGTGGTTATACTTGAGGATCTAAACAATGACCATGTTGAGACTCACGTTGAACAAAATGATTCTATGTTTGATCCAATTTGAGCTCGTGGACTAGTTAAAGACCAACAATCCCGAGTGGAACATTATCATGATGTCAATTCAAACTAAAAGCAAAAATGCAATCATTAACGGGGATAACGATTGCTTAATTCTACAAATTAAAGTTTTAAAACTCAAGAAAAGCGGAAAAAGGTTTTGAAGTCGCTTTGCTAAATCTTATCAAAGCGAAAATCTTTAGAGCGACAGATACGTGATCTAGCCGCATCGAAGAATGTTTTGTTGTCTCAAATAGAACAAATGAAACATGAACATAAACAACAACTTAACGCTCTTACTTTGGAAACTCAAAAGCCAAGGTGAGTTGTTAACTTGTCAACAACAGTTCTCACGAGTACAAAAAGCATTCCACGAAGCGAATAGATAACTATCTTGAAGAAATTGTCGACTTACAACACAAAATCAAAGAGTTTGAAATGTCGTTTATAAACATGGTGAGTCAATCAAAACTATTCAAAGTTTACTTTTAAACCAAATCCAAATGGATATGGTCCGATTCTTGCGATTACAAACCTAAGTTTTCAAGCGAGCATTCAAACCAAATCACAAGTTTACGGTGCGGAACATAGAATTGATGATTCAATTATGACTGTTGTGGAATATAATTGCATGGAGGAATTAGATGCGATGGCGAGTCGGTCAAAAATAGAAAATGTAGTTTATAACAAACCATTTAACTATTCAAAAGCAGTAACTTTTGTCACACAACAAGATACTTCAAACACACCTTTGGTTGTCACACCGTTTAAAGTTAGTCCCCAACACAATGGCGCACAAATTAATGGTCCTTTACCTTCACTTAGTGAAGTAAAACTAAAGCGAAAGTTGTCGTGTTATCAAATATTTTGACACTTTCTTATCGACATCAAACTTTTGGAACGTGAGATTGAGTTTCATTCGAAATAAAAGTTGAACATTTTCATTCGCCATTGGCACGAGAACAAAGAGACATTTTTCGAAAATAATTTTACCCCATGTCAAAAATTTGAAAAGCATGCATTATATTGGGAAGGATTTTCACAAGGAACTTGGTCTCATGAAAGCAGTTTCGAGAAAATGAAACATCAATTTCAAATACTAAACGCAAAAAGAAATTATTGAGAAAAGATGTTGATCGGCTCTTGGAAAATGTTATCATCTTGATGATGAGTGTCTAAATACTCATCATTTTATATCGTTAGAATGCCAAAACATCTCGAAAACACTCGAAATGCTTCAAAATGATGAAAATATCACAAACAAGTGTTTTATATGTTTTAAATGCAAAACATCAAAATCGATGAAAAACGTATCAAGTTTGCATAATTGGCGCTTTAGTCCCCAAGTTACAAAAGTTGTCAAAATCGGTCCACGGTAATTCAAAAACTTGTAAAATATCATTTAAGGTCCATGAGATTCAAAAGTTGTCAAAACAAACCCTTTAAAGTTTAAAAATCACAAAATGACAACTTTAGTCCTTTAACTTTGAAAATTGTCAAAAATAGTCCTTGGTTAAATTAAAAAGTGAAAATTATAAACTTTTAACCTTGTTCTATTTATAAATGACAAAAATGGTCCTTATGATAAACTTTTTGAGAAATTACAATATTGGTCCTTATAGTTTCTAAATTGGCAGTTTTGGTCCCTGGATTTGTAAAAATGGAAATTATCAACAAAGGTCCTTGTACTAATCTTACTTGGCAGGTTTGATCCTTATAATATGCTTGGAAACTTGTCAAATCCAGTCCTTCAACTTTGGCTAAATTACACTAATGGTCCTTGTTGATAAGCCAAACCAAACGGATCCTTATTATTAACTTAGCCCAAATCCAACCCAAAAACAGTGACCCGGCCCAAAAATTAAATTCAAATAAAACCGCGTCTACTGTTCATTGTCTCTTCCAAAGCAGTTTAGCCAAAACCAGTGGTGGTTTTCCCTCCACCTCACCATTTCCACCTCACTTTTCCACTTGATTACACTCCACCTCCACCTATACATCAATCCAAAGCCAATTAATGAATAAAACCTGCTAAAGACATTTTTGGCGCCAAAATCGCCATGTCAATACTGATTATCTGGCTCATTTCAACGGTTAGATTATGGTGGGATATTATCAGAGATGTCGACAAGCTTGAAGAAAGTCAATAAATAGAAGTCTAGTGCAGTGGATTCAAGTATCTAGTGTAATTTTCAATTTTACTGTCGTTTTAGCTTAACTTTCAAATTTCAGTGTTTGTTTAAGCTTCAAGCTTTGTAATTTATGTTTTCAAGTTGAAATAAAACTTTTGTAAGCAATCAATTTCAGTTTCAAGCCTTATATCAAGTTATGCAGTTTTCTTATTATTCAAAAATTTCAATATGTTGAAATGATGTTAGAAGTTGTTACTTTGGACTGAGAAGCACATATAAGCTCCATATAAAGCTTATGCAAGCTTTTAGACACTCTTAAAAGCAGTTTATTAGCCAAAATCAAAATTCACAAAATACTAATTAAATAGGAAAAATAAAATCCATGGTTCAAGGTTCTAGAAAGGAGCAAGGTATATTTTGGATTGCCTTGGGATTAGTGCTTCATGGGAAGCTTTAGGATGTGTTTTTAGACCTTGGTTCTGTGTTCTCAGTTCATAGCCACTTGTAAGCCCTTTTTTCAATTTGGCATTTCACTGATTTGGTAGTTCATTAGTTTTAATATCTATTTCTTGTTGTTCAGTAGTGATAGTTAAGTCATATTAAGCTTTAAAACTAGTTGTTTGTTGTTTCAAATTTGTAGTTTGCAAAAACTTTATTTTCACAAGTCTTATTAGCATAATTAGTAATTCATTGTTTTATGTTATTAATCTTTGTTGTTTTATGTTTATTCGTCTTCTTTAATGAAATTATAAGGTTTATAATCATGTTCATGGTCTCGAATCTTTGTTATCTTTTGAAAACACCAAATCGATCACATAAAAGGGTGTTTGGTTTTATTTGTTTTTCAGATTAAAGTCATGCGGCAATAGACTTTGGTTTTGTTTATTCTAAGTCATACTTGGTCTAAAGAACTCAAAGAAACCTTAAAATCCTGTGCTTGTTATAGTAAAAAGTCAAAAGTACCTTAATTCTCACTTAGCTTGTTAACTGTTGGATTTTAGCCTATCAGATTCACCATACTAGCTTAGAGTCTTATAATTTAGCTTAATCTCCTCTTATTCTAGCTTAATATATCATATTCAGTCCTTAGAATTGATTTAAAACTCAATAAAGTCAACTTAGTTATTTTCAAAAAGTCAAAATGATACCCTGTGCACCAGTTTTACTAGTTCTTTCATAAGCTCACACAGAGCTTGTTATTTGGTCAAACCTTGTGATTCTTGGTACTTTGGGAAGTCAACCTGGTCCTTTTCAAGTTCCAAGTTTTAAATTTCCAGTTGCAGCTTATTTACTAGGCACGCTTGAGCTTATCATTTTGTCCCATCATTCAAGATTAACCGAGTTTTACTCGATGTTTTGTCGTTTTAAAATAGCTTCTCCCAAGCTCATAAGAGCTTATCATGGTCTGAGTTTTGGTTTATACACTCTCAACCAGGTCTTTTACAAGTTTCAATAATTGCTTTTCAGTTTTAGCTTGTTTTGAGTTCTGTGCATAAGCTCAAAGTAGCCTACCAGTAACTGTTTTCATAAACAAGCTCATACCTCAAATCTGTGTTAAACTTGTAATCCAGAGGTCATGGTTTGTTGTTTTTAGTTGAAATAGAGTTATCATAGCTTATTTTAGCTTGTATATCAGTTTTGTGCTTATTGTGTCCTTCTAGCTTATCATAAGTGCTTATTTATAAGCGATTGCCACTAGCTTGCTAATTTCTCCAAACAAGCCCATGTTTTCTATTTTCTTAGATTCTACAGATTAAAATAGACTTTTCCTGAAATTTTCATAATTTTTCATAACTGTTTGCTATTTTCTTAATTAAAAGCAGTTTTAGGTATTTTAAATAGCTTTTAATACTAATAAATTATAAAAGTTCAAAAAATGATTTTTCAATTTTCTTAGGTTAAGATAAATATAAAAGTAATAAAAGTATTTTTCCATAATTTTCTTTAGTTTAAAAAGTATTTTTAGCATTTTAATTAGTTTTAAATAGTTTTAAATTAATAATAAATACATAATAAGTCTAAAAATATATTTTAGTTTTAAAATAAGTTTTATCATATTTTAGATTTTTCCAAGTTATAATTTCATTTTCTAGGTTAATTTTGTATTTTCTTATATTTTAGTGCAATTTAAATACTTAATAAATAGTTTTAATTAATAATAAATAAATAAATAGTTGTAAAATAATTTTCTTTTCTAATAATTTTCTTTTATTATTAGGATTCCAAAAGTATAATTTTTATATTTTTAGGTCTTTTATTTCTTAAAACTCACATTTTATTTTGTACGTTTACGTAATTTTATTTTCAACGTAAGTTTTAAGTTTTAGGTTTTAAGCGTTCATCGACTTTAAAAATAGTGATAGCGTTTATTTAATAGATTTTATCTTTTATTTCTTTTAATTTGCATTTAAGTCGCTTTAATTTGTAGATCTTTTCTTTAGGTAATTTTCCATCCAAAACCTTATCGATCATTATCCTTAGTGATCATTCTACCATCCGATTAAGTGTTTTAACACCAATTCATCCTCCGTGGGACTTAACGACCCGTGAATTCCCTATATTCCTCGATCTTAATTGCATTTGTGTTTAAGTTGTTTTAAGTCTATTTGACTTGACCGTTTAGCACGATCAAAATTTTGGCGCCATTGCGGGGGAGGTCAGAAGCGTGTTTCTAGCATTTTCGCACCCGTGCTTGCACATATACCACAGTTTGTAAAAGTTTTCAGAAAGTTAATATAAATCAAAAGTTCATTAACACTTTTCCTAAAGTGTTAAAACCCAAAACAATATAAAACAACAAAACAATCGTAACGTTTTCTAGTTTGTGTTTCTTTTAAGGTGATTCTTAAAGAGATACGATTTGGTTAAACGGACGATACCAAAATATTTTCAAAAGTTTTAAACCCATCTGCACAAATCTTACCTCGTCTTTTCACCGGTACTTAATATATATATAAAATCAACCACCATGAATCAAGGCGAAGGCACTACCTAACCTGGGGTGCGACCATTAATAAGTTCCCGAACATCGATTTAAAACTTGCCTTTGTGTCACTTGTGATTTGGTGTACCTTTTTCAAAGAAGCCGTTTCATTTGTGATTATTGGTTAAGTTCACTTGTGTTTTGCCTCATTTGTTTTGAAAATTGATTTTTATACTTAGTGCATGCGCTCTGTTCTTCCGCTTCTACAAGTCCACTTTCGAACTTGGAAACATTCCTCGCAGACGTGAGGACGTTCGGCTCCTTCACCGTGGTCGAGAACGTCTACCACCACCACCACCGCCGAAATGGCGAAGACAAACCCATGAATGAGCTTCTCCAAGCACCCATCGAGGGTTACGGAGATGCCATTGTTGTCCCAACCATTGTGGGCGATACCGAACTCAAAACCGGGTTACTTAATCTAGTAACCCAAAGCCAATTCTATGGTTTTGAGAGGATGATCCTCATGCACACATTCGATGGTTCAATAAAATTGCATCAACCATCAAGTACAAGAATGTCCCACACGGCTATCAAGCTTCTTCTTTCCATTTTCTCTGAGGACAAGCCCGAATTGGCTTGAGAAACAACCCCTCGTTCTATAGAGACATGGGAAGACCTAGTTACCAAGTTTGTTAACGAGTTCTATCCTCCATCCCGAACCACAAGTCTTAAGAATGAGATAATGAAATTTTCTCGAGATTTGATGAATCATTCGGGAGGCTTGGGATCGTTACAAAGAATTGCTCATGAGTGTCCACATCATGGTTTTACCGAGTTAATGCAAATGGATACTTTCTATAATGGTCCGAGACAAGTCGACCAAGACTCTCTAAATGCCTCCGCGGAGGTAATTTCCTTAGCAAAACCACCAAAGAAGCCTTACAAATCATTGAAAACAAGTCCCGTGTCCGTCCTTTCCGCACTAAGACATATCAAAATCGCCTAATGTTGGACCTTCTACTTCATCTCCGTGAGTACATCTAGCACCGATGCTAAGATTGATAAACTCACAGATATTGTTCGAGCTTTGGTTCTTGCTAACCAAAGAAAGTCACCTTCACTCAAACACCATCACATGGTGAAGTGAAGAAAGTTGAAGTTTGTGTCACTTGTGGTGGTCCTCATGCATACTACAACTGTCTCGCCACCGATGGTAGTCCGTTTGAAGCAAATGCTATAGCCGTACTTCAAATCAAGGAGGTAATCAATACCGTCCTCAAAATGATCCAAGTTACCGTGCTAACACTTATCGTGCACCACCGGTTTTAACCAAAATCCTAACAGAATCGAATCAACCTAGAATGAACCAAGGTTATCAAAACCAAGGTAATTTCTATCCTGGACCCAATCAAGGTTTCCAACAACAAGGGAACCTTCATCAAAACAATTTCAATCGAGGGAATCAATTTCATGGGAATGTGAATCCTAATCAAGGGAATTTTCAACAACAAGGTCATAATCAAAACATCCGACCTCAAAATTTCCTCCTAATCCACCTCCGTCATTACTCCTCCAGGACCATCATCGATGAGTTCTTGAAGCGGTTTATGAAATCCCAAGATGAGATGAACAGTTGTTGGTCGGTCAGATCACGATCTCAAAAGTCTTTAAATGATCAACCCTCGGGCTCGGAAAACTTCCGAGCAACACGATCGCTAACCCGAGGGGCGATGCTAAGGCGATCACGACCGTAAGTGGTGTTTCATACAATGGACCCACTATTCCTACTACCTCTTCTTCTTCTCTTCCAAAGGTAGTGGAAAGTGAACCTCGACTCACAATGGACCCACGACTCCAATGCCCCTCCTCCGTGGCAATGAGTCAAGTTACCAAGGCAACAAAGGACAAGGAACTTCCTAATGATAATGGAAGTACCACACAAGTCCTACCTTCTAGTCCATCCTCAAGTTGTCCGAAACCCAAGTCTAATCCAGAGTTGTTTTTGAACCACCGTAGCTCCCATTGAAAATATCAAATCCAAATCTTCTATTCCATATCCATCACGTTTGAATGAGCAAAAGCTCCGTGAAAAGCTAGTCATCAAATGGACAAATTTTTCCAAATTTTCCAAGAGTTACATTTGACATAAGCTGCGGATGCTATCATGTTGATGCCCAAGTTTGCATCAACTCTCAAACACATGTTAAGCAACAAGGAAAAGTTGTTTGAAATGGCTAAAACTCCTCTTAACGAGAACTCGCTCTGCAGTTATTCTAAAAAGCTTCGAAAAAGCTTGGAGATCCCGGAAATTTCTCTTACCTTGTGTATTCGGGAATGGTTGAATGCTTTGCCCTAGCGATCTTGGTGCAAGCATTAATCTTATGCCATATTCGATGTGGAAGAAACTTTCTTCCCGAACTTACTCCTACATGCATGACTCTCGAGCTTGCGATCGTTTCAATATCCCGTCCTCTTGGCATTGCCGAGGACGTATTTGAAAGTAGGAAAGTTCCATTTTCCACCGACTTCGTGGTTGTTGATTTTGATGCCGATCATCGGGTTCCTCTCATTGTTGGTCGAGGATTCACGAGAACGGGCGTGCTCTCATAGATGTATTTGAGCAAGAAATCACATTACGTGTTGGTAATGAAGTCGTCACTTTTAACCTTGATCAAACTTCGAGGTACTCAAGAAATTATGATTCGAATCGGTTAACCGAATAGATATCATTGATGTTGCTTCAAGAGTACTCTCAAGAAGTTCTTGGTTATGATCATAATTCTTCGAGTGATAATCTCACTCATTCATCTCAACCTATCATCGCCAATTCTACCCCTTCTCTCACCTCATTTGAGGAAAGTGACTTCATCTTAGAAGAGATTGAAGCCTACTTATCTAGTGATTCTTCCATGGGAAATTGATCACGCCCAATTGACATTGAGGAGACATACTTCTCATTGAGAAGTTGCTTAATGATGATCCATCATCCACCCTCACTCTAGTGATTCAATTCTAATGAGATTAATCAAATGAGATTAATACGGAGGAGATTTTCTTCTTGAGAAATTGTTAAATCATGACATTTCTTCTCCTCTCCTCCCATCAAACTTCATAACAAGGAAGTCAAGTCGGTTGAGAAAATCAAGAATTTCACGAGGTTGAGCTTAAGGACTTACCACCTCATCTCGAGTATGCATTTCTTGAAGGTGATGATAAATTACCCGTCATTATTGCTAGAGATTTGAGTAAAGATGAAAAAGTCGCTCTCATAAAAATCTTGAAGTCACACAAGCAAGCAATTGCTTGAAACTCTCCGACATTAAGGGTATCAACCACGAGTTTTGTACTCACAAAATCTTGATGGAGGATGACTTTAAGCCAGCAGCTTCAACATCGAGAAGAGTAAATCCAAAATCCATGATGTTATCAAACTTCTTGATGCGGATTGATTTACCCAATCTCGAGATAGTCCTTGGTTAGCCCAATTCATTGTGTTCAAAAAGGGTGGAATAATCATTATCACAAATGAAGATAACGAGTTAATTCCAACTCGTTTAGTTACGGGATGGCGTGTGTGCATTGACTATCGTAAGTTGAATGACGCCACTCGAAAAGACCATTTTCCTCACCCTTTATGGACCAAATGCTTGAGAGATTAGCGGGGAATGAATACTATTGTTTCCTTGATGGTTTCTCGGGGTACTTTCAGATTCCATTGATCCAAAGGATCAAGATAAAACTACATTCACCGCCCATACGGAACTTTTGCCTATAGACGTATGCCTTTTGGCCTATGTAATGCTCCCGCACGCTCCAACGATGTATGATGGCCATTTTCCACGACATGATCGGGGAAACAATGGAGGTGTTTATGGATGACTTCTCGGTCATTGGGGATTCATTTCAAACATGTCTCTCCCATTTAGATAAAATGCTTCAAAGGTGTGAAGACACCAATCTTTGTCTAAACTGGGAGAAAAGCCACTTTATGGTCAAAGAAGGCATAGTCCTTGGCCATAAGATTTCAAAGAACGGGATTGAGGTAGATAGAGCAAAAGTCGATGTTATTGCTAAACTACCTCATCCTACTACCGTCAAAGGTATTAGGAGTTTTTTAGGTCATGCCGGTTTCTATCGTAGATTCATACAAGATTTTTCCAAAATCGCCCGGCCAATGACCCATCTTCTTGAAAAGGATGCTCCTTTTATCTTCTCACCTGAGTGCATCATAGCTTTTGAAACATTGAAGAAAAACTAATCGAAGCACCCATTCTCGTTGTTCCCGATCGACTTGCCTTTTGAGCTCATGTGCGATGCAAGTGATTTTGCTATCGGCGCAATCTTAGGGCAACGAAGAAACAAGCATTTTCACCTATTCACTACGCAAGTAAGACTATGATCAAGCTCAAACTCATTACACCACCACGTAAAAAGAGCTATTAGCCGTGGTGTATGCTTTTGAAAAGTTTCGCCGTACTTAATCTTGACCAAATGTGTAGTGTATACGGATCACTCGGCTCTTAAATATCTCTTTGCAAAACAAGATGCAAAGCCGAGATTGCTCTGTTGGGTTCTCCTCCTCCAAGAATTTGATATTATCATACGTGATAAAAGGAGCCGAGAACCCGGTCACGATCATCTGTCCATTAGAAAACCCTCACCAAGATGTTTTCGAGAAAAGGAAATAAATGAAACATTTCCTCTCGAGACACTCAATGCGGTTTCTTTTCGTGGAAACTCTTCTACCCCATGGTTTCTTGACTTTGCAAATTACCATGCGGGTAACTTCATTGTGAAAGGGATGTCGACCCAAAGAAGAATAAATTCTTCAAGGATGTTAAACACTATTTCGGACGACCTTTTCTTATTCAAAATCTGTGCGGATCAAGTCATCCGACGGTGTGTTTATGGACAAGAAGCAATGGATATTCTCAAAGCTTGCCATCTTTGACCCACCGGGGCCATCATAGTCCAAACTACACCGCCAAAAGGTGTTTGATTCCGGGTTCTATTGGCCCACAATCTATAAAGATGCCCACGATTTTGTCAAAACTTGTGACGCTTGTCGTCATGGAAATATATCTCAAAGGAATGAAATGCCACAAAATGCCATTCAAGTTTGTGAGATATTTGACATATGGGTATTGATTTTATGGGGCCATTCCCATCTTCTCGTGGTAACAAGTACATACTCGTGGTCATTGACTATTTGTCGAAATGGGTTGAAGCAAAAGCTTTACCTACAAATGATGCCGAGTAGTTGTGAAATTTTGAAAGCTCTTTGCCGATTTGGAACTCCTCGTGCAATAATCGGTGATCGTGGTACACATTTTGTAATGACCAATTTGATCGTGTCATGCAAAAGTATGGTGTTACCCACCGCCTATCTATCGCATACCACCCCAAACAAGTGGGCGGTGGAAGTTTCAAATCGTGGTATTAAAAGAATACTTGAAAGGACGAAGGGTGAAAATCGTGCATCCCGGTCGGATAAACCGGATGACGCTTTCTGGCTTTTTGTACAACTTACAAAACACCAATTGGGTGTACTCCATACAAGCTAGTGTACGGAAAAGCATGTCATCTTCCGATTGAACTAGAGCACAAGGCTTACGGGCCTTAAAACATGCAAACTTCGATATACTGAGACAGTAGGCGATCACGTAAAAGTTCAAATAAATGAATTAAATGAACTTCGTGATCAAGCTTATGAGAACTCTTTGATCTATAAACAAAAGACAAAGAAGATTCATGACTCTAAAATCAAGAACCGCTTTTCAACGTTGGTGATCGAGTCCTTCTTTTCAACTCTAGATTGAAGATTTTCTGAAAGCTTAAGTCCCACGTCCGGTCCATTTACTATCGCTAAGGTTTATCCTTATGGTACCGTTGAGTTATCTCAACCCGATGGTCCTAATTTTAAAGTGAATGGTCATCGATTGAAGCATTACTTTGGAGAGGACATTCCCCGTGGTTGTCCGGATTTACAAACATTCCCCATGAACCAATGAATGCGGGATCGAGTCAAGCTAGTGACTCGGGAATCAAAACATTAGCACACCATATGGGTTTTCACCCATAATTCGCTCTTCTTATCCCTTTCTACCACCCTAGTGTGGGGAGTTTTCCCACATCGTTGTATATTCTCATTCTTAAAAAAAAAAAAAAAAAAAAAAAACTTCTTCTAAATAATGGCCGTAATATTTCCCTTTCATGTTCTTTGTTTCGCATAACCGCGGTACTTTGAATATTGAGGCCAATATTCATTTCTAAGTGTGGGGAATTCTCACGAATTTTATATATATTATCTACCCAATTCCCGTTTTTGGCCAAATTTTTTTTTTTTTGAGTAAGTGTTTTCACTTACTCATTTGGTTATCATCCGCCATGTCTAACCCAAAAGGATTGGCTAATCCAGAGCAAACGGCTCTTGGTAAAGATTTCTCAAATCCGTTTATGGCTTGCAATTTGCCCAAAATTGTATGGTTCTTCGCCCCCATCATCTTCAAACTATGAAGAGTTGGCTAGCCCGCAAGGTTATGGCTTGTGGTAAAGGCAAGTGGAAAATCCATAATTGGTAATCGGCTCACCAAAGATAATATTGATAATTTATCTAAGAGTTGGCTAGTCCGAAAGTACGGCTCGGTAAAGACAAATCAAATCCGTTAAAAGCTTATGATTTGCTCAAAATCATTTGGTTATCGTTGTACCAAGGTTCTTACTTGAACTCGAAAAATTTGGCTACTCCGAGTAATGGCTTTTGGTAAAGAGATGAAATCCATTAAATTTTCTCAAATCATTGCTAGGGACTAGCAATATCTTAGTGTGGGGATTGATGAGTGTCTAAATACTCATCATTTTTATATCGTTAGAATGCCAAAACATCGAAAACACTCGAAATGCTTCAAAATGATGAAAATATCACAAACAAGTGTTTTATATGTTTTAAATGCAAAACATCAAAATCGATGAAAACGTATCAAGTTTGCATAATTGGCGCTTTAGTCCCCAAGTTACAAAAGTTGTCAAAATCAGTCCCGGTAATTCAAAAACTTGTAAAATATCATTTAAGGTCCATGAGATTCAAAAGTTGTCAAAACAAACCCTTTAAAGTTTAAAAATCACAAAATGGCAACTTTAGTCCTTTAACTTTGAAAATTGTCAAAATAGTCCTTGGTTAAATTAAAAGTGAAAATTATCAACTTTTAACCTTGTTCTATTTATAAATGACAAAATGGTCCTTATGATAAACTTTTGAGAAATTACAATATTGGTCCTTATAGTTTCTAAATTGGCGCTTTGGTCCCCGGATTTGTAAAATGGAAATTATCAACAAAGGTCCTTGTACTAATCTTACTTGGCAGGTTTGATCCTTATAATATGCTTTGGAAACTTGTCAAATCAGTCCTTCAACTTTGGCTAAATTACACTAATGGTCCTTGTTGATAAGCCAAACCAAACGGATCCTTATTATTAACTTAGCCCAAATCCAACCCAAAAACAGTGACCCGGCCCAAAAATTAAATTCAAATAAAACCGCGTCTACTGTTCATTGTCTCTTCCAAAGCAGTTTAGCCAAAACCAGTGGTGGTTTTCCCTCCACCTCACCATTTCCACCTTACTTTTCCACTTGATTACACTCCACCTCCACCTATACATCAATCCAAAGCCAATTAATGAATAAACCCACCCTTGAAATTTTTACGCCAAAATCGCCATGTCAATACTGATTATCTGGCTCATTTCAACGGTTAGATTATGGTGGGATATTATCAGAGATGTCGACAAGCTTGAAGAAAGTCAATAAATATCAGTCTAGTGCGAAGCTATGGATTCAAGTATCTAGTGTAATTTTCAATTTCTTGTCGCTTTAGCTTAACTTTCAAATTTCAGGTGTTTGTTTAAGCTTCAAGCTTTGTAATTTATGTTTTCAAGTTGAAATAAAACTTTTGTAAGCAATCAATTTCAGTTTCAAGCCTTATATCAAGTTATGCAGTTTTCTTATTATTCAAAAATTTCAATATGTTGAAATGATGTTAGAAGTTGTTACTTTGGACTGAGAAGCACATATAAGCTCCATATAAAGCTTATGCAAGCTTTTAGACACTCTTAAAAGCAGTTTATTAGAAAAAATCAAAAATTCACAAAAATACTAATTAAATAGCTTAAAAATAAAAATCCATGGTTCAAGGTTCTAGCAGGCTGGAGCAAGGTATATTTTGGATTGCCTTGGGATTAGTGCTTCATGGGAAGCTTTAGGATGTGTTTTTAGACCTTGGTTCTGTGTTCTCAGTTCATAGCCACTTGTAAGCCCTTTTTTCAATTTGGCATTTCACTGATTTGGTAGTTCATTAGTTTTAATATCTATTTCTTGTTGTTCAGTAGTGATAATTAAGTCATATTAAGCTTTAAAACTAGTTGTTTGTTGTTTCAAATTTGTAGTTTGCAAAAACTTTATTTTCACAAGTCTTATTAGCATAATTAGTAATTCATTGTTTTATGTTATTAATACTGTTGTTTTATGTTTATTCAGTCTTCTTTAATGAAATTATAAGGTTTATAATCATGTTCATGGTCGAATCTTTGTTATCTTTGAAAACACCAAATCACTCACATAAAAGGGTGTTTGGTTTTATTTGTTTTTCTGTATTAAAGTCTGTGCAGTACTTTGGTTTTGTTTATTCTAAGTCATACTTGGTCTAAAGAACTCAAAGAAACCTTAAAATCCTGTGCTTGTTATAGTAAAAAGTCAAAAGTACCTTAATTCTCACTTAGCTTGTTAACTGTTGGATTTTAGCCTATCAGATTCACCATACTAGCTTAGAGTCTTATAATTTAGCTTAATCTCCTCTTATTCTAGCTTAATATATCATAGTCAGTCCTTAGAATTGATTTAAAACTCAATAAAGTCAACTTAGTTATTTTCAAAAAGTCAAAATGATACCCTGTGCACCAGTTTTACTAGTTCTTTCATAAGCTCACACAGAGCTTGTTATTTGGTCAAACCTTGTGATTCTTGGTACTTTGGGAAGTCAACCTGGTCCTTTTCAAGTTCCAAGTTTTAAATTTCCAGTTGCAGCTTATTTACTAGGCCTGCTTGAGCTTATCATTTTGTCCCATATTAGTCAGTATTAACTGAGTTTTACTCAGTGTTTTGTCAGGTTTTAAAATAGCTTCTCCCAAGCTCATAAGAGCTTATCATGGTCTGAGTTTTGGTTTATACACTCTCAACCAGGTCTTTTACAAGTTTCAATAATTGCTTTTCAGTTTTAGCTTGTTTTGAGTTCTGTGCATAAGCTCAAAGTAGCCTACCAAGAATCTTTTATAAACAAGCTCATACCTCAAATCTGTTAAACTTGTAATCCGAGGTCATGGTTTGTTGTTTTAGTTGAAATAGAGTTATCATAGCTTATTTTAGCTTGTATATCAGTTTTGTGCTTATTGTGTCCTTCTAGCTTATCATAAGTGCTTATTTATAAGCAGTTGCCACTGCAGTTGCTAATTTCTCCAAACAAGCCCATGTTTTTCTATTTTTCTTAGATTCAGTAGATTAAAATAGACTTTTCTTGAAATTTTCATAATTTTTCACAACTGTTTGCTATTTTTCTTAATTAAAAACAGTTTTTAAGTATTTTTAAATAGCTTTTAATACTAATAAATTATAAAAAGTTCAAAAAAATGATTTTTCAATTTTCTTAGGTTAAGATAAATATAAAAGTAATAAAAAGTATTTTTCCATAATTTTCTTTAGTTTAAAAAGTATTTTTAGCATTTTAATTAGTTTTAAATAGTTTTAAATTAATAATAAATACATAATAAGTCTAAAAAATATATTTTTAGTTTTAAAATAAGTTTTATCATATTTTAGATTTTTCCAAGTTATAATTTCATTTTTCTAGGTTAATTTTGTATTTTCTTATATTTTAGTGCAATTTAAATACTTAATAAATAGTTTTTAATTAATAATAAATAAATAAATAGTTGTAAAAATAATTTTCTTTTTCTAATAATTTTCTTTTATTATTAGGATTCCAAAAGTATAATTTTTATCTTTTTAGGATTTTTATTTCTTAAAACTCACATTTTATTTTGTACGTTTACGTAATTTTATTTTCAACGTAAGTTTTAAGTTTTAGGTTTTAAACGTTCATCGACTTTAAAAATAGTGATAGCGTTTATTTAATAGATTTTATCTTTTATTTCTTTTAATTTGCATTTAAGTCGCTGTTATTTGTAGATCTTTTCTTTAGGTAATTTTCCATCCAAAACCTTACTGATCGCTATCCTTAGTGATCATTCTACCATCCGATTAAGTGTTTTAACACCAATTCATCCTCCGTGGGACTTAACGACCCGTGAATTCCCTATATTCCTCGATCTTAATTGCATTTGTGTTTAAGCTTGTTTTAAGTCTATTTGACTTGACTGCTTAGCACGGATCACCGATATCAATAATCTTGTGTTATTACAATCTTTTGCATATGCATCCGATCATATCTCTGCCGACATCGTTGATTACATTGTTATTATTGAGAATACCGATAATGTGCTTCGAAGCGAGTCTTTAAAAGTTGAAAATGAACGATTGTCAAACGAGCTTTCTAATACAAAACGTCGTCTTAATTGGTGTAAAAAGATATTCACGATCAACAACTTGCTTATCAAAACAAAATCGCCCAGTTGCGTGCAAAATCTTCTGATCCAAAATTGAGCAAGCTGGATGATCAAAAAGTGTCTTTAAATGTCAAATCTCAAAATATGAACAAGAACTTGCAAAAGTTAAAAGGAATATGGTGTCATATTTGATTTACTCAAACAGACTCGTGATGAAGCATCAAACGAACTTGATCATTATCTTGCACACACTAAAGAAGTCATGAATTTTGCCGAAATCTTCGCTCAAAATCAAGATCCGTGCACACTATCTTTAAGTTAAGGAAATGTTACGAAAGTATGAACAAGTTCAACCTAGCATCATTAAGAGAGTTGCACCAGTAACACTTAGCAATCATGTCCCGAATACCTCTTGACAAAACACAAGTTACTAATGTGCTTCCTCTCTTGAAACAGGACTAGTTGCCTCTTTTCCAAACATCCGCACTTCACGACCTAGAGCAATACAAGGAAGAATAGGAAGTTGCGACCTAAGAAAAGACAAATAAAGAATGTCAAGTAGAAGAACACCGTATGACTTTGAATAAGACTCAGCTTGCACCCACTTTAGATATTGCGTCCGCAAATGTAATGGAAAAGTGTTGTAACTAATGTTGAACCTTAAGTACTTTTGATATTCGATCCGATGCCTCTTGTGTTATTTGTCGTAAAAGTATGCGTTATGATTGTCATGATAAATGTGTTGCTAAGGCTATCTTGTCACGTCTACTTTAATCCTAAGATTCGAATACCTCTAGCCCACTAATGCTTCTAAGTCCGTGCTTGGTAAACCGCCTCTTTAGATTCTAAGAAACGAATTGATGTCCTGTAGCTCGAAAGATCACCTCCAGGAATGTAGTACCACCTAGTCCATTCACTAAGACTAAAGCTAAGACTAGTTGGAGATGGTAGAAATGGATACATAATACACCGGATTTAAATGGATGCCTAAAATCATTGATGTGTGTATTTCTACTATAATCGCTTGAACCCTCTAACACTTCGGGTTCCACATCTACTTATTCCATCCGTGTCGCTCGTGTGTAATGTAGGTGATACGATCATCCTTTGATTGTTGATAGCGGATGTTCCCGACACATGACAGCAACCTTAAACTGTTATCAAACTTTGTTGCAAAGTTCATTGGCACTGTCGATTCGGAATGATCACTTTGCGCTATCATGGGCTCTGAGATTACATAAATGGCAACATCGAATTAGCGTGGTTTATTATGTGGAAGGCCTCATCACAATCTATTCTCAGTTGGTCAATTTTGTGATGGAGACTTGGAAGTCGCTTTCAGGGAGAAAACTTGTTTCATTCGTGATCTACAAGGAATTGATCTTATGTCTAGCCAACGCTCATCCAGTCTCTACACTATCTCCATGCAAGACATGATTGCTTCATCTCCCATATGTCTACTCTCAAAGGCTACATCTACAAAATCTTGGCTATGGCACCGTCGTCTCTCACATCCAAATTTTCAAACCATAACCAACCTTGCTCGACATAAACTTGTTGAAGGTCTCCCAAGATTCCGGTATTCTAAAGATCACCTATGTTCAGCTTGTGAACAAGGGAAAAGCACTCGTGCTCATTTTCCTTCAAAGGTGGAACACAACACTGATTTCGTTTGTTGTGAGTGGTGATTATAAACACAATATCAATATATCAAATTAATCGTGAAATTCGACTAATAAACCTTTTAGGAAAAAGGTTAACGCAAATCTCACGAATGTGATAAAAGTGATACCGGGAAAGTGGTTTCCCCGGGTCGTGTCCCAACGATGTGTGAAATTGACGGTGTCGTTGAGTTTCGTGATTAGAATTTGAATTGGTTTAACAAATTTTGGATTTTGATTTCGTTATTCTACAAACTAAAGAACTGGAATGAAAATAAAGCATGTAAAACAATGTAAATACTAAATAAACTACTACTAAGCCTAAGGAAAAATAAAACTATACTAAACTACATCCTAGGGTGTTAAAATGCAAAAACGTGAAAAACCGGGAACGCACCGAGCCCCCCGAAGGTAAAAAAAATGCAATTTAAGTCCTACAAGTGTAAAAACAATTTTCCTACATTCTACATGACAAAAACTGATTTTAGAAAAAAAAAAAAAAAAGAATTTTTCGACTTTTGAATTATTTATTACGAATTAGAAACTATTTTAAACTAATTAATTAATTAAAATACTAAAATTTTTAGAAAATTATGCAAAATTTCAAAAAATACTTTACACTATGCTAAATCTAAGAAGAAAAAAAAAAAAAAAAAAAAAAAGCGCTTTTGAAATAAGCAACTTATTAGCTCAATAAAAGGAAAAGTTTAAAAATACAAATGTTCTAACTAACGGATAAATGATTAACATGCGCATGAA
The DNA here is from genome assembly GCA_022545495.1 of Chrysanthemum lavandulifolium. Lineage (NCBI taxonomy): Eukaryota > Viridiplantae > Streptophyta > Magnoliopsida > Asterales > Asteraceae > Chrysanthemum > Chrysanthemum lavandulifolium. The sequence continues at coordinate 266,977,774 of CM040239.1, read as the reverse complement.
ATAAACAAAAGCAGACCCAGGCGAGATGGTAGGAAGTGTTGGGGTGTGCTCGTGGGAAGTCTTTGCAAGCAGTCCCAAGTTCGAATCCCACTTCCTTCAACTGCTTTTTTTTTTTTTTTTTTTTTTATTTATTTATTGCAACCGAACAAGAGATAAACTAAGCCACTATTTAAATAAAACTAATCTTATGAACTGTGAAATAAGTCTTTGCTCACAGATAAGAAAAATAAGGAACATAAGAAAAAAAAATAAGCTAAGGCTCATTAAAATTCAGAGACAGAAAAAAACAACAAAAGTTTGCAAAAGCTAATCAAAAGACTAAAACTACGCTCTAATCTACTCATCCTAAAGAGCATTAATGGGGGCGAAATAAGCAAAAGAAGACATCCATAAGCTATAAAAAAAAACTCTTGTTTGGCTCGCATAATGGATTTGCTTGAGCGACTATGCGCATTCAAAAGGGGCTTTTAAAGCTTATGAATAAGCTAGTACACCTAAAGCTAAAATACCGAAAGCAATAAAAACCTAAAGTTCACTCTATAAGCTACTTGTAAAATGAAAATGGGGCCAGATTAAGCTGAAATGGAGGATCAAGTTACCCTGCAAAGAGGGCTTATGGGACAACTTACATGGGAAGATAAAAGCTAACAAAAGCTGCAAATAAAACTAATCAAAAGCTAACTCCTAATCTACATTATCTAAAAGGCCTAAAGGGACCTAATAAGCAATAATTCAACATTAAAAGCTAAAAAAGGGTGGAAAGAACTGCACAGTGATCTTTCTTGATTAGGTTCTTTGAAACAAGAAGACTTATGAGATTTAAAACAACTGAGATTCTAACTTGCATTCTAACAAAACTACCAATCAACATACACTATGTTAAAACAAAAATGAGATGACTTTTGACCCAAAATGGGTCAAAAGTTGATTTTTGACCCAAAAGCTAAACTGATCCAAACGCTCCCTACTGGGCAGAAAGTAGCTTTGACAATGTAAAGAATTTTTAAAAACTGATTTGCAGTATCAAAACAAGCTCAAAATGGGTTTAATCAACTGTAGCTAACACATTTGACAAGTAACTGAGACAGAAAAAAAAAATCTTGGAACTTAGAAATTGCATAAACCAAATAAATTAAAACTGAATTTAAGTAGCATTGAAAATTGAAAGAGTACAATGAAGGTAAATGACAATAAAATAAAAATGGGACTAGAACAGAATTTCTAGACAAGACTTTTACACTAATCCTATAATGATTATTTATACAGAAATAAAAAATTTGCTTTCTCCTTTTCTTGGCTTCTTTTCTTCTGTGTTTGTTTTGTGAGACAAAACAAGCAAAACCATCCTTTGTGCTTTCTTTAGTCCATCCCCACCTTTGATTACTCCTTGGATTAACACTTGGTCTCATCACAGCCCTTCAATCCACTTTTGCACTTTGGATTGCCAAAGTGGCATGGGTAACCCGTAACTATGCATTGGGTGATGGAGTGAGTGGGTTGGGGATTTGAGAAAGTGATGAAGAGAGGTAGAGGAGGGGGGAAATATGGCGCCATTTTTGGGTTTGGGAGTTTGGGTAAGAACAGGGATGTAGAAAGGGTAAAAGGGTTGGGTGGCTAAAGTTTATTTTGGCTTTTGTTTTGTTTTGTAAAAGTTTTTAATAAAATGTATTTTTGGTTTTAATTTTTTTTTAAATAAAACTAAAATTGGTGTTAATAAAAAATGAGTTTTTATAAAAATTGGGTTTCGGGTAAAATGGGATTTATTTGGATTTTTGGTTCAAAAGGGTAATTTGGTCATTTTGGGTGTCGGAAAAGGGTAAAATGGGTATTTTGGGTTCGGGTAAGGTTTTTAGGTTTGTTTTCCCACTCTCACTCCAAACATGCGTCCCGGGCTCTGAAAATGTAGAAAATCAACTCCCGACTCCGTCGGTTTCAACACTTCTTCTGATTTCGGCTCGATTTTGCCCGTTTTCGCTCTGTTTTCAATCCTTTTGTACCTGCAAGACACAAAACACACTCCGAGGATATTTTTAACATATTTTGATCATATTTGGGTGTTTTTGGTCATTTTTGAGGTCTTAGGTGGGTAAAAACGATGAGTGAATAAGCACTCATCAAATTCCCCCACACTAGGCAATTGCTAGTCCCTAGCAATCAATCATGTGAAGTAATGAAAGACTCAAGATTACCATGACTACCCATTTTGACTTTTTATTTGATGCGAGAAATTTAAACTAGACTTGAAAGTAAACAACATGCTTGATTAACAAAAAGTGGTATCATGGAACGGGATTCACACAAAATGGGTGTCTCCAGGGAATTGAATCGTCATCCTCTTTTTTATACTCTCAAACTAAGTCTAAACTTATTGTGCAAATGTTTTGGCAAAATGCTAACACTACTTATACTAATAATCTATGTAAGTCAAGACTTAACTTTTTACTCCCGCAATTTATACAATTTAAGTTTGTGTGCTCATTTTCAAAAGTTTGACCATTGAAACCGACCTTGTTATGGTTGTTATCCACTTAACTAAAATCTTAACTTCCCGGAAACTATGAAAGTCTAAGGATCGAAAGGGCCTCTTCCATGTAGCGGCTTTCTTCGGCACATCCCAAACCAGTTGGCTTTAGGTGACCGGCTTTTGACACCTCAGGAGAATAGTATTAGAATTAGCGGAATTGATTCCAAAGATTTACTGAGGCTACCGTTAAGTTAAAACTAAACCTAAATGGACAACAACCGACGATAATTTAGAAGTTCGAGATTCAAAGGTGAGATCACTCCATGTAGCGACTTTCTTCTCAGCTTGTCCATTTAAGGAGGCTAGGTTTTCACCCTCGAGAATAGTATCGGAGCTTTCGGGGTCTTTGACTTCAAGAATTTCTAAATCACCGTCAAACTTTTAAACAACTTTGACGAATCCTAGTTCAACTTTCGATTTAAATTTAAGAAAAAGCAAGTTTCGCACATTTATTCTTAAGAAACATAGTACTTTTATTTGAGGATTCATATTTTGCATTTTTCATTTTTCAACTTTTTCACTTTTTCTTTTTTTTTTTCACTCTTTTTTCACTCTTTTTTTTTTTTTTTTTTTTTTTTTTTTCACTTTTGACTTGCAATTTATTTTGCATCATTCAAGCACTTTTACGATACTTTCACTTTGCAACTTTATTCGATTTTAAGAAAGTATGCTTTTCCAAAATTTTAAATAAAAGTTGAACTTGAGCTCTATATCAATTTTGCTTAAAAACTTTTGTTGTAACAAGGCGATTTGAATGTTCAAAAGTTTGACAATGAGCACGTATTTTAGGTTCAATTAGAGCTCTTTGGGAGAAAAAGCCATAGATTACTTATATAAGCTCTAAAGAGAACCAACTACTCCATGCTTAACATTTTCATTTGCACAACTTGTAAAAACTTAGCCTAATTGTTAAGAGAGACTAGATCAACACTCTAGCAGTCGGGATTCCTTTGTTCTAACCTAATCAAGACTAAACTACCATTAACACGAAGCATTAACACTTTATTTTTGTGCTGAAGCACTACTTTTTATGCATTTTTTTTTAATTTTGGCCAAAGCAGGTACTAGGGACTAAAGGGTACAAATGTGACAAAATTCGACTGAATTCCCCACACTTAGAATTGAATATTGCCTCAATATTCAAAGTCCCGGCCGAAGCCGATACTATCGAGCGGAAAAGGTAATACCACGAACCAAGTGTGTGGGCGAAATCTATCATTTTACACAAAAGGATTTTGAAAACATATCCCGAAACGTTAGCAAAATGATCGGATATTGGGCGGTGGATTGAAAGCAGGCGCATCAATCATCACGATCAAAGGATTCTGAAAACATGAGCAAACACACAAGAAGCAAACACCGTGGAGGTTTCCCCACTTATTTGTTTGAAAATAGAAAGAAGTCGAAACACGGGTGGACACCCATGTAATGCTACTGTTTTTGTTAACCGATTCGCTAGCTTGACTCGACCCCGAATTTATTGGTCCATGGGGAAGCAAGTGGAAGAGAAAATCTCCATCGGGCTTTCATTCAAATGGTTTGGATAAACATTGAACGTGATAAAAGTTCCACTCCGATGAGATACAACCGGCTCAAGAGAATGAGAAATGTCGGGGTCAAAGATGGTATCTTCACTCCCGTAGGAGTTAAGACATGGAGAAGAAATAGGAGGAGAAGGAAAAGTGTCAATTACTTGACAACGGGTAGGATGGGTGGGTAAAAGATTAGATTGAGGAACATTAACGGAATGTTCAGAAATCTTATCCACCACTTTGGAAGTCGCAACATCCGTGTTGGACTTAAGAAATATCCGAGAGTGAACTCCCTTGAAAGGTAAGATACCGGGTTTGAACACTTTGTCCTCGGAGAGGAATGAAACGCAAGTATCAACCACGGTAAAATCCTCAAGGGTAGATGAGTCACTCATTGATAAAAGAGGATGCAGAGCGTTTTGCTCAAAAATCTCATCCTCAATTCCCGGAGGAAAAGGATCGATGTGAGCGAGTTCACCGGCGAACTCCTCATGGAAAAACCTACTCCTTTTGGAAGGAGGAAGCAATTCAAATGTGAACGACTCATACTCTGGAAGAGAAAGATGAAAAGTGGGATTGCCACTATTCTCTTTTCGAGATGATCGTCATCAAAGGGAATACATCAAATTCGGAAGAGAATCATTGGAAAAAGCCTCAAGCTCGAGGAAAATGGTTCTGGCTTTTCCAAGATAGAGTCACTATCCTCAATGGGGATAGGAGTGAAGGCGGTTTAGCACAAAATGATTCGATCTTAGAAACGAGGAGATTTACATTGAACAATTTTTCACGAAGTATCTCGTCCTCAATTTCGGATCATCGAATCTCTTTCTCTAAGCTAACTAGCTCGAAGGTAACTCCTCGACATAATCGATGTCTCCATAAGATAAAGAATCATCAAGCGAAGTACAATCGTTGTCGAATCGGAGAACATCTCGACATGATCGTTTGGAATGTCAAGAGGAGGAGAAGAATCATCACCAATAGGCTTATCACACATATTACGGAGGTAACCTCGGATTCACTTGGGGTTGGGACAAGGTTCTCAACACAAGACGATTCCGTTCGAATAGTGCTAAGATTTTCGTCCCCATTAAAAGATTATCCGACGGTTCTAAGGTAGATAGGCAAGATAAGGGCGGAGAGTGGACATGTGCGGTACTTTGTGGGCTTGAGATATGCACCTTGTCCTTTGTCATCTCCCAATCTTCCTCATCTTCGTCATCGAGACGGCAAGCTTCGTTAAAGAGGAGAAGCTTTTGAGCTGCTCGCTCATCGGCTAGTAATCTTTCGTTGCGAGCAGCTTGTTCCTCGGAAAGTTCTTCAAGAATTATACGAGGAAATTGATCAATGACGGGAAACTGTGGGGGTTGGATGTTGTCAAATTCGGAAGTCCACGATTGACATTGATAATCATCATGAGGACCCCCACACTTAGCACAATGAGGGTATTGGGGAGAGAAATGTTGAAATGACGTTTGATCATTGAAATGATGAAAATCTGATTCGGTTCGTATGAATTTTGTGGAGGGTAATTGAAAATGTTTGAGGATAATTGAAAGATTCCGGTTAGAATCATAAGCAAATGAATTCTCAGCGCAAATCGAACAACATCCATTGACAAGATAGTTTCCACACCACTCGCACATACATTTGAAATAACGAAAACCTTGTGGTAACAAGTCTCCACAACCGCAACAATAATTTTGATCAAACAAAGGTATTTCGGGCTCGGAAATAGGAATCGAGGGTTCAACAACATCACAAAATGGAGGTAGGTTATTTCCCGAAGTTGAATCTTGACGAAGTTCAATTAAGAAGTTTTGAATCATGTCATTTCTGACCCTAAAGAAATCGTCGGTAAAACGTTCGTAAGATTCGGAGGTGGGACAAGTGGTGTGCTCTTAGAGCTAGCAATTTCCACCACTTCGTTATGATCTCCGGCGTTTGAGCGGGTTCATCGTAATCAATTTTAATTCTCGACCTTTTTCATTGGCTTGAATTTTTCAATTAGATTACGGGCTCTAAATTCAAAGAAATCGTCCTCGTAACCCTCGGTGGGTGCTTGAGGTAATTTCGACGTTTGAGCGGATTCGTCAACATTAGAACGTATTTGGGTTGTGGCGGGTGGTCAAATAACTTTGAAAAGACTTTTGATGGATAATTCGCACAAATCACAAAATTCGCTCGAACTAGGCCTTCCACACCGCTCACACACGCACTTGTGACAATGATGTTGATCCTTTTCCATACGGCACCGGCGATGATCGTCGTCATTAGAATTAAACATATAGAGGGTTGAGAAGAGAATCAAACGGTCATGAGGATAAAGGCGAGTATTTTGGGGTTTTATGGCGAGACGAGTGCACATGCACTTTCAAAAGCAACACTTTCAATACAAGACCGAGGCAAAACACAAGGAACTTAAACCAATAATCACAAGCGTATTCACGCAAGTGACACAAAGGCAAGTTTTGAATCTTTGGTTCGGGAACTTATTATGATAACACTCAAGTTGAGAAGTGTTATATTGATTGTGTGTTCTATTTATTTAAAACAACAAGCAAAATGTTTTTGTATTTTTTATCTTTTACATATATACAAAGAAAAGAAAAATATTTTTGTATTTTTTGTATTTTTATAAAAGCAATAACTTCACGAGGAAGGTTCTTCAAGTCACTAATCGCCAAAACTTCACGATATTGTCGCAACACACCTCCCCGGCAGCGGCGCCAAAATTAGATTTCGTTTGTTGTGAGTGGTGATTATAAACACAATATCAATATATCAAATTAATCGTGAAATTCGACTAATCAACCTTTTAGGAAAAAGGTTAACGCAAATCTCACGAATGTGATAAAAGTGATACCGGGAAAGTGGTTTCCCCGGGTCGTGTCCCAACGAGGTGTGAAATTGACGGTGTCGTTGAGTTTCGTGATTAGAATTTGAATTGGTTTAACAAATTTTGGATTTTGATTTCGTTATTCTACAAACTAAAGAACTGGAATGAAAATAAAGCATGTAAAACAATGTAAATACTAAATAAACTACTACTAAGCCTAAGGAACAATAAAACTATACTAAACTACATCCTAGGGTGTTAAAATGCAAAAACGTGAAAAACCGGGAACGCACCGAGCCCCGAAGGTAAAAAAAATGCAATTTAAGTCCTACAAGTGTAAAAACAATTTTCCTACATTCTACATGACAAAAACTGATTTTAGAAAAAAAAACGGGAATTTTTTCGACTTTTGAATTATTTATTACGAATTAGAAACTATTTTAAACTAATTAATTAATTAAAATACTAAAAGTTTTTGAAAATTATGCAAAATTTCAAAAAATACTTTACACTATGCTAAATCTAAGAAAAAAAAAAAAAAAAAAAAAAAAAAAAAGCGCTTTTGAAATAAGCAACTAATTAGCTCAATAAAAGGAAAAGTTTAAAAATACAAATGTTCTAACTAACGGATAAATGATTAACATGCGCATGAAATAAACAAAAGCAGACCCAGGAGCGGATGGTAGGAAGTGTTGGGGTGTGCTCGTGGAAGTCTTTACAGCAGGTCCCAAGTTGAATCCCCTTGATACTTTTTTTTTTTTTTTTTTTTTTTTTTTATTGCAACCGAACAAGAGATAAACTAAGCCACTATTTAAATAAAAACTAATCTTATGAACTGGGAAATAAGCTGCAGTTCATAAGATAAGAAAAATAAGGAACATAAGCAAAAAAAAAAAAAAAAGCTAAGGCCTGTTAAAGGCTGTTTGGGACAGAAAAAAAACAACAAAAAGTTTGCAAAAAGCTAATCAAAAGACTAAAACTACGCTCCTAATCTACTCATCCTAAAGAGCATTAATGGGGGACAGAAATAAGCAAAAAGAAGACATCCATAAGCTATAAAAAAAACTACTGTTTGGCCTGCACAATGGACTGTTTGGACAGCTATGCAGATTCAAAAGGGGGCTTTTTAAAGCTTATGAATAAGCTAGTACACCTGAAGCTAAAATACCGAAAGCAATCAAAACCTAAAGTTCACTCTGTAAGCTACTTGTAAAATGAAAATGGGGCCAAATTAAGCTGAAATGGGAGATCAAGTTACCCTGCAAAGAGGGCTTATGGGACAGCTTACATGGGAAGATAAAAGCTAACAAAAGCTACAAATAAAACTAATCAAAAGCTAACTCCTAATCTACATTATCTAAAAGGCCTAAAGGGGACCTAATAAGCAATAATTCAACATTAAAAAGCTAAAAAAGGGTGGAAAGAACCTGCTGTGATGCTGCTGATTAGGTTGCTGAAACAGTAAGACTTATGAGATTTAAAAACAGCTTGAGATTCTAACTTGCATTCTAACAAAACTACCAATCAACATACACTATGTTAAAACAAAAATGAGATGACTTTTGACCCAAAATGGGTCAAAAGTTGATTTTTGACCCAAAAGCTAAACTGATCCAAACGCTCCCTACTGGGCAGAAAGTAGCTTTGACAATGTAAAGAATTTTTAAAAACTGATTTGCAGTATCAAAACAAGCTCAAAATGGGTTTAATCAATCAGTAGCTAACACATTTGACAAGTAACTGAGACAGAAAAAAAAAATCTTGGAACTTAGAAATTGCATAAACCAAATAAATTAAAACTGAATTTAAGTAGCATTGAAAATTGAAAGAGTACAATGAAGGTAAATGACAATAAAATAAAAATGGGACTAGAACAGAATTTCTAGACAAGACTTTTACACTAATCCTATAATGATTATTTATACAGGAAATAAAAAAATTTGCTTTCTCCTTTTTCTTGGCTTCTTTCTTCTGTGTTTGTTTTGTGAGACAAAACAAGCAAAACCATCCTTTGTGCTTTCTTTAGTCCATCCCGCCTTTGATTACTCCTTGGATTAACACTTGGTCTCATCACGCCCTTGATCCACTTTTGCACTTTGGATTGCCAAAGTGGCATGGGTAACCCGTAACTATGCATTGGGTGATGGGTGAGTGGGTTGGGGATTTGAAAAATGATGAAGAGAGGTAGAGGGGGAAATATGGCGCCATTTTGGGTTTGGGAGTTTGGGTAAAACGAGGGATGTAGAAAGGGTAAAAGGTTGGGTGGCTAAAGTTTATTTTGGCTTTTGTTTTGTTTTGTAAAAGTTTTAATAAAATGTATTTTTGGTTTTAATTTTTTTTAAATAAAACTAAAATTGGTGTTAATAAAAATGAGTTTTATAAAATTGGGTTTCGGGTAAATGGGATTTATTTGGATTTTGGTTCAAAAGGGTAATTTGGTCATTTGGGTGTCGGAAAAGGGTAAATGGGTATTTTGGGTTCGGGTAAGGTTTTAGGTTTGTTTTCCCTCTCACTCAAACATGCGTCCGGGCTCAAAATGTAGAAAATCAACTCCAGACTCAGTCGGTTTCAACACTTCTTCCGATTTCTACTCGATTTTGCCTTTAGCTCTGTTTTCAATCCTTTTGTACCGCAAGACACAAAACACACCGAGGATATTTTAACATATTTTGATCATATTTGGGTGTTTTGGTCATTTTGAGGTCTTAGGTGGGTAAAAGCGATGAGTGAATAAGCACTCATCAACCTTCAACATGTGCTTCATCTTCTTCACATGGATTTGTGTGGCCCGATGCGCGTGCAGACGATTAACGACAAACGCTAAATCTTAGTAATTGTTGATGACTACTCAAGATGGACTTGGGTTTATTTTCTTGAAGTAAAGATCAAGCTCCACGATGATCATCACCTTTCTCACGAAAATTGATTCACTCAAAACACCGTCCGACAAATTCGACGGACAAAGGCGGATTTGTAAATCAAACTCTTGAGAATATTTTGAGAAAGTGGGAATTGAGCATCAAACATCTATTGCCCACACGAAACAAAGCGGAGTTGTCGAAAGGCGAAACCGTGCGTTAGTGGAAGCGCGAGCGATGTTAATTAATGCTAAACTTCCATATTACTTGTGGTCAAAGCTGCCTCAACTGCATGCTACACTCGAATCGATCAATGATTACAAAAGCCACAACAAAACACCATTTGAGCTTTTACACAACCGAAAACCGAATCTTAAACACTTTCATGTATTTGGATCACTTTGCTATCCGAATAATGATCGTGATGACTTTGGAAAGCTCAAAGCCAAAGTCGACATTGGAGTCTTTATTGGATATTGTGAGAATTCTAAAGGTTACCGGATGCGGAATCGTCGTACAAAGCGGGTTATGGAAACGATTCATGCTAATTTTGATGAAATTACCAAATGGCTTACGAGTATAACAACTTGGAACCTGTCTATAACCGCTTAAACTTCCTCAAACCCCATCATCAGTTGAATCAAGCCCCGACTTACACGCCAACAAATGGAAAGACTATTTGCTCCTCTGTTCGGTGGCGATATTGATGAGCGTGCTCCGGTGTATCCATTGTTTACTGCGCTCAACCCGATACTACTCTTATACCGATACACTCGCTACAACAACTACCGTTGAAGAAGCACCACCGCTTGACCCCACAACAGTTGAACAAAATGCTTCCAACGACGGCGAATCACCGATGATGTTCTAAACAATCAAGTACCCCCACTGCAGTTTTGATCCAAATCGTTCTTTAACCCGTTGCTAATGAATCTGCTTTTGATGTCACGGAATCATCCACAAGTCATTTGAATCCTCAAAATCGCACAATGTATACCAACATCAACCTCTACACATCATTGGACAAAAGACCATCCTCTTGAGAATATTGTTGGCAACCCAAATCAACCATCCGATCACGAGACAACGTCTTCACACGATGGTGAACATTGCATTTATGCACTCACCGCTCGCCAATCGAACCTAAAACATTAAGGATGCAATGACAAAGACAACTGGATCGAATCCATGCAAGAAGTCAACCAATTCAAACGTCTTGAAGTATGGGGCGGTTGAAAGACCAACGAGGGTCTACGTCATTGGTCTCAAATGGATTGGAAGAACAAATTGGATCTTTGAAGGGCGTGTCGAAAACAAGTCACGTCTCGGTGGCTAAGGGTTATATACAGGAAGAGGTATTGACTTTGAAGAATCATTCGCTCCGGTTGCTCGTCTTGAAGGCGCCGGATCTTTCTCGCGTTCATGGCTCATATGAATATAACGGTCTTTCAAATGGACGTCAGCGCTTTTGAATGGTCAACTGAAAAGCGGTTTATGTCGACCACCCGAAGGATTCGTTGATCCCGCATTCCCGAACCATGTCTACAAACTGAACAAAGCTCTGTATGGACTCAAACAAGCTCCTCGGGCGTGGTACGATAAGTTATCATCCTTCCTCATTGCCAATAATTTTACCAAAGGTTCGGTCGACCCAACTCTTTTCATACAATATCACGGGGAACATATTTTAATTGTTCAAATTTACGTGGATGACATCATTTTTGGGTCAACACATAAAAAGTACTCAATTGCTTTTGCAAAACTAATGAAGAAACATTTTGAAATGTCAATGATGGGTGAACTTACGTTCTTTCTAGGACCTAAGTTCATCAATCACCCGTGGTATTTTCTTGAGTCGGTACAAATATGCCCTTGAAATTAAATAAATTCGAATGAATACTTGTGATACTTATGCCACACCAATGTCACATACCAAGAAGTTGGACGTTGATTTGCATGGGAAATTGGTTGACCCTACAAAATACCGTAGTATCATTGGGTCTCTCATGTATCTAACGACCAAAGGGCTGATATTGTCTTTGCCGATATCTTTGCTCCCATTATCATCGAGACCAACTCAAACCCACCTCTCGAGGCTAAAAGAATCTCCGATACATCAAGGGAACCATTAATTTGGGATCCGTATCGAAGGATTACGGTTTTGAACTAATAGCTTTTTCGGGGCCGACCACGCAGGATGCTTAGACTCTCGAGAAAAGTACTTGAGAGCACTACAATTTCTTGGTGACAAGCGGTGTCTTGGCAATCGAAGAAGCGAGGATTGTACATCAACGTCTCAATCTGGCAAAATATGTACCCGATGTCGGCGTGTTGTGCTCAAGTCATTTGGATGAGAACACAACTCAAAGACTATGGTTACGTGTTTGATGAATCCCGATGTCTTGCGACAATCGGTGTTATTGCAATCTCGTGCAACTCGAAGACAACATTCAAATCAAAGCACATCGATCTTGATATCACTTCATCAAGGACCACGTGGAGCAGTAACGTTGAATTATATTTGTGGGTACAAAATACCAATTGGCGAGATCTTCTCACCAAAGCCTTAGCTCCTCGCTAGGTTTAATGACTTAGTCCACGGATTGGTATGCGGTGTTTGACTCAAGAGGAATTGGATGAACTCTTAAAACATTCTTAAAAACCAGTCAAACACCAAAACCCTCTTTTGTAAATATTTTTCAAAAACAAAATACAAAAATATAAAATCAGATAAAACAACAAAAATATTCTTCTATCTCTATTTCTTTTAACATGGCAAGTACAAATCTTCCGTCAACACTCAAATCTTTCAAAATTCAGTATTTTTCTGATCAAGTGTTGAGGGGGAGAAAGTAAATATTTTTCAGTTTTATAAAACCTTGTACTTGCATGTTATTCTATCCCGGTTGTTTCTTAAATAATGGTGGTCACATTTCTGGTTTACAGACACTCCTCGGACTAAAATTTATAAACCTTCATTATTTCTTAAGTCGAGGGGGAGTGTCGTCAAAGTTCTTTCCAAATATCCTTCGTTTGATAACCAAATTGGAAGTTATGGGCGTTGGATGTAAATGACTAAAATGGAAGGACTGAATGTGTCAAAAGCTTAAACTCTTTTAACAAAACACCTCCACCTAACTCATTTACTTCATCTCATTTATTATTCACCAACCTAAATCCGCCTAATAATCAACCATCAATCCGAGTTCTTGATCATCATTTTGTAAGTGGTTTTATAATCTAAGCGTATTTACAAACAATGGTTTTGATTTATTTGCAAATCCAACGCTAAATCTTGTGCTTTGATGATTTTCGTGTTCTACGCATAAGCATATGAACACAAGATCATCAAGTGTATGTTTGCTATGATATAATGGTGTTTTAATGCTCAAAACTATGTAACAAAACCATTTTATCAAACAAATCCACCCGAATACACGTATTTAATGATTTTTGAAAACTAGGGTTTATGCGTGGTTTGGGTACTTTCATTGTGAACGATTACGGTTGATTGGTTGCTTAAAAGATGTTGCTTACATGTTTAATCGAATGTATCTATGCTTAGTTCATACCGAAACATCAATCGTGATAAAGCGAATTTTAGGGTTTATGTTCTTGAGAATTAGGTATTTTGATTCACAGTGTATTTGATGTTAAAAGCGGCATAAAACATCTCATTAGGCTTCTAAAACATCCCGAAAAACTTTGGTGCAAATCCTATGGCTAGATTTCATAGCGTAATTCTTGAACTTTAGGGTTTTAGGCTACAGCGTAACATATGTTCTCGCCTAACTGCTGTTTGAATGAGTGTTCGTGATTAAATCATTATAGAATGAATGTATGCGTTAATATTGATGCTATGATGATGTTATTTCGGGTTTGCTACACGTAAAAATCGTAATCAAGGTTGTTAGATATCTACGCATAAGGATCACCTTCGCGTAGCATGTTATGCGTAAGAGAAATCTTCGGCGTGGCGTTCACGCGTGAGGTTCTACATAAGGGACTCGCGATCCCGTGAAGGATATGCGTGTAAATGACCTCTACGCATAAGGTCTACTCTTACTAGTAAGCCTTACGCATAAGGTTTATATACGCTTACGCGTAAGCTCTACGCATAAGGTCCCTTTTTCCTACGCGTAATATTTCTTACGCGTAAGACATGAACCTACGCATAAGCTTGCGTTTTACGCGTATGACTCCTGTTTACGCATAAGCTACCATTTCTACGCCTAAGCCTTGATTAAACCTTCATTATGAATTGTTACGCGTGCAAAATTGTAAATAAATAAATCATAACGTCACGAATCCAATAATGTCACTAATAAGCTTAAACGTTTAATATGTTGTGAAAAATTAGTAATAACATAAACTTTAAAACTTAAAGTTAACTAACTCATGAAACTTTTCACGACGTCATTGGACTATTGGACAAACAAGTGACTTTGGACTCGTAACAATCATCAACATTGCACATTCAATAATTAGACAATAAAAACCATCTGTTGACTAACATAATGTCTTTCGATATGTTGGTTCTTTTGGCTAAATATATTTCAGATCACGACATGGACGCTCAAATGAATGTGGATGCACCAAATGTTCTCACCATTGCTGATATCTTCCCAAATGGCTATCCGATGAAGATTGGAAAGAACAACCTTCGTGTTGACTTTGAAACCCTCACCGCTCGTAGTCTTCTTGCTTGATTTACGTGGACATTCTCAAGAATCATCCTTATCGAATATGCTCTCCAATTACGCTCTCAATTGCACGAGATCTACATTCAACGATTACGGACTACAATGCAAAAGATCCAAGGACAAAACGCGTACGGTGACACTCAATGACAAACAAGTCATCATCACACTGCAGATTTAATATTTGTCCTCCTCATTCGACATCATACCAATCAATACTCTGCGCACCAACCGAAGAGCGTGCGCAATTTTGATTGATATTGGGTATGACGAAGCTTCAGGAGTTATCACTAAGCATTCACACGTGGATCTCAAGAATATTCCTCACTTGGAGAACCCTTTACATCATCATCAAAAATATGTTTACGGTCGTGACGGTGGCTATGAGCATCCCAAGCTCGTGAATCGCAAATCTTTGGGCTTTGATCAACATGAAGCACATCAAGTTGAAGCTCGATATGGGATGACATGATGACATTCCTCAAAAGCTTGGCTCAAAGATCCCTTATATCGATATACAAAGCGTTGATTCAAAGAGCACTTGGGTATAACCCGATATCCCAAGAGAATCAATGACCCCGATAATCATGACATGTTGTCCGAACCCACTCTAACAATCGGTTAAGGAGTCTACAACAAAGAAACAAGGTGATGTGTTCTTGGATCACCTTCTCTCGGAAGAACTTAAACAACTCTACTCTTATAAAAGATATTTGGTAGTCTGGAAGAGAACAAAGTTGGTTTTCTAGATGAAAAATCTTCCGGTACACCTACAAGGAAAAGAAGTAAGCGGTGCAGTGGAAGTGCTATAAGCACCGAGAGTCAAAGAAAGTTCCCAAAAGGAAACAGGACGCAAGAGGACGGTTCCGCCAGGAAGCTATTCTATTCCTACTCCAGCTGAACCGCAGAAAGCTAACGGACGAGGACTCGGAGGAAACCGTCATCATGAAGAGATCCTTTACTCGAAACGCTAAAGATGACACTCCATCGGTACCTAAACCTCCCAGTCCACCAGCAGATAAAGGAAAAAGGAAAGCTCCGTGGTTGAACATGATAAGGAGAGTTCAAGAAGAACCGATTGACGAAGAAAGAGAATATCAAAAAAGTTGAAGGAACTCGAGACATAAACACTTTGCCGATGAATTCGTAAAAGATCAAACTCGTGCGCCCGGAGGTTCAAGCGGTGGTACTCATGCCACACCAGCCTCGATGCGGTTAATCAACCCGATAAGGAACGGTACTACCATCACCCGAACAACAACAACGGCGATTGAGGACTCCATCAACTTTGATATTGAGGAACCATAAACCGAAAAGACCGAGAAAACTTCTGGCGATGATTCTAAGGTCGATGATAAGGCTATGTCGGAAATGAAGAAGAAACCGCCTATGATCATTTTCTTCTTGACAGTCCAAGACGTTCTAAGGAGGAAACTTCGAACCACCAAAGGACCCCGAGTCTCCTCATGTCTCTTCATCATCGATTCGCCTTCTCACTCTTCACCACCACCATCCAAAAGATCAACCGATCCACATCCAAATAAGTGAAGAAGCCAAAGGACTCTTAGACTTCTCGAGCAAAGACACGAATCGTTAAAGTCATCAGCGGGTTAGAAAAGAAAGACGTGCTTTACAAAAGTCAATTTTCTCACGACCGGACTGAGACCTTCATGACGAAATGACAAGATGAAAGATGCAAGAGTACATCCGAAGTTCATGGAACGTGATCCTCGAGGAAAATGAACGAATGATCAAAGGTTACACTCACAAGTTCCTTCTTGACATCGTTCTCGGAGTTACAAAGGAGATGTTTACCAAACAACTATATCCGAATCTATTGCATTTGGCCAAGCAAACTATGAGATCAACACCAATGCATGTCAACATCAATCCAACGATCCTATAATCTTCTCGGATCTTTGAATCGGTTAATCGGTACGGTAGCTCAAATGTCTAAACGATCGCAACATTTGCCTCTTCACGAAGGTAAATTGTTTGAAGCAATCGCTAGAATATCAACTCAAATCAAAGATGCGAGAGAAGCTCAAAGGCCTAAACGTCCAAGAGACGATGAAGACAAGGATAAGGATAAGACCGACGAGCCTAAACGTCTAAAGAAAACGGTGAATCATCTTCAATGCGGCCTCCACCCCAAAGGACTCAACCGACCACGATCTCCTCCTCGCTCTTCTTCGACAAACCTCGGGATTCGAGTTACCACCCGACTCGAAAACCGGTGATCACTTTGGTATTCGGGTTGGTGACGATGAGGAAGTCCCCGAGCCCCGACAACAACCCACCTCTCCCGACATCGCTAAGAAATCGAATCCTCATCTAGGCCTAAGAAAAAGAAGAAGAAGGCGCCATGGGCGACGCCGTATCATGGTGGACGAGGATGATACCGAATTGTTGGTTTTCGCTTGTTGATTCTACTCCCTACCCACCAAGGTCAAGATGCGGTAGAAGGTCGTACATTGAGCATGCTAAGTTCTTGCAAGAAAAATTCCGTGTGAAAAAGATGACGAAATCCGAGTTGAAGCGAATCAAGAATGAAGCATTTCAACCGCT
This sequence comes from Chrysanthemum lavandulifolium, assembly GCA_022545495.1. NCBI lineage: Eukaryota > Viridiplantae > Streptophyta > Magnoliopsida > Asterales > Asteraceae > Chrysanthemum > Chrysanthemum lavandulifolium. The sequence goes on along the minus strand of CM040239.1, from coordinate 266,960,753 downwards.
CAAAGACAACTGGAAAGTGCTATTGAAGTTGAGTATCACCTTAATAATATAGCAGAGCCATGTCTAACAACATTGATTGGCTCAACCGAAGCAAACATCGACTTCACCAGACGGGACAACGCTCCATATTACAATCGATCGGTCTAAACCTCTACCAACAATTGGTCAACGGATCAACCTAAGATTCCATTCCGATATTTCTTCAACAAAGATTTGGAATTCCTTCACACGGTGGCGATGGTTCAAGGAAATACGCTACATCACTCACAATTCGTTCCCTAGAACCATATACTCAAATTGTATAGCCATCGAAGAAAAGGCTACTCACTTGTTCTCTAACAATGTGGAACAATATGACATCGATGCAAAGTACGGATTCACCATTGGCCGAGCAGCGACGATCTACTACAAGAGCTTTCGAGGTTGAAAGTCTCAACATGCGATTACATAGTACTAAAGGGATCGTTGCTATTAAACATATTGATCTTTCGCCTAAATGGGACTACACCTTCCTAAAGAATTTCGTGGTCAAAAGACAAGACGAAAGAGAGTATGCATTCGTGAAGCGAGACTTTGAGAATCTGTCTCTCAACGACATTGAAGATCCAGATCTTGCCAAAAGTGCGAGGACGCACGAGACAATTCTCATGAAGTTCAACATGAATACATCAAGTCCTTGCTTATCTTCATCGAAGCATAGTAATCAAAGAACGGTAGAAGATCTACGACTTGCAATTGAATCATATCGGACCCGTGTCAACTTTACTGCACCTCAACTAGAACTACGACATCAACCAACTTCCACAATGCACCCTCATCAAGAAACCGTCCGAGTAATTTACCGTAGTGAACTACAACGAAACTGCTTGATGGCATGTAAGATCTTCACAAGTTTGGGGATCACATTGAAGAAGGTTAAGGATGACTTGGCTTATCGGTTGAAGGAGATATATGAAGGCATTGGGTCTCCAAAGCGATGGAATTCTCGTGATAAACGGGATGTGAAGAGGATCATCACTAGGATTGATGAAAGGTTGCATGAAGGGACCGCCTGAACATCGGAGAGCTTTGTAGGTGGTCGTCCCTGTGATTGCTCTCGCCGGCTATCAACGCCTGCTCGCATTCTGGAAAGATTGATGGACTTCCTGGTACCCCTTAAACTGCTTCTATTTCCTATTATTTTGGATGTGTGATTTATAATGACAATGGCTTGTGCACACATATCAGTGTACAAACCGTTCTTGTCAAGAAAGGACCATGTGGTACGCTTCAGTGCCTCAATCTTATAAAAGGAGCGAAAGCTTCTTACTTTTGAGTAAAACCTATCAAACCTTTCACTTTTAAAAGGTTTTGCTCAAAAGGACAAGTACTTCCTTATGATTTTCAAAACCTCAAAAGTTTATATCACTTGTTGAGGGGAGTATTTGATTAAAAACTTTGTTCACAAATTATTCACAAGTGGTCATCTTCCATCAAAACTCAAAATGGTCATATTTATTCTCAACATTTCTTCAAAATAACATTTATATGCCATTTTGAGGGGGAAAATTATGTGATAAGAAATAGGTTGTGTATTGCTTTTGAATCCTCGTGAAAAGACTTCAACCCATGAATTGACGGGATCCGAACGGTATACATCGAAAAGATTTGTCTTCCAAGACTTATCCGAGTAGATCGTACCATTCGAGAAGCTCTTGATAGACATGAACTTTGACGGGTTTGACAACCTTTCGGGTTGTCCACACCTTCAAGGTAGTTACTAGAGCTAGTTGTCACCTAAAAGTCGACAATGTATCTCTTTAACTATGCAATGTAATCGTGTCTCGCAAGGAATTGTCTATCTTGAGTCGATCAATTCAAAAAGTGCGCTCTTTCCTCACTGTGCATATTTCATCAAAACTCTTAAGCACATGTGGAGGGGAGTATTTCGAAAATCTAAAACTCTTGAAGTGTTCAAACATGTTTTTCATTCACAAACACTTCGAGATTTTCATGAAAAATGTTTTATGGCAATGGAGTTATAAGGTGATTAAGGTTAGGAATAACTGTCCTATGATCCGCCAGAGTTTGAGGATCTACCCAAGGATATCACAAATAGTTAGAATCTAGAAGTCCTTAGGTACGATTATAAAAGGAGAAAATGAGAATTGGAGAAAGAAGGAGTTAAAGAATTAAAAGAAATGCAAAGTAAAGGGTGAAAAGAAATAGCCTCAGTTATTCAACTTAGGGCGCACACGGGTTCAATTCATATGCTACTCTTGGTTGTCACTAGATGACACCGGTATTGAAGATTAAAGTTGTCATGGACCCGTGACGCCATGCACTAAACCTTCTTAGCCACTCAAGTTTCTCTCAAAAGAAGCTTGTTTCATTCTCACAGGAACCCTACGCAAACTATCGGCTTTCTGAGATAGCCGGTATTGAAGGGAGACCCTCTCCCTAGTCTCCGCCAGAAAACCAAAACGCACTATTGAGTCTAGAGCCACGAGATTCATCAAAAGATCTCTTAGGTACACTTGACATTTCATCACTTGTTGTTCAACAATAAGAACATCGGTGGTACATTATCGAGTCCTACAGCATCTTAGCAATCGTCGAGAACATTTATGAGAGGTTCACATCCGCGATCCTCGGTGATTGAATGGAAACTCCGCCAGGTCAACATCAAACACCACGACAGCAGTCGATTCGGTAACTCCCGTGGATTACGCTTAGTGGTCTCAAACGGTCTACGATCGTGGTGATGCTTGTGTACCTCGGTGACTCATTTGAACCGTATGTGTACTTTTTGTATCGTGTTATCTCACTTGTGGGACTCCGGTTCGAGAACGGCCTTTGTGAGAATTAGAGTGTGTTTTCACACTATGTCGTTAACACTCAAGTTCAAACTTATAAGTGCTTAATCCGCTTATTACTAACCTTTCTTATGTTTACTTCTTATGGAAGCTCGAGCGGACCGATCGTCGATTCTCCACATGCTCATACCAACAACATCACTTATGGAAGTTCTCTCATAATCAAAGGCAACACAAAGTCGAATGATTCTTCGTCAACAAAGAATCTACAAAGTTTAAAGACTTAAAGAACTTCATCAATCAGTAATCCAACGTTAAAGAGCGTGTGAGCATGTTGGAGAAAGACGTGGAGACCATGGAGCGTGAAGGCACTGATGCGACAACAACAACATACTATCACTTCCACCACAAAGAACAATGTACTAAAGAACAAAGAAAACGATGACGCCAAAGGTAATACTTCAAAGGAAACAATTTCTCTACACTAGGGAGATTGTTCGAATCAAGACACTTCTCTCACAAGAAGAAGAATGTCGGAAGGCGTCAAAGCTACTATTACATCTGCACCTTCAACGTTTATCACTCTTTCATTCATCACTAGCACTTGAGGGGGAGATTGTTGGAATCACTCCTAAACCTTAATTCAAGTGTTAGTGATTCATATGTAATAGTTAGCTTAATATGACATTTATGTTAGTAATTAAGCTTAGGCTTATGTAGAAGGCCCATAAGCCTAGGCCCAAGCCCATAAGAGAAAGGAAGGGACTAGGAGTGTTGCCCTAGCTCCCTCTCCTATAAATACTATGTAATAACCCTCACTTGAGGGTTGGTTGTTCAATTTATCTTTCATTCATACTCTACGCCTAACTCTTCATTATTCTTACGTGTGTGTGTGTGTTTGGTTTATTGTTCATCCGCCTTCATCTCTTCTCTATTTCTTCTATTGATGCTTGTGTTACATATATGGTGACCTAACAAAATAAAATATTACAATTACACTAGCCTTATTTTGGTTGAAAACTTGTTCAACAATAACAAAAACTTTTTCTAAATCACTCATTTCTATCAACTAAAAAAAAAGTAGAAATATAATGTGTTATATAGTAGAGAGTGTGAATCAATTTATAGAAACTAATAATGTTGTCGGTAAATAAAACAAGGTCTCCTCTTTTTTTTTAAACTAACATTCATAAAACTTGACATGCATGGCATACGTCAAAAAAGTTGTTAAATTGTTTTTTTTTTGAACGGCGGATGATATAAAAGCTAGCAGCTTAGAAAAATTACATGGAAGTTATAGAATATGGAAAATGCTATTTTCTCTTACAAATTATTTCTACTTATCTCATACTCGTAAAATCTTGATAAGTGTCGGAATTAAACAACATTGGTGTGTAAATGAATTAGTAATAAGAGATTATAGGAGACTTTAGCAATTCTCAAATAATATATATAGTTAGAAGAAGGTTATCAAAAGGGTGTTGACACTGCATAATATAATTTTTTAACAACATTGTAGATTATAATTCAAGATATAATATTAATTTACATTTAAAGGCATATTAGTAATTATACATTACTTATTAAATTATTTCTCTTTATATGTAGTAGAGATATATTATTGTTTCTTTTCCGGAAAAAAAAATCATAGTGTAAAGTCTAGTTGAACATTATTCAATTTGATTTTTAGTACATATTCGTATATTCCGTGCGTTGTAATCACAAAATTTGATTTAGTATTTCTTTAATGTATTAACCAACTGCATACTTATTTAGATATGTCGTAATAACAATTACTAGAGGTTTCAGAATATTTATCCACTTAGCATATATAAGGGGCTGATTTCGTAATTAATATGACGAACGAAATAATAATACTTTATTTCCTCAATGTGCAAAGTATAATACCTTACTTTTGTCATAATTGGATCTTTTTATAAGCATCTTTAATGTGTATCATGTTTTACAAAACTTATGTTTTACTAAAAAAACTACAGTAGTTCATATAATATTTGAAATTCTCCAAAACTTTGTAAAATGAGAGTATTCGATGTAATCAAGTATTTGGTTCAAAAGATTTCAGAATAGTTATGCATTGCTCAAATTAGTCATTATTTAGTGAGCATTGATAATTCATCCTACAAATTTTTCATACTGATCATGTTACCAACACAATTATATAACATGTGTTTCTTTCATCTAAACTGTTAATTATTATATATCACGATTCTATGAGTAGGAATAAATAGTATGAGGAAATACAATTTCTATTTAGTCATCCACTCTTATGTAAAAAGCTTTTCAATAGCTTAAAAAGTTAAAGGTACTCTTACATGCTTATGGGTATGTTTGGCAAAAATATATCACAATGATCTTGGTCTTTATTCTTGATCTTTGGTCTTGGTGTTGTTCTTAAAAAGATTATAAAAAGATTATTTTATAAGCTACATGAAGAACCTTTTATTTTCGTAGATTATGGAAGATTATTTTTTATAATCTTTATAGTTATGTTTTAAACAAAGATTATTTTTAAATAGCTTATTTTTGAAAAAATAAGATAATCTCTCCATAATCTTGTGTGCCAAACATAGCCTATGTATGTCGTGTTTCTTTATATATTTATTTACAAAGAAAAATACTTGACTTTTCAACTCTTTTTACAAAATAAATAACCATGGTCTTATCAAAATAACCATTTACCGCAAATCTGTGACTTTTATATTTCTTTTTGGGATTGTTCCCGTATTTTAAGCGACATTTTTCTTTTTGGTGACGCTTTTATTGACAAATAATGATCCTTCAGTGACTTTTTTTGGCAAAATGCCACTACAAAAGTCACTAAATTCACAATAAAATATAACAAATGGAAAACTAAATACTCATAAAGAAACTAAACTTAAATTTGCGATAAAATAGATAGTATGATGAAATTGATTTATTGTTTCGTGTTATCTATATCTATACTATATATAAAGTAAATATAATCTTTTTAAAATGAATTAGACCTACTAATCATGTCTACAAATAAACCTAGTGATTTGATTGGTTGATTTAAAAATTGATTGGTGAGAATTTAGAGAGAAAGATTTAATGCAATTGTATAAGTGATTTATGCATTACATATATATTTAAACTTGATTGTAGGTTTAAATAGACAATTCTATTTTGCCGGGTTTAAGATTTCAGCTGCAGTTAAAGCAAATTTGTGATGTTCATATATAGTAAAAGTCGATCTTGTGGAAGATATACAAAGCTTGTCCCTTTATATTAAATAAAATTCTTAGTGACTTCTCTATCACTAATTATGGAAGTCTATTTTTAATACATATATAATTAAGACTTCTCTGTCACTAAAGTGACTCAATGTTGCATATAAATTCTTATGGAAGTCTATTTTTTAATACACTGATTAAACCTGTCGAAGTGATATTGAGGTGTATATATTATGATAAGAGTTCTCACCTATTGGTGATACATATATCCTTATTTGTTACTGCTTTGAATTTGCATCCATTTCTAATGCTATGTGATTATGCAGAATAGTAAGCAGTTGGAGTGATGAATCCATTAATCGATGAGGAGATTCCCATTAGCAAAGAGTACCATGTTGACATTCCGTGTGGTTCGGCTCAAGCACGGGCATTGAATCTACCTTGTCAAGATCTACTTGATGGTAAGCCTTTTTTTCACCGTAAATCTAACCGAGTTATTCTGGTTTAAAATATATTGGATTCATGTTTCAGTTTTGTATCAACTTGTATCTTATACCAATGGGCATAATGGTACGAAAGGCGCCCCACCAACCATAAGTTGTGGGTTCAAGTTCCTTGGGAACATGTATGTGTGTGTGAGTATTTGCAATTTTCGACCAATATTTTGTTTTTCTCATACTAGGAAAATGCAATCTCGTTTATCAAGTTTTCCTAGACGCCAGAGAATGTTAGTGCTAAAACAAATTGCTATCCGCACGATTTAACAATATAAGAACATTATGGCGATTCATACAGGTAAAACAAACGTCTTAATATACTCGGTGTAAGATGGACAAGTACTAGCTAACATGCAAAAAATCATTATTATCACAAATATATTACTATTAATTGACAACATTCTCTTCCAGTCTTCTTAAGTATATGGAAATAATTGTTCTAAAGTAAAATTGTTGTTAATTATCTGTTGGGATTTTAGATCTAGTTAACCAAGTAACGCAACGAGTACGCAGCGAAATTGGATCTAGTTTATGCAATTAGGAAACACGTAAATAATAAACAATAATAAATAAAGGTAAATAGAAAAATAACCCTAGTAGCCAAGTGCACGCTATAAAACGAACAAGAAACTAAGTATCTAAAATAGATACCTCTACGAGTCCACACACAAACACTTAAACCAAGTACGTTCGAATTAGCTAGTCGAGAACGTTTAACAATCAACCCCTTGAATACTTGAATACCACGAACAAGAAAAACCCAAGAACACCTTCTTCTAAACCTTCCTGTCCGAGAACCAAAACTGCCCAAGAAACAGTTTCTACTATACCTGATATCGGACAAGCTTTGTCCGATAAACTCCCTTTTCTGTCCGAGATCCACCACAAACAGAAAACGCAGAAATCTTGTCACTCAAACACGTTCGACCAGGAACAAGCACAAGATTACCAAACTATACGAATCTCCAAATACTCTTGGATCAAAGAATGATGCAAGCAATGGGGTTTAAACAAACCAAACTATACCCTAATCGGATTATAGGAAAATCCGATCATGTTAGGGATTAGATTAGATCGATTGTAGTTTTTTCTGTGTTAGGGATATATGTTAATTCGTTCCTTTGGATGCATGGGTGTTTGTTTTTATAAGCTCATGAACCGACCCAAAACTTGGGCTCAATACTTGAGCTTCAAGCAACAAACCCAAACACCCCCGATCGGATAAGTGATCTAGGCCCAAGGCTCACCAACCGACCCATATTGTAGACAAAACAGTCCATGGGTCGTGAAGTATAATCGGGTATGCATGCATGCAAGAAACGGGTCAAATATATCAAGTATTAAATCGTTCGTCACGTATTCTCGTGTTTAACGTGTGTGCCCCCCGTAGGCTCACACACTTCTAGTCGTTTACGTGTGTTTTAACTCCCACAAACCAACATTATCTTGACTCACCTTAGTGTTTTCAGTATATGGAGATAAGTATAAGCTAAAGTTGTGGATTTGAAACTCGATAACAATGACATGTGTGTAATTTATTTGTTTAGCCTTGTGTTCTTATAGAATAATCAGTTAATTACACCCACACGCGCATAGTTTAATAATAATGTATGTGATCAGAAAGGATTTCTTTTGACAAATATTTAGCTCTTTCTTGAATATCTTTTGCTCCTTTGTAAGTGTAACATTTCATTGAGACAGTTTCATTATTTTTTCTTTTTATTCATACTCCGTAAATCAAAGGGATAAAACTTTTAGAAAGATGTTTCGATGAAGTTTCAAAGCTGCCATATTTTATAGTCCATCAGCAACATTCCCCAAATATTTCATTATCATACCTGAACCTAAAAAATACCAATGTACCTCACTCAATTTTAAACTTTGTTCTGATATCATATGTGTGCTGATCGATGTGCCATTACTGAATATCAGCTGCACCGGTTAAAATAAGAACTTGATAACCTTTGCTGTTAAAGAATCTGCCCTTAGTTTACACAAAGCCTTAAATAAAGATGGATTACTGCAATAGATCATAATAATTATATGATAAACCGACAGCATTTCATTTGTTAATGACATATCTGTTATCATTGAATGGCGAGACTGATTTCTCTGAAGTGATCTTATCATTTATTATTAATCTTACTTTGAAAACAAAACTGTTTCACTTATTTTCATCAAAATAGGGTAATGACTTGGTTTTGATATTATTTAGAAGGAAAACGACAAGAGTACATCAAAATCTGCGTGCCTCTCTATAGAGCATCAAGGAAAGGTGACTGGGAAACAGCCAAGGACATTTTAGATAACAACAAAGAGAAAGAGCTCGTAAGATGCAGTATCACTAAAAACTGTGAGACAGCACTTCATGTGGCAGTGTTTAGAAAAAAGACCGAGTTTGTGGAAAATCTGGTGGCACTGATGGATGAGAAAGATCTGGAGCTTCAAAATAAGAGTTCCTACACTGCCTTATGTATAGCAGTTAGAAGACACCATGTTAAAATAGCCCGCATATTGCTACAAAAAACAAGGCCCTTATCGATATCCCTACCAGTCTAGGAATGATGCCGCCCACATAGCGGCTTCCTACAACAAGGGCACCGAAATGGTGAAGTTTCTCTATGAAAATTCTCAAAGATTGAAGGTATTTTTTGGACACCTGAGAGTCGAAATTCCTTTCTCTTGACGTGTCTGGAGGCTGAATATTTTGGTAAGCATTTAGTTTGGCAATTCTAATATATAACCTATCTATATACTTTTGTCCATCATATATTGTTTTTATATTTCCTTAATTAGAGACATCCCACTTTTGTTCTTGTTATTATAACAATTATACATATTATGATTATGATTATTATTATTATTATTATATAAACACAAAATACTCTCATATATATTTTGAACCTACAACCTATGGTTGGTGCAAAGATAGGAGTACCGTTTGGCCAACTTCATGGTGGTACTTAGTATCTTGGACAAGTATTTACCAATTGCGCATAACTGATTTGGTTACGATACTGATCGAAACAAGTAATCACTATAATTTTAGTTTAGACTTGGTACTTTATGCTGCATTAAGCCTATAGCTTATAACCAGTTCTGATTCGCAGTTGGTGTTTTGCTTTACATTCCATGGAAAATTGGGTCCAATTTACATGGATGTATGGCTACTCATATGATATCAGGAGTTTTTCTTTAGTGTCTAACCGATGTGTTTGATAATCACTTGGTGTTACTAAAAAAAACTGTTAGGATCAATACGACCCATTATCTTAGGAAGCTCAAGATATAAGCTCAACTGAGGTTTCTTTCTGAACTAATTAGGGATAGAATGAGTAACTCGCCAAACTTATATCTTAACTTTAAAATTATCTTAGGGTTGTACACCTGGCAATGTTTACCTCAAACATAAAATTGTTGAACCTTGAAACACCATAAACATCACCAGTAGGCTAAACATAATACCACTTGGCCAACTGAGTTCCATTCTAAAACTAATTAGCAATAGAAGTAGTAACTCACCGAGCTTATACGTTAACTTTTAAATTATCTTTATAGCGTCGTGTGATTGAGTTTGTACGCCCTACAAAATTAAATCAATAAATTTTCCATGTCGAAGAATCTTTTTAGATTTATATTTAGTTTATATGTCGAATTCCATGTTTTGAATATCCTCCTCGTACCAATTAGCCATTTCTGTATATTCTCTCAAGTAACATTAGATTCTGGTGATAAAGAGTATCACATATAAAAGGTTCACCATATTTTGTTACAATAAAGGTCATAGTGACCTTTTTGTCACATATAAACAATCACATTTCACTTTTCTTGCATTCTTCATATAATTTTACATCATTAAGTAACTACATACATTGCAGATGTTGCAATGAACGTACTCAAAGACCGCCCGAACAGCATCTTCTAAACGGATGGGGTGTTCTCAAAGTGTTGGCGCAAAAGCATCAAGCTTTCAGGTCCGAAAGAAGACCAGCCTTGCAACTGCTAAGAAGCATGCTGAAAAATATTGCAAAGTTGCCTTGGCCAAAAGTGTATGACTTAATGAGAGGGCCTGCTGATCCGATTAATAAGGAGAAGACTGAAGACAATCCAAAAGACACACCGAAAAAGTACTCTTCAAGGGTGCTATTTTTAGCTGCAGAGGTAGGCAATATTGTATTTATAGTTGAGATCATTCGACAGTACCCAGAGCTACTAAACGATGTGAATGATGTCAACCAAAGTATATTTCATGTTGCAATCTCACATCGTCATGTGGAAGTATTCAGTTTATTAAATGAGATTGGCTCAGTCAATGATCGCATTATTACTCTTGAGGACGAAAATGGTAATAACATGTTGCATTTAGCTGGGATCTTTACAGAAAGTGCAAAGAGTAGTTACAATTACAGGCCAGGACCAGTTCAACAAATGCAACGAGAAGTTTTATGGTTTAAGGTACGTCTTTCCTTATATTCCGTTTCTTCTTTGTTCTACGTTCTAATTGTTTTGTATCATGTTCGTCACATTAGCCATTTTAAAGATATGCATTTAGTTTGATATTTAGAGTTTCAATTTTTTAGTCGCATAGATGTCAACAAAGATTAGAAAATATATTACAATTTCAAGGATATCTACTTATGACATGCATTCACTTTCTTTCAATTCATAGTTTGTGTTGCATTTTTTTTTCTCTCAGAAAGTTGTGATATATTAGAAGCATGTTGTTTTGTTCTCGTATACCAGTGACCTGCTAACCAAATTTTGATAGTTAATGGATGATTTGGTCTTTGGTAAATTGATGATAATGATTCAATATATATCTATATTTGTGTATATTAGGAAGTAGAGAATATGCTTCCCATATCTTTGAGGAAAAAGAAGAATGGTGCTGGTAGGACGCCGCATGAAGAATTCATCAAGAACCACAAATATCTATTCAGTGATTGTGAAAAGTGGATAAAAGACACAGGTTCTCAACTAATAGTGGTTGCAGCACTTTTAGCCACTATATCATTTGCAGCAACGATTACATTTCCAGGCGGGTATAACCAAAACAATGGTTATCCTATCTTAATCACAAATAGATTATTCCCGTCATTCATCTTATTTAATTCCACAGCTTTTTTAAGTGCTTCATCATCAATGATCTGTACCTTATTTCTCGTCACATCAAGATATGATGAAGGCTCATTCAAATTAATACCCATGATGTTGATGGGAGCTATATTAGCACTTCTCATCTCCATTGTTGCTTCAGTCATAGCCTTTATGTTCAACTTGTTCCTACTCTTTGAAAAGGACTCACCATTGCTACCAAAACTTTCCATTATTATCATAACCTCCTAGTCTACATGTCTTTTGGCCTAGTGGGTGATATTTTGCTAATATATATTATGGTCGAAGAGCATGGAAAAGCATGTGCGTTATGAGCGGGACTTGATGCTTATTGAGTAATGGTGCTCTAAATTAGCTCATTTGCAGTAGTTTGCTTAATGTTTCCTTATGTTTTTTTGTCTTAGTTGTAAGCCTATATAAGAGGCCATGTTTCTGTGTTTTAGTATGAACTGAAATAATAAGAGTATCCTCTGTTTGCTCTTTAATCTCTACCCAATTCATGTGAAAGGATCTAGTGAGAAGGGAAAGCAAAATAAGAAGAATGAGAAATATTTATAGCCATGCACTTCAAATGAAGAGGGAGAAATTCATGGAAAATGCATCTGAAATATGCGGCTGTGATTATTTCTCATTCTTCTCATTTTACTTTTATTTCTTATTTGATCCTAACTCCCCAAATCATAACATATTCCTCTTCAACCAACAACGCTCGATATAATTTCCATTAGATCGCATGATCAACTATTGTTTCAGAATGTAGCCATGTGGGGTATGCAATAGTGATGGAGGAATGGTTGGACTGTTAGGAGGAATGAATGGTGTTTTGTATATAGCATATTTGTATTTTTTGATAGATGTATATGTTTCTGTGCGTGTGAAGTATGCCTTAAGCAGTCACTGAATGGTAGCTTTGGTCTGTCTGGGCACATGATTCTATGACTTGCCGTATTCTCTGTATATATTTGTGATGATTAATGTATTCTTCACCTTTCAACCAAAAAAAAAAGGTATTGCTTCAAAATATATAATTCAACTTCAAGATGTATGTGTTTTGCAGCTATGTAATGAAAGTTAATAATGTACGCATAGCTGACTTATGTTTCTGTTACTACAGCTAGCAAACATTATATTTTTATCCTTGGTTTCATGTAAGTTCCGGATGCATTTTATATTTACTATTTTAAATTTATAATCAGTTGTTTCTCTTATCAATATGAAGAACCTCTAAATGTGTTAAACAATGAGTTTGTATCCCACGCATTGCAGCGGGATGTTGAGCTGAGTTTGAACTGATTCTTTCACATATTTTTATTGAAAAGGACATGTATGCTGATCAACATTGTCAATTAAAATTGTAGTTAAAGAGAAGTAGATTTTCCAATAAAGTTATGTAATAAATATATCTTACTATCTTATAAAGATAAAGAAAGAAGCCCTTTAAGGCATTAATTACATTAAGACACTAGAAACTTAAAATTAAGCATCACAAATAATATAGCTAAATGTAAAACTAATTTAAACACAATCTCTCTTCGCTCAAAATTACAATTATATTATGTATCACATTGTACAATCTATGAAAGCTACTAAAAGACCAAGCACTAACTCAAGCGTACAGGTGGGTTTGGTCGTTGGAAAGTTGGCGAGTTCTCGGTTGCTTCGGTTAGAAGACTTATAGACGAAAAAACGTTGTCGGAGGTATCTTCCAAGACTCGATGGGTTAAAGCAATTCCTATTAAGGTTAATGTTTTATGTGGAATGTGAGGCATGATTATCTTCCATCTAGACTTAATATTTCGCGTCGAGGGATGGACATTAATTCTTTAGCGTGTTCTCTGTGCGATAATGAAGTGGAGTCGACTAGTCATCTCTTCTTTTCTTGCCAATTTATTAGAAATATTGTTCGTAAGATTGTCCGTTGGTGGGACATTAGCTATGTGGATATCTCCTCATATGACGAATGGATATCTTGGTTTTCTACTATCCGGCTTTCAAGTAAGCTTAAAAGTGTTTTTGAAGGAGTTTTTTATGTTTTGTGGTGGCACATTTGATCTTATCGTAATAAGAAGATTTTTGGAGTGAAGAATTCTCATAAGGCGAATATCTTTGAAGATGTGGTGTCAAGGTCGTTTTATTGGTGTCGATATAGATGTAAGCGTCTTTTAGTTGGACTGATTGGATCAAAGATCCTCATCTTGTTTTTGTAATTTCTAGCTCGCTACTTGTTTAATAAAATCGCTTCAAAAAAAAAAAAAAAAAAAAAAAACCTACTTAAGCGTACAGCTCCTAACTATCGCTTTCATCTTTTGATACCGTTAACAATTATTTCATGGTATCTGGCGTTACAACGCGCGGGTACCCTGCTAGTATATTATGAATTTTGACACAAAATGTTAAAAAAATAATACAGAAAATACATGTCTTAACAAAATCTAAGATACATGAGCAAAGTGGAACAGGTGACCTCTCGTGCATTTAACATGGCACTTACCATCAGGCTAGTTGCCATTATTTGATTTTATTGTCTGAAATCTTTTGGATTAAATTCGAAAAAATAACAGTGTTTCATCTCACACAAAATTATCTCCCGATAATTGTGTATACTTGAAATAAAAATAGTCTTTGTTAATATTCATATGAGAATGAAAAATCTTGTGATGAGAACGGTTTAACAATAATCATAATAAGAATGATGAGGCACTTTATTTTACATACCTTTAAATTGATGCATACCAAGGAACATATTTGCACCGTTGGATCAAAAGGATTAAATTTAATGAAGAAAAACACGGAGGGACTACTATTGTAAATTTGTCATTCTACCCCAACCCACACACCAAACACGCTATTTCTCACAAATATTACTCACACAAAAACACGGGTTATGGGTCAAAGAAGTTACTAAAGTTTGCAAAGTTCACCTAAGTTACTATAGTTTTTTCCATTCTGAAGATGTTATTTAAGTTTGGTCACCGGTTATATAAGTTACTCAGATGTTTTAACCTTCTACTATAGGTTTTTTTTTCGTTAATTTCAAAATGGTCCCTCGACTAAGCGTCGTTAGTTTTTCCGTTAGCTAACGCCATTTGCAAAAACATTTGCAATCATAGTCCTTTATCCTAACGACCGCTTATACTTAACTCAAAATTTGGTTTTCATACATTTTGTCCGCTTTTTCTTCGCTTTTTGACCCTTTTTTACGGGTTTATCGCTTTCATACGCTTTTATACGCTTTTCGTTCGTTTTATACGCCGCCTATTTTCTTACACTTTCATCCGTTTTCTTACGCTTTGTCCGCTTTCACGTTTTCCGCTTTCATCGCTTTTGTCCATTTTCATACGTTTTGTCCGTTTTCCGATTTTATATGTTTTGTCCGTTTATACCTTTTCGCCTAGTTTATTACGTCTTCGATGTTTTTCTTACGCTTTATCTGCTTTTCTTACTTTTTTCGTTTTGGACATTTTTTCTGCTTTTCTTCGTTTTCCGTTTTCAAACGATTTTGTTTATTTTACACGTTTCACACAATTCTATACACTTATTATACACGTTTTATACACATTTTACATACGATAAAACATAACAAGTATAAAACATACAAAGGTGTAGAAAACATAAAACTAGTATGAAAACGTAAAAGACGTAAACGTGCACAAGCAAATAAGTGCGCACACAAATCTAATAAAAAATATGAAAACCTATGAAAACGTATGAAAATAAACGAAAATAGATGAAACGTATAAAATGGACAAAACGTTTAAACTGGAGAAAACGTACATAAACGTAAAACAATGTAAAGAAAGTATGACAAGAGAGAAGAACATTCATAAACGTATAAAAACGGATAGAAATGTACGAAAATATACAAAGATATGAGTGGGAGAAAATGTAAAAAAAAAATTAAAAAAATTAGAAAAAAAAGCATAGTAATTTTTGTTAAGGTTCAAGAACCTATTTAATAAACCCGTAAACTATAGTAACTTCCTTGTAACATTTTAAACTATGGTGTCGACGTGGACCGAGGGAACCGTAATCACCGGTTGCCCACCCTCGCAAAGAATATTTATGTAACATTTTAATCTTTGAGTAACCCAAATGACAAACCCGTTTACTTAAGTAACATCTTTGTAACGAAAAAGCTATAGTAACTTAGGTGAACTTTTACAAACTTTAGTAACTTCTTTGACCCATAACCCAAAAAACACAGATAACATTTTCTCTCTTTAACTGAAGACTTCAAAATAAAACAAAAACATCACAGATCATCCAATCTTAACCGTCAAAATCAAAGAAAACACATAAAAGTGAATGAATCAAGTCAATCAAAACCAGATCCAGAAAAAAAAACTAGGTATGGCACTTCCAATTCATTATTTTGTTATTTATTAACAATTTGTTTTGATTTTATTCTTATATTTATGTTTTTGATAGTGTTTATGAAGATTTTTTTTGCTTTTTTGTTGATTTTAGTTGTTTATTAATATATATACATGTGATATAAAAATGAATTTGTTTTGGTGTGATTTTTATTGTGATTGTGACATGCTTTTGGTTGTGTTTTTAGTGTTTACATTTGGTTGAGTTTAAGGTAAAACACTTTGTATACATGGATGCACACCAAGTGTTTGATGAAATGTGTGAGTGAAAGTATTATACGTGCAATATCACCGATGATATTTGAAGTTGAATCAGATATATGTATTATCACTAGTGATATTTTATTATCACTTGTGAAATTTTGTTTATTTGATAGGTTTTTGTTTACTTGTTAAGATTTATTATATGTAATGTATAATCTCACTTTTAATATTTTATTGTTATTGTTTTGTAATCATAGTTAAACTTTTTTTTTGCTAAAAGTTTTGATGATATACTATTTACTGTGAGTATATGTAGTTCTGTCATCAATCAAATTTTTGTCTCAATCTCCAGAGATTCATAAAAGTAAAGATATATTGTAACGTATAAGCATGTTTCATTTAGAAGAATTAACTGTGATAAAAGCCTGAATGTATGCGGCATACTTGATTTAACATTTAGCTTATGTGTTGTATCACCGATGATACATACACATTCGATGAATGTGTGTATACTTTCAAGAGAATGTTATAATCGTATCCCTAAAAAGACGGATATTTATTCTATAGTATGAACACTTTCTTTGTTTTGTAGATTTTAGTAGTTTATTGAGGATTGTTGTGAAGGTTAGATGATTATTGTGATAATATGAGAGACTTAACAGCTAAAATAAATCATGGACCGTAACATGCTTTTGTTAGATTTGTGGCGGATATATGTGCATAATGGATAGATTGGGCATGCTTGATATGTTTAAAAGCGGTATTTGACTCTAGTATTAGTTGGTAGTATATCACCCACGATACAACAGCTTCAATGATTGCTTATTGTTAGTATATTACCGTGATACAACAGTTGCAACGATTGCTTAGTTGTAGTATATCACCTGTGATACAACAGTTGTAATGATTGTTTGTTGGTAGTATATTACCTATGATATTTGATGACATATACTTATTCAATTTATATATCCCGTATGATATTAAAAAAACAATGAACTATTTATACACTAACATGGTATATATTTTATGCAGATTTGAATATCAAGAATAAAAGAAGCAAAAAAGGGGTTGAAGGTGAAAGGAAAAAGACATTTGCTAAAAATAACAAAGTCAAACCAAGAAGTGAATAAAGGAACAACATCATCACCAACAACACTAACAATACCAAGCAAATTAACAAAATCATTGCTAGACATTTAAGCTTAGAAAACACAACAAGAACAAAAAGCGAAGCAAGTTACACCACCAACAACTATCGAAGAAACATCGTGATATCACCGTGATATAACATGATCTACAACCACCAACACCACCAACAAGAATTGTTGAACCGAAAGCAGAGATCGCATGTAAGAAAGCAAAGACAGTTGCGAAAAAGAAGAAGAGGAAATGAAGAAGAAGATGTCAAAACTAAAAAGAATGAAGTGGAAAGAAGACAAAAGGAGGGATGCTCATAAAGCTAGCAAGAAGAAAGTTGTAGAAAATAAAAGACAAAAGCATCAATTAGTAATTTTCTTTTGTCGCTTAAATTGTAATTTTCTCTGCTACTTAAATTGTAAACAATGGTAATTTATATTCGGTTGTAAACAATGCTTTTGGTTTATCTGAATATAACCTTCTTTCGGTAATTTTATTAGATTATCACAAGTGATATTAATGAAAAGTCACTTAAAAATACCGTTGACTTCATGAAGAAAACTAAGAAAATAAAAACATGACATATTCTCAAAATCAAACAAGAATAGGATTAATTAAGCAATGCTTTTGAGTAACATAACGATTCGTATTCTCAAAATCAGTCATGATTAACAACAACAACACCACAACCAGCACATCAACAGTCACCACATCATCTTCTTCATCTAGAACTAACAATAATAACAGCAACGGTAATTCTAACGCACAAACACGAGGAGTAGGAAAACTGAATTTAAACACATAAATAATGTAAACATTTTATCATTCCAGTTATTTATCCCAAGAGATACATAACTTCTAATTTATGACAAAAGACGGGCTTGGAACCGGAAGCTCGATTGCAATTACTTTTCGCATAGCACCATCTTGACCGATTCTGATTATATTTGGATAATGCACAAAAGCTTTCTTGAATGCTTGGAGTAACCATACACAAGATTCAATAGTTTCGTTCTTAAGCGCACTGAACCAACAAAGAACACATCTCCGGTGATTGTCAATTGCGATAAAAGGCACAAAACCATCATGTACCGGAAGAGAAATATCTCGGTGATAATATATACAAAATGTACAAAAATAATGAAATCTCACGAAATATTACAAATTAGAAAGCATACTTGTTTGTTTTGTATGTGTCATAAAAGAGACGATATCATCAAACTATTTGTGATTGCAATTTGCAAAAACGGCTCCATCAAATGAAAGAATCAACAACAACTGCAATCGTGGTTAAAAAGCACAATGACTCCACAAAACAAATTGAAGAAGCTCAAACAACTTTGATATCGCTCGTGATATCATAACATCCTCCATTACCACAACCGATTCAACAAAATAAAGAAAGTTGACACACCTATGATATCATAGGTGATATCACATTTGATATCACTTGTGATATCACCGTGATACAACCGAGAAACCAAAGAATACGAAAATCAAAAGGAGAAAACGTAACCTCAAGTACAACACACTGGGTCTTCTATCTTCTCGCAATTAATCGAATTACATGATTTCAAACAAGGTTTAAGTTGTAATCAACAACATTTCTTTTGAACCTTTCTTTTGAACTTTTCAAGTGGCTGAATATATGCAATCACATAAAGATTAGACTTCCCAATCATTTCCATGTTTTTCAACTTATTTGCCTTCACGATTGTTAAGGTAGGCGGTTCTTGTGGCTTAAGCTCTAGGTCATCATGCAATTATCGAGCAAGACATCAAATTTGCATCACCTTAGATATAGAGTGATAGAGAAAGCAAAATACAAAACGCACTAAAAATAATTCAAAAAGAAGCCATTTAGAAAAATGAAAATAAGCATCAACTAATGCAACATAAGATATGATTACTCATTTACAATAACTACAATGCACTTTGATTAATTCCCCAAAGCTTGTTTATTCAAATAAATATTTTTGATTTGGTTACATATATGAAATGATGGACAAACAGGAACATGTGATTGCTTCTCAACTTGGCATCCCTCTCTTAGGAATTTTGTCAAACACCTTCCATGTATCAAATTTCCATCAATTCACCCATCCCAAAATGATATCATACTAAAACCTAATGCTACTCACAATCTAAAACATAAACTTAAAGTATCAAATAAACAAAATTTCATAAGTGATAATACAAATATCACTCGTGATAATACACGATACAGCTCAACTTCAAATATCACCGGTGATACTATACGTCGATACATAGCGATTCAAACAACAATCAGCATAAAACAAAGATTCAAATGCGCTTAAAACAAAATTCAACTAACGACTTAATTAATAAGCGAATTACATGAGCAGATAACGAGATTATCAAACATTTTCACTCACATTTCATCAAACACTTGGTGTGCAACTTAATAAGAAGGAATGTTAACAACTTGATCCACATAATTAACAACCGATCAACAATATTATCAACCGCAACAATATCAATCAAATCTGCTTCTGAAACAAACGGTCCATTCAAATAAAAAAGAAGATATAAAAAAAGGATGATATGATCGTGAGGTGATGATGAGATGATTATCGAAATGGTGATGGTGATTGGAATGGATAAAAAATCGTATAAAAATATATAACGAAACTGAAAATGGACATTACAATAATTTTGAAATAACTAACAAACAAACGCAATAAATAAAATATTACAAGTACACTAACCTTATTTTGGTTGAAAACTTGTTCAACAATAACAAAAACTTTTTCTAAATCACTCATTTCTATCAACTCAAAAAAAAAAGTGGAAATATAATGTGTTATATAGTTGAGAGTGTGAATCAATTTATAGAAACTAATAAAGTTGTCGGTAAATAAAACAAGGCCTTTTTTTTTTTTTTTTTTTTTAACTAACATTCATAAAACTTGACATGCATGACATACGTCAAAAAGTTGTTAAATTGTTTTTTTCTAACAGCGGATGATATAAAATCTAGCATAAGCTAGAAAAAATTACATGGAAGTTATAGAATATGAAAAATGTTATTTTCTTTTACAAATTATTTCTACTTATCTCATACTCGTAAAATCTTGATAAGTGTCAGAATTAAACAACATTGGTGTGTGTAAAAGAATTAGTAATAAGATATTGTAGGAAACTTTAGCTAGCAATTCTCAAATAATATATATAGTTAAAAGAAGGTTATCAAAAGGGGTGTTGACATTGCATAATATAATTTTTTTTTAACAACATTGTAGATTATAATTCAATATATAATATTAATTTACATTTAAAGGCATATTAGTAATTATACATTATTTATTAAATTATTTCTCTTTATATGTAGTAGAGTCGTAGAGATATATTATTGTTTCTTTTCCGAAAAAAAAATCATAGTGTAAAGTCTAGTTGAACATTATTCAATTTGATTTTAGTACATATTCTTATATTCCGTGCGTTGTAATCACAAAATTTGATTTAGTATTTTAGTACATACTTATTTAGATATGTCGTAATAACAATTACTAGAGGTTTCAGAATATTTATCCACTTAGCATATATAAGGGGCTGATTTCGTAATTAATATGACGAACGAAATAATAATACTTTATTTCCTCAATGCGTGCAAAGTATAATACCTTACTTTTGTCATAATTGGATCTTTTTATAAGCATCTTTAATGTGTATCATGTTTTTACAAAGCTTATGTTTTACCAAAAAAACTACAGTAGTTCATATAATATTTGGTTCCAAAGATTTCAGAATAGTTAATAGCTATGCATTGCTCAAATTAGTCATTATTTAGTGAGCGTTGATAATTCATCCTAAATTTTTTTCATACTGATCTTGTTACCCACATAATTATATAACATGTGTTAATCTGAACTGTTAATTCTGTCAAATATCATGATTATATGAGTAGGAATAAATAATACGAGGAAATAAAATTTCTATTTAGTCATTCACATCGATGTAAAAAAGCTTTTCAATAGCTTAAAAAAGTTAAAGATACTCTTACATGCTTATGTATGTCGTGTTTCTTTATATATTTATTTAAAAAAAATACTTGACTCTCAACTCTTTTTACAAAATAAATAATCATTTATCGCAAATTTGCGACATTTAAATTTCTTTTTTGGATTGTTCCCGTATTTTAAGCGACATTTTTCTTTTTGGTGACGCTTTTAGTGATAATAATGATCCTTCAGTAACTTTTTTTTTTTTTTTTTTTTTGCAAAATCTCATTACAAAATTCACTAAAATTTCATAATAAAATAAAAAAATTTGGTAAACTAAATACTCGCAAAGAAACTAAACTTAAATTTGTGATAAAATAGATAGTTTGATGAAATTGATTTATTGTTTCGTGTTATCTACATAAAGTATTATGTAGATAGTTTGATGAAAATAGATAGTTTGATAAAATTGATAAAATAAACATAATTTTTTTTATAACTACAATTATCTGTCGTTATAAAATTCGGTTATTATACATGGTTACTCGTCTAGTTTTTATTAATATTTTTGCCGAGGTTTATAGATTTCAGATGCAGTTAAAGCAAATTTGTGATGTTCATATATAGTAAAAGTCGATCTTGTGGAATATATACAAAGCTTGACCCTTTATATTAAATAAAATTCTTAGTGATTTCTCTATCACTAATTATGGAAGTCTATTTTTTTAATACATATATAATTAAGACTTCTCTGTCACTAAAGTGACTCAATGTTGCATATAAATTCTCATCGAAGTCTACTTTTTTAATACACCGATTAAACCTATCGAAAAGGTGTATATATTATGATTAGAGTGCTTACATATTGGTGATGCATGTATCCTTATTTGTTACTGCTTTGAATTTGCATCCATTTCTAATGCTATGTGATTATGCAGAATAGTAAGCAGTTGGAGTGATGAATCCATTAATCGATGAGGAGATTCCCATTAGCAAAGAGTACCATGTTGACATTCCGTGTGGTTCGGCTCAAGCACCGGCATTGAATCTACCTTGTCAAGATCTACTTGATGGTAAGCCTTTTTTTTCACCGTAAATCTAACCGAGTTATTCTGGTTTAAAATATATTGGATTCATGTTTCAGTTTTGTATCAACTTGTTTCTTATACCAATGGGCATCTAGCCTAATGGTACGAAAGGCGCCCCACCAACCATAAGTTGTGGGTTCAAGTTCCGTGGGAACATGTATGTGTGTGTGAGTATTTGCCATTTTCGACCAATATTTTGTTTTTCTCATACTAAGAAAATGCAATCTCGTTTATCAAGTTTTCCTAGACGCCAGAGAATGTTAGTGCAGTGCTACAACTAATTGCTATCCGCACGATTTAACAATATAAGAACATTATGGGGATTCATAATGGTAAAACAAACGTCTTAATATACTCTGTGTAAGATGGACAAGTACTAGCTGGCATGCAAAAAATCATTATTATCACAAATATATTCCTATAAATTGACAACATTCTCTTCCAGTCTTCTTAAGTATATGGAAATAATTGTTCTTAAGTATAATTGTTGATAATTATCTTGACTCACCTTAGTGTTTTCAGTATATGGAGATAAGTATAAGCTAAAGTTGTGGATTTGAAACTCGATAACAATGACATGTGTGTAAATTTATTTGTTTAGCCTTGTGTTCTTATAGAATAATCAGTTAATTACACCCACACGCGCATAGTTTAATAATAATAATAATGTATGTGATCAGAAAGGATTTCTTTTGACAAATATTTAGCTCTTTCTTGAATATCTTTTGCTCCTTTGTAAGTGTAACATTTCATTGAGACAGTTTCATTATTTTTAGAAAGATGTTTCGAAAGATGTTTTGCTCCGTAAATCAAAGGGATAAAGCTTTTAGAAAGATGTTTCGATAAAGTTTCAAAGCTGCCATATTTTATAGTCCATCAGCAACATTCCCCAAATATTTCATTATCATACCTGAACCTAAATAATACCGATGTACCTCACTCAATTTTAAACTTTGATCCGATATCATATGTGTGCTAATCGATGTGCCATTACTGAATATCAGCTGCACCAGTTAAAATAAGAACTTGATAACCTTTTCTGTTAAAGAATCTGCCCTTAGTTTAAACAAAGCCTTAAATAAAGATGGATTACTGCAATAGATCATAATACTTATATGATAAACCGACAGGATTTCATTTGTTAATGACTTATCTGTTATCATTGAATGGCGAGACTGATTTCTCTGAAGTGATGCTGCTCTTATCATTTATTGTTAATCTTACTTTGAAAACAAAACTGTTTCACTTATTTTCATCAAAATAGGGTAATGATAGGGTAATGACTTGGTTTTGATATTATTTAGAAGGAAAACGACAAGAGTACATCAAAATCTGCGTGCCTCTCTACAGAGCATCAAGGAAAGGTGACTGGGAAACAGCCAAGGACATTTTAGATAACAACAAAGAGAAAGAGCTCGTAAGATGCAGTATCACTAAAAACTGTGAGACAACACTTCATGTAACACCCCAACCTGACAAGGGTAACGATATTACAAATACGGTTTCAAATCAGAACTTTAAGTACTATACAATAGCGGAAGCCTTTACAAAATATTCAAAAGAAAACATAAATAACTAATCTTTCAAAATAAAATCTAAGATCCCTATTCGAGATCTTGCTCTCAGCTATACTCTCAACCCAGATCAGCTATCCCATAAGCTCATCTTGAATGTTTAATACCTGCCGCAGGAAAAGAAAAATGAGGCTGAGCTTACAAAGCCCAGTGAACAGATATAACAAAACAGAAACTAAACAAAACAAAGATACGAATAACGAAATCATAACGGAATGAGAATACTGAATCATTGAGGATTATGCGGAAGCACAAATATACAGAAAATCCAGAAAACACATAACAGTTATCAAATTACCTCAGAGCACATAATGACACAAACGCAAACACATCAGAATAACCAGACACTTAACATATCAAGAAAATAGATTACATATAACCCAAACGAAAAGTCTAAAGACTAACAGAAAACACTCTCCAGAAGATAAACATGACATTCATACCAATCAATAAATCTACATTTAACGCACTTAATTCAATATTGTAGCAGCGGAACTAGCAGTCAAACCATGGCAGCCTCACATACCAAAAGCAAACATAGTAGACATACTATAACTAAATAGACAAAAACATATCATAGCCATTAGCAATTTTCAGAACAGATATCATAAGCTAAACCAGTTCTCAGATCAAATCCTAACATTAGCAGAGTTTTAACAGGGCAGGTCACATTTGCAGACAGATAACTAACCGATAGGCACGGTTTATAAAATTAACTGAACCATCATACATACTAAACTTCCAAAACACTCAATTGTACACTAGCACATTCATCTCGCAGATCAACGCATTCAAGTAACGATAAGCTAACATAATATCAGATATACAAATCATGTTTAAACATATTAATACTATCCTAGCATGGCAACTAGAAATCACTTGAACATATACGTCATAAGCACATTCACCAACATATCATATCAGGATACATAATATAACACTCGAAAATACCAAATCATAACAGAATGCTTAACACAGAAGTAACAGATAAAGGTTTAGTTAACTACCACGAGCCTAGAACGTATCATATCAGAAACATCATAATTATACAGAAATAATCTTAGAAATGGTTTTAGAGTAGCTAGCTCCCAAAATTTTGTGAAGAGCGTATTGCACACGACATCATTCACCAGACAAATCATATCGGATAACAGATCAGATCTAGGATGCATCCATACGCCCCAACAGACAGATAGTGGCCATACTATTAATAAACAGATAACGGAAAGGGACGTGGCAGAACATCACTCTACTGCCCTAGAGTCATGTCAGAGGTGCATCACTGACACGGACATGGAACCCCCATGACTAGTTAATATTTGGCTCGGGTGTCAAACTAACTTAGGTCAAACCGATCTTCAGATATGGCACGGATCATAATCAAACACAAGGTCACAGATAACATATCAGATAGTTCATATTATAAGGTTCATATTCCGACATTCAGAAGTCAGAAGTTCTTATCACAATCACAAATCATACATTCATATTTAGAAGTTCATAGTTACACTTAATGAGGTTCAACAAATATGCATATCAAAGTCTTCATAACGCAAGTTCAAATCAGATATTGCATGGTTCAATAAAACATAAGTTCGGATAAGTAATGATCAAACAATCAGAAAAGGGTTCATAGCAATGGCATCGGAAACCCTAATCAGCATAAGAGAAAGGACAAAGAAAGGAAAACATGAGGAACCTTTCTTGAAAAGGTCGAATATCTCGTACCTTAAAGCAAATGAGAGAAAGCAAGCGAGCGAGTGAATCACGAAGATATAACGTCGCGTCTCCTTCAACGAATCTACACGGATTATGATTTATTTAATACTTATTAGCATCATTAAAGTTATAACGGATTCATCGCATTAACATTCTTAGAGTTATAAGCATATTCTCATTTTACAAGCTTCTTATGCATTTGTAAGTGTGTTACCTATTGATATCATATTTTATCTTTCAGTTTCTTAAACTCATATTAGGACCAGACTTTAGCGATTTTTATAAAATACTTACTTAGCTCAAATGAAATCAAGAAAAATCCCAGGGGTTCCCATATGAGTTAAGAGACTCTACAAAAATTGGTGGGTTCTATTTCCATGCTAAATGACCTACGGAAAATCATAAGTCCAGACCTGTCCAGAACTCACCCAGATTTACACACACCAAAAGTATGGCCCCAACAAACACACTCACCCTACTCAACACATCAAACCAAAAGCTACAGGTGTCACACAATATATAAACATCATATCCACCAAAGGAAAAGTTCCAGAACCTCATAGATTAAATACTAAAAATCATTTACTACATTTTAAATTTCAACTCAGCAATTCAGATTCAGACACCCTAACTTCAAAATATAAAATCATACTTCCAAGTTTGAAAATGACACAAGACTTATATTTCCAGAAAGCTATTTCAAATTACTACAGTTTAGGCTCAAGAATCACCCAAAAACATGCAAGTATCATCAGATAACACCTAGATGAATCAACCTAAATTTCAGACCCGTTTTCTCAGCTTTGACACTTGATCTTGTAAAATTTAAAATACGACTTAGACAACTCCAAATTCGACCAAACCACTTGGAAAACTTAACTAAGACATAAAATAAACTTTTCCACAAAAACCAGATTATTGCACTTATAAAATTGGATCTATAACACACACAAATTCGACATATGATGCTGTCCAGTTTTAGGGTTTATTAAAACCATTATAATCACATGTTTAGACCATTAATTACACTTAGGGTTTTGGTTTTGCATGTCTTTTACTTGTTTAACACGCGTCCACAAACTCTTACATGTTTCGGCTACCACATAGGTTTCGGCTAATATATTTTACGCAAACCCTAACTCTTCTACGTATCTTACATATTCCCGTTTGCATGTTATATAAGGTCCGATTCATTATGTAGTTGGTTTCGGTTTCATATGGCTCGACACAAAAACATAAGCTTCGGCTAAACAAGACATATTACAACATATTATAAAGTTAGATGTATCAAAGTGAGACGAATAGAACGTAATTATACCTTAGCTCGTTGGGAACAAAGTCTCGACACCAAGGAGTTGGTGCTCGGCGAATAGAGAAGAAAAGAAAGAGGCAAAACTAGGGTTTCCAAATTGTGTTTATGTGATTGTATATATAGGTGGTACAAAATTCGGTTCTAGGGCTTTTGAGAGGCGTGGGCTTGGCTTGGGTCCAACCGAACAAACAAACACACGCCATATGGGCTCTCGGCTTGAGTCAAGCTAACAAAACAAACGGCCCATCTTGGTTTACAAGAAACGAAAACAAGGCCCAACTATTTAGCGAGGCGTTAACTTCCGTCGTACAATTTCGATTACTTGAATATACTCGTTAGGTATAAAATCACGAATATAAGTTAGATTTTAAATTTCGTTAAATGAGCGTTAGTGTATTTTACGTATTTTATAATTTCGATTTCAAGGGTAAAATAGTCTTATTATGCGTTTATATTTTTAGGGTTTTACAACTCTCCCCTTTTAAAAAGAAATTTTAGTCCTCGAAATTGGACAAGACAGACGAGCAGAAAAAGAATTTCAAGGAATAGAGCAAGCGCGAACTTATTTTAGAACAAACGGATTCTTATCGAATATTCAAACTCATACTTTTCGAAATCAAATTAACGATCGATACTTACAACAGATAATCATATACTTATCAAAGTAATGGCAGAGAACATATGTGATGCAGAAAATCAACGACACGATCTAACTTATGCAGATCTCTAACGATGAGAACAAACATATACATAGACAGAATGAATCCTAACGGTCTTACTAATCACAGATAATCAAACTAAAAGGATCTAATGCTCCTCAAACACTTCATGAAATATCCAATGATCACAATAAGGGTACACGGAGACGTACACATTTAGAGCAAACATAGCAATTCATAGCTCACACAAATCATAACAATTCCGGATTCCAAGCGTACAAAACTTATACGTAACCAGATATCGACGAAAATCTCACAATTAGGTACGAACTTCAAACGAACATGGGAAGTGCCAAATAACCAGATACCAGTCAAAATCCATTCACGTATCAACCACGGGCATTTCCCAGGGCGTCATATGATTTCAATAAGTTCAAATTATATGATCTCGGTATTATCACGTTGATCGGCGTCATAATACTTGCATCACATAACCGCCTTATTGTCATCATATTACATCCGGGTCATGGCAAACCACATAACCGAAATCACAACAAACATATCACAAACAGATAACATACAGATAGCAAGTAACATACTATAACAGACCAGATCCACATGAGTATACCATCGTGATGGTCATACTTCATTTCAAGCTGTGATTAAGCAACATCATTAAGAAAAGACATAGCAGACGAAACTTATGAGGATTAACGGAAACTTAGCGAATCTATCAGAAAGAAACAACAAACAGGAATTATTCTTTCAAAATTTGTTTTATTCTCACTAATCAAACAAATTGCAGAATTGTCATAAGATGAACTTCCAAAACAAAACTTAATAATCAAAGATTCAATCATCTAAATGAAAACAAAAGGACCTAAACTCAAAATCCAATGTCAGAAATTTCTCATAAAGAGGACAACTAATCATGAGCGAATTTCTATTCTTGTATTGGATTAAACCTACTAGTGGTAGTAGACTCTAAATCCGAGTCCACCCGTATTCTTCCTCATGTTCTTCTTCTTCCTCTTCTTCCTCACTTATCCATCCGTCCCTATTTCCTTCGCT
Source organism: Chrysanthemum lavandulifolium (assembly GCA_022545495.1). Classification (NCBI taxonomy): domain Eukaryota; kingdom Viridiplantae; phylum Streptophyta; class Magnoliopsida; order Asterales; family Asteraceae; genus Chrysanthemum; species Chrysanthemum lavandulifolium. The sequence continues at coordinate 266,932,035 of CM040239.1, read as the reverse complement.
ACTACGGTAATATAATCGTCAAATCAACTTACCATATCACAATGAAAGGAGGCCACCAACTAGCATAAACGGTTCCTCGTGACTCATTCATCGACGATCCAAAGAAAACGGGATATTAACAAAATGCTAGACGATAAAATTCACGATTCGAACCGAGTTCCTAATCGGAAAAAAGCAATCCAGATCAGAATCACTTAACAGAATATCAAACCGTCTCAAAACGCGTGACAAACGAATCAGAGTAACAAATGTCGCGCCCAAATCATATGAAGTAGATGCACCTTTTCAGCCACCGGTTGAATCTTGTCTCCATCTTTTGCGCCTTTGGTTGATTCGTCCGACTCCTCCGGCGAGATCCCGATGTCTCCAAAGGCACGGCGATCAGTGTAACCACGCTTCACGAACCTCTCCAAAGACAGGGATCTGCGAAGAACGCGATGTCGGCACTATCTTCTTGGCTCCACGGGTAGTCTCCATCTAACGATCGACAAGCGGACGGCGAAAACAAAATAACAAAATTCGATGCGAGCGGAGGAGGCCAATTCGGTGAAGGCAAAGGATATCGAAGTCAAATCGAGCGATCATCAAAAGGAATCGAAGATATCCGAACAGACGGAAACCTAATGTCTACCCAATCCTCACGGGTCATAGCCTAAGCTCTAAGGGTCCTAAAACCTAGAGCTCTGATACCATAAATTGTAACACCCCAACCCGACAAGGGTAACGATATTACAAATACGGTTTCAAATTAGAACTTTAAGTACTATACAATAGCGGAAGCCTTTACAAAATATTCAAAAGAAAACATAAATAACTAATCTTTCAAAATAAAATCTAAGATCCCTATTCCAGATCTTGCTCTCAGCTCTACTCTCAACCCATATCAGCTATCCCATAAGCTCATCTTGAATCTTTAATACCGCGCGAGAAAAGAAAATTGCGTGAGCTTACAAAGCCCAAAGAGCGATATAACAAAACGAAACTAAACAAAACAAAGATACGAATAACGAAATCATAACGGAATGAGAATACTGAATCATTGAGGATTCTGCGGAAGCACAAATATACAGAAAATCCAGAAAACACATAACAGTTATCAAATCACCTCAGAGCACATAATGACACAAACGCAAACACATCAGAATAACCAGACACTTAACATATCAAGAAAATAGATTACATATAACCCAAACGAAAAGTCTAAAGACTAACAGAAAACACTTTCCAGAAGATAAACATGGCATTCATACCAATCAATAAATCTACATTTAACGCACTTAATTCAATATTGTAGCAGCGGAACTAGCAGTCAAACCATGGCAGCCTCACATACCAAAAGCAAACATAGTAGACATACTATAACTAAATAGACAAAAACATATCATAGCCATTAACAATTTTCAGAACAGATATCATAAGCTAAACCAGTTCTCAGATCAAATCCTAACATTAGCAGAGTTTTAACAGGGCAGGTAACATATGCAGACAGATAACTAACCGATAGGCATGGTTTATAAAATTAACTGAACCATCATACATACTAAACTTCCAAAACACTCAATTGTACACTAGCACATTCATCTCACAGATCAACACATTCACGTAACGATAAGCTAACATAATATCAGATATACAAATCATGTTTAAATAGATTAATACTATCCTAGCATGGCAACTAGAAATCACTTGAACATATACGTCATAAGCACATTCACCAACATATCATATCAGGATACATAATATAACACTCGAAAATACCAAATCATAACAGAATGCTTAACACGTATAACGAGATAAAGGTTTAGTTAACTACCACGAGCCGGAACGTATCATATCGAAACATCATAATTATACGAAATAATCTCGTAAATGGTTTTAGAGTATCTAGCTCCCAAAATTTTTGAAGAGCATATTGTACGACATCATTCACGGACAAATCATATCGGATATGAGATCGGATCTAGGATGCATCCATACGCCCCAATAGGCAGATAGTGGCCATACTATTAATAAACGAGATAACGGAAAGGGACGTGGCGAACATCACTCTCGCCTAGAGTCATGTCGAGGTGCATCATCGACACGGACATGGAACCCCATGACTAGTTAATATTTGGCTCGGGTGTCAAACTAACTTAGGTCAAACCGATCTTCGATATGGCACGGATCATAATCAAACACAAGGTCACAGATAACATATCAGATAGTTCATATTATAAGGTTCATATTCCGACATTCAGAAGTCAGAAGTTCTTATCACAATCACAAATCATACATTCATATTTAGAAGTTCATAGTTACACTTAATGAGGTTCAACAAATATGCATATCAAAGTCTTCATAACGCAAGTTCAAATCAGATATTGCATGGTTCAATAAAACATAAGTTCAGATAAGTAACAGATCAAACAATCAGAAAAGGGTTCATAGCAATGGCATCGGAAACCCTAATCAGCATAAGAGAAAGGACAAAGAAATAAAAACATGAGGAACCTTTACTGAAAAGGTCAGAATATCTGTACCTTAAAGCAAATGAGAGAAAAGCAAACGAACGAGTGAATCACGAAGATATAACGTCGCGTCTCCTACAAAATTGGTGGGTTCTATTTCCATGCTAAATGACCTACGGAAAATCATAAGTCCAGACCTGTCCAGAACTCACCCAGATTTACACACACCAAAAGTATGGCCCCAACAAACACACTCACCCTACTCAACACATCAAACCAAAAGCTACGGTGTCACACAATATATAAACATCATATCCACCAAAGGAAAAGTTCGAACCTCATAGATTAAATACTAAAAATCATTTACTACATTTTAAATTTCAACTCAAGAATTGATTCGAGACACCCTAACTTCAAAAATATAAAAATCATACTTCCAGGTTTGAAAATGACACAAGACTTATATTTCGAAAGCTATTTCAAAGTACTACAGTTTAGGCTCAAGAATCACCCAAAACATGCAAGTATCATCGATAACACCTAGATGAATCCAACCTAAATTTCAGACCCGTTTTCTCGGTTTGACACTTGATCTTGTAAAATATAAAAATACGACTTAGACAACTCCAAATTCGACCAAACCACTTGGAAAACTTAACTAAGACATAAAATAAACTTTTCCCACAAAACCCAGATTATTGCACTTATAAAATTGGATATATAACACACAAAATTCGACATATGATGCTGTCCAGCTTTAGGGTTTATTAAAACCATTATAATCACATGGTTAGACCATTAATTACACTTAGGGTTTTGGTTTTGCATGTCTTTTACTTGTTTAACACGCGTCCACAAACTCTTACATGTTTCGCTACCACATAGGTTTCGGCTAATATATTTTACGAAACCCTAACTCTTCTATGTATCTTACATATTCCGTTTGCATGTTATATAAGGTCCGATTCATTATGTAGTTGGTTTCGGTTTCATATGGCTCGACACAAAAACATAAGCTTCGCTAAACAAGACATATTACAACATATTATAAAGTTAGATGTATCAAAGTGAGACGAATAGAACGTGATTATACCTTAGCTCGTTGGGAACAAAGTCTCGACACCAAGGAGTTGGTGCTCGGCGAAGAGAAGAAAGAAAGAGGCAAAACTAGGGTTTCCAAATTGTGTTTATGTGATTGTATATATAGGTGGTACAAAATTCGGTTCTAGGGCTTTTGAGAGGCGTGGGCTTGGCTTGGGTCCAACCGAACAAACAAACACACGCCCATATGGGCTCTCGGCAGTCCAAGCTAACAAAACAAACGGCCCATCTTGGTTTACAAGAAACGAAAACAAGGCCCAACTATTTAGCGAGGCGTTAACTTCCGTCGTACAATGTCGATTACTTGAATATACTCGTTAGGTATAAAATCACGAATATAAGTTAGATTTTAAATTTCGTTAAATGAGCGTTAGTGTATTTTACGTATTTTATAATTTCGATTTCAAGGGTAAAATAGTCTTATTATGCGTTTATATTTTTAGGGTTTTACACTTCATGTGGCAGTGTTTAGAAAAAAGACCGAGTTTGTGGAAAATCTTGTGGCACTGATGGACGAGAAAGATCTGGAGCTTCAAAATAAGAGTTCCTACACGGCCTTATGTATTGCAGTTAGAAGACGCCATGTAAAAATAGCCAGCATATTGCTACAAAAAAACAAGGCCCTTATCAATATCCCTACCAGTCTAGGAATGATGCCGCTGCACATGGCGACTTCCTACAACAAGGGCGCCGAAATGGTGAGGTTTCTCTATGACAATTCTCAGAGATTGGAAGGTGATATTTGGACACCTAAGAGTCGAAATTGCTTTCTCTTGACATGTCCGGAGGTGAATATTTTGGTAAGCATTTAGTTTGGCAATTTTAATATAACCTATCTATGTACTTTTGTCCATCATATAGTTTTTTTTTTTTTTTTTTTTTTTTTTTTTTTTTGCGAGCTTTTAGTTGTTAGTGGTTCTGTAGCAAGTGACATCCAATTAGGCAAGATCGATTCGAACTCCTTTGCATTTCCTCCTATCCCACTTTGAAGGGTAAAAGTCTCGGGTGGGACTCGAACTTGAGACCTCCCCTAGCCAAACCTCCCCTCCCCAAGCCCTTAAGGAATCTTGGTGGCCATTCACTTTGGTTCTTGCAATAACTTATATCTTACTTTTGTTCTTGTTATTATAATGCATATTATGATTATGATTATGATTATTATTATATAAACACAAAATACTCTCATATATATTTTTGAACCTACAAACCTATGGTTGGTGCGAAGATAGGAGTACCGTTAGGCCAACTTCATGGTGGTACTTAGTATCTTGGACAAGTGTTTACCGAATTGTGCATAATTGATTTGGTTACGATAATGATCGAAACAAGTAATCACTATAATTTTAGTTTAGACTTGGTGCTTTATGCTGCATTAAGCCTAGCTTATAACCAGTTCTGATTCGCAGTTGGTGTTTTGCTTTACATTCCATGGAAAATTGGGTCCAATTTACATGGATGTATGGCTACTCATATGATATCAGGAGTTTTTCTTTAGTGTCTAACCGATGAGTTTGATAATCACTTGGTGTTAGTAAAAAAAAAACTGTTAGGATCAATACGACCCATTATCTTAGGAAGCTCAAGATATAAGCTCAACTGAGGTTTCTTTCTAAACTAATTAGGGATAGAATGAGTAACTCACCAAACTTATATCTTACCTTTAAAATTCCGTTGGTGAAAGTCAACTTTCTAGTAGTGACACCTGGCAATGTTTACCTCAAACACAAAATCGTTGAACCGGGAAACACCATAAACATCACCACTAGGCCTAAACATAATACCACTTGGCCAACTGAGTTCCATTCTAAAACAAATTAGCAATAGAAGTAGTAACCTACCGAGCTTATATGTTAACTTTTAAATTATCTTTATAGCGTCGTGTGATTGAGTTTGTACGCCCAAAAAAATTAAATCAATAAATTTTCCATCTCGAAGAATCTTTTTAGATTTATATTTAGTTTATTTGTCGAATTCCATGTTTTGAATATCCTCCTCGTACCAATTAGCCATTTCGTATATTCTCTCAAGTAACATTAGATTACGGTGATAAAGAGTATCACATATAAAGGTTCACCATATTTTGTTACAATATAGGTCATAGTGACCTTTTGTCACATATAAACAATCACACTTCACTTTTCTTGCATTCTTCATATAATTTTACATCATTAAGTAACTACATACATTGCGGATGTTGCAATGAGCGTACTCAAAGACCGCCCGAGCAGCATCTTCTAAACGGATGGGGTGTTCTCAAAGTGTTAGCGCAAAAGCATCAAGCTTTGGTCCGAAAGAAGACCAACTTTGCAATCGCTAAGAAGCATCTTTGAAAAATATTGCAAAGTTGCCTTGGCCAAAAGTGTATGACTTAATGAGAGGTCTGCGATCCGATTAATAAGGAGAAGATCAAGACAATCCAAAAGACACACGAAAAGTACTCTTCAAGGGTGCTATTTTTAGTGCAGAGGTAGGCAATATTGTATTTATAGTTGAGATCATTCGGCGGTGCAGAGCTACTAAACGATGTGAATGATGTCAACCAAAGTATATTTCATGTTGCAATCTCACATCGTCATGTGGAAGTATTCGTTTATTAAATGAGATTGGCTCACCAATGATCGCATTATTATTCTTGAGGACGAAAATGGTAATAACATGTTGCATTTAGTGGGATCTTCTGAAAAGTGCAAAGTAGTTACAATTACAGGCGTGACCGATTCAACAAATGCAACGAGAAGTTTTATGGTTTAAGGTACGTCTTTCCTTATATTCCGTTTCTTCTTTGTTCTATGTTCTAATTGTTTTGTATCATGTTCGTCACATTAGCCATTTTAAAGATATGCATTTAGTTTGATATTTAGAGTTTCAATTTTTTAGTCGCATAGATGTCAACAAAGATTAGAAAATATATTACAATTTCAAGGATATCTACTTATGAAATGCATTCACTTTCTTTCAATTCATAGTTTGTGTTGCATTTTTTTTCTCTCGGAAAGTTGTGATATTTTAGAAGCATGTTGTTTTGTTCTCGTATACCAGTGATGTGACACCCTAGGCAAATCCCACATCGGCTGTGGCTCGGAGAGATCTTGGGCTCATAAGATAACATTCGCTTTACAATGACACAACGCTTTGTGGTCTCTGCGGGTGGAGTTCTTAGGACCTGCGCTTAAGCGTGCTCATGTGAGTAATATCGACTTGAGTGACTGCCGAAAGTCTTCAAATGAGGCCACAAAACAAAGTCGTGAGCCTACGGGCAAAGCGGACAATATTGTGGTCGATAAGGCGGGGTGTTACAAGTGGTATCGAGCCACTCCGAGCCGTTCGGGATGGTGGGCAAACCTCATCGAGGACGATGAGTCCCTAGGGGTGATTGTGACACCCTAGGCAAATCCGGGGTGATTGTGACACCTAGGCAAATCCCGCATCGGTGTGGCTGGAGAGATTTGGGCTCATAAGATAACATTCGCCTTACAATGACACAACGCGTTTGTGGTCTCTGCGGGTGGAGTTCTTAGGAACTGGCGGTTAAGCGTGCTCGTGTGAGAGTAATCTTGGCTTGGGTGACTGCCGGAAGTCTTCAAATGAGGCCACAAAACAAAGCCGTGAGCCTACGGGCAAAGCGGACAATATTGTGGTCAGATAAGGCGGGGTGTTACAAGTGACCTGCTAACCAAATTTTGATAGTTAATGGATGATTTGGTCTTTGGTAAATTGATGATAATGATTCAATATATATCTATATTTGTGTATATTAGGAAGTAGAGAATATGCTTCCCATATCTTTGAGGAAAAGAAGAATGTTCTTTGGTATGGCGCATGAAGAATTCATCAAGAACCACAAATATCTATTCGATGATTGTGAAAAGTGGATAAAGACACGTGTTCTCAACTAATAGTGGTTGCAGACTTTTAGCCACTATATCATTTGCGACAACGATTACATTTCAAAGGGTATAACCAAAACAATGGTTATCCTATCTTAATCACAAATAGATTATTCCGTCATTCATCTTATTTAATTCCACAGCTTTTTTAAGTGCTTCATCATCAATGATCTGTACCTTATTTCTCGTCACATCAAGATATGATGAAGGCTCATTCAAATTAATACCCATGATGTTGATGGGAGCTATTTTAGCACTTCTCATCTCCATTGTTGCTTCAGTCATAGCCTTTATGTTCAACTTGTTCCTACTCTTTGAAAAGGACTCACCATTGCTACCAAAACTTTCCATTATTATCATAACCTCCCTAGTCTACATGTCTTTTGGCCTAGTGGGTGATATTTTTGCTAATATATATTATGGTCGAAGAGCATGGAAAAAGCATGTGCGTTATGAGCGGGACTTGATGCTTATTGAGTAATGGTGCTCTAAATTAGCTCATTCGCAGTAGTTACTATCTTTTATTATGTCTTTCATGAGTTTATCAGTTAGGAATTAGGAAGTAATGTTTGCAATAAGTTTGCTTAATGTTTCCTTATGTTTTTTTGTCTTAGTTGTAAGCCTATATAAGAGGCCATGTTTCTGTGTTTTAGTATGAACTGAAATAATAAGAGTATCCTCTGTTTGCTCTTTAATCTCTACCCAATTCATGTGAAAGGATCTAGTGAGAAAGGAAAGCAAAATAAGAAGAATGAGAAATATTTATAGCCATGCACTTCAAATGAAGAGGGAGAAATTCATAGAAAATGCATCTTTTTTATAAGGTGCATCTGAAATATGCGGTTGTGATTATTTCTCATTCTTCTCATTTTACTTTTATTTCTTATTTGATCCTAACTCCCCAATTCATAACATATTCCTCTTCAACCAACAACGCTTGATATAATTTCCATTAGATCGCATGATCAACTATTGTTTCAGAATGTAGCCATGTGGGGTATGCAATACTGATGGAGGAATGGTTGGACTGTTAGGAGGAATGAATAGTGTTTTGTATATAGCATATTTTTATTCTTTGATAGATGTATATGTTTTCTGTGCTTGTGAAGGGGTATGTCAAGCAGTCACTGAATGGTAGCTTTGGTCTGTCTTGGCACATGATTCTATGACTTGCTGTATTCCCTGTATGTATTTGTGATGATTAATGTATTCTTCACCTTTCAACAAAAAAAAGGTATTGCTTCAAAATATATAATTCAACTTCATGATGTCTGTGTTTTGCAGCTATGTAATGAAAGTTAATAATGTACACATAGCTGACTTATGTATCTGTTACTACAGTTAGCAAACATTTATATTTTTATCCTTTGTTTTATGTAAGTTCCGGATGCATTTTATATTTACTATTTTAAATTTATAATCAGTTGTTTCTCTTATCAATAGGAAGTTGAGTTGAGTTTGAACTGATTCTTTCACATATTATAAATTTTTTTAATCGATGTAGGATACGACGTCGTATGCTACAGTGCGAACCCGGTTCCAACCCGAAAACATGTGAGTGAGGCAACAGTGTTCAATCCCTTTTTTTGTCGTTTCGAGTATTACAAAAAGATTACATTTGTCGTTTCGGGTAAACAAAACCCGAATACATCATCACCGCCTTACTCTTATGCTCAAACCTAAATATCACAAACCCAGAAACTTCCCGAAACAACAACGCCTACTGAATTTAATACGTCCATCTCGCCGGAGCTCTTCTCCATCGCCTTTTGTATCCGCCGTTACTCGAGTAAGCTTTTATCGATTTAGATTCAATTGTTACTGATTTGAAGATATTATTATTCTGTATACAGGTAGGACTATATTTGGCAAAAGTAGCGTGGTTTTATAAATTTTTTGTATATATGTAAGTGATTTGATTATAATTGATATACACTGAAGATTGAGGACTATAGTTTGATGTAATTATTATTTAGATTTGAAGATATTTGATGTGCGGTTGACTAATGATTATAGCCGGTAACTGTTTATTAGTTGCTTACTAGGTTTTCCTAATTATATGGTCACAGGTTATGTGATCCAATAAAGTTATCATATCTTCGCAAGGCAATTAAACCCGAACTTCACCTGCAGCCAACCCTGATTTTGGTACCGCTTCTACACTGTAAGATTTGACTGTCACTTGGATGAAACTCAGTTTCGTGTCAATTAATTCGCGGGTTTTTGAACTATATAAGCTGGGGGTGTGTCCATTATTTACCATTTTACATGATGAATTAAGAGTGTTTAAAGTGTAGAATTATAAATACATATAGTTGGCGATTGACCTAATACTGGTACAGTGGCGGTTGTTGTCGCAGGTATTAATCAAGGAAAATGAGAGGGGTGTAGTAGTTTAGACGGGAACAAAGCTTCTGCGTTGGCAGGTCCTTCGATTGCTTCTGATATTGGTAAGAATCACTGCAATATATCTACATGTGGGTAGACCATCCTTTATGTTTTTGGTTTCCAGATACATTTTTCAATATGGTAGTTATTTCTGTTATGTACATGTTGCAGCACATAGGAATCGTTGGCCACAGTTGCAGCAGGACCGAATGTCTTGGAACAACAAGTTATACAGATGATATAAATAGTAGCCGACAATGACAGAGCACACAAATGGAACTGAATCTAGCCACTCATATGGTATGTTTGCGACTCACATACAAAAAACGTATGACAAATAAAACTAAGGCTATGATTTTTGCAATACCAGAACCAAATTTTCACAAACGAAGTTGTGATTGTTCACATTGATGAGACCAATGATTGTGTAACGGCCTCCCCCATTGGCATTTCCTGCAAGTTGGATTCCAACCCACTCCACCATACAGGTAAAAAAACTGGAACGCAATTTAACATTCAACACGCACGTCAATTTCAGAGCAATGATCACATAACCCAGAACCTTCACCTAAGAACTTCAAACGCAACATTGATCACCCGCATGTACTTATCGCCAACTACCATCTGCAGCCGTATAAGGTACGTCACATATGCAATTTAATACGTTTCCTGTCTTTTGATTTTTTTTTTGTCTTAATTGCATGTACCACTGTGTGTCTGACTTATGCAATTACTAAATGCCTGATCTGTTGTGGCTATTGTATCTAGGATAGGTTATTTAACTATAAAATGGTTACAAAAACTGCACTACAATTACATTTGATTAGTTTTTACAGATTGTGTATAACAGAGGTGTTTCGTCACAGTTACACCAACATAGTTAGCAATACCATTTTTCAGATTATACTAAACCATGGTATAAATGCTACTGTTACATACACTAAACCCTTAGTTTACATTGATTTATTTACAAATGGAACTAACTCAGATTGTCATTTGTATACTTCATATGCCCAACTCTATAGCTATTTGTTTGTTTTGCAAAACTATGAAAGCAAAAAGAAAGTTAATATATGATGATGGAAAAAATTGAATGAATCTGTTAATACCAGTGCATATAATATTGATAGCGTACGGCAATTTAGTTACGGGTACCTAAATTAGTTTTGTTATTTTTTTCACTTGCAGAAAACTTATGCTGCTCGAGTATTCACATGAATTGTCACAAGCAAGTTGATTCCCACCATCCTACAATGACCACTGATAAAGACGACAACATTTGTCAAGGTAAGCCCACTATAGTTGCTTTTAAAAAAATGAATGCCTCTTTATTCTTATATATTCTATTCTAAATTTTGTATACTATGTCTTCTAATTCACAGGTACAAGCCCAGATTATATAAGTATTGGTAACAAAAAAAGGGCTACAAATGACAACAACAACGACGGCTACACCATAGACTACGACAACACTTATCAACAAAAGCGGGGGGCAACATGTATAAGGCAAACTACAGGTTAAGTATATAAAAGAATCTAAATAATTGAATTAATATTCATGCACATACTCAGAAAATGTCTAAACTACTACTACAGCTAATGAGATTCAAAACGAAGGACTTTACCTACAGAGGCCTTATAAGAATAACACCACACAGCAGCTTGCTGAAAGTAAGTACCACATCCACTTTTTACTATCTTATGCTTACTGCTTAGGAATATAGTAATTATTAGGGCAAATCACTCAGAAATGTAGTTAACTTGCCACTTTTTCCCATTGTATGTAGCATTCTTTTTTTTTCTCATTCTGTCAATAAACTTCAATCGTTAGTCCTTTGTGTGTACCCGTTATAAAAAAAACCTGCATCGTTAGTCCTTTATGCTAACCACCGTTAATAAATAACTTAAAATTTGGTTATCTTATGCTAAACTTGCGTCGTTGGTCCTTTATAGTAACAATCGTTAAAAATAACTTAAAATTTGGTTTCTTACGTTTCGTCCGTTTTTCACGTTTTCGTTCGTTTTAACACGCTTTCGTCCGTTTTTCACGTATTTATCGGTTTTACGTTTTCATTCGTTTTACGTTTTCGTCATTTTTCACTTTTCTTGTTTTCCCGTTTCATTCGTTTTACGTTTTCATCCATTTTACATTTCGTCCATTTTGCATGTTTTGTTCGTTTTACATGTTTTCATCCGTTTTAACATGGGTCGTCCGTTTTAACACGGGTTCATCTATTTTTCATGTTTTCATCTGTTTTACATGTTTTCATCCGTTTAACATGGTTTCGATACATTTTTTCACGTTTTCATCTATTATTTCACGTTTTCATCCTTTTTGCGTGTTTCGTATGTTTGCGGTTTTCGTATGTTTTACACATTTCGTATGTTTTAACACGTTTTAATCATTATTCACGTTTTCATCCATTTTTCACGTTTTCATCCATTTTTCACGTTTTCCGTCATTAACACGTTTTCTGTTCATTAACACGTTTTCATTCACGTTTTGTATGTTTTACACATTTTCGTATGTTTAACACGTTTCGTATGTTTTAGCGTGAAAACGGATGAAAACGCAAAACGGATGAAAACGTGTTAAACGGATGAAAAACGTGAAAACGGATGGCGTGCTGCGGATGTAAACGTGTAAAACGATGAGAACACGAAAAGCGATGAAAGCGTGTTAAAACGGACCAAAGCGTGTAAAGGCGGACGGCGTGAAAACGAACAAAAACTTGTAAAACGGATGAAGACATGTAAAACGGATGAAAACGTGAAAACGGACGAAAACGTGTTAGAACGGACGGCGTGTGAAGGGACGAAATGTGTTAAAGCGGATGAAAACGTGTAACAAAGCATGAAAGTGTGAAAACGAAAGAAAACGTGTAAAATGGACGAATAAGTGTAAGCGAATGAAAATGTGCAAAACGCAAGAAATGTGTAAAACGGATAAAACTTGTAAAACATATGAAAGCGTGAAAAAGAGACGCGTGTAAAGATGAATGAAAACGTGTAAAAACGGATAAAAACGTGAAAAAGCGGACGAAAGCGTGTTAAAGCAATGAAAGCGTAAAACGCGTGCGGCGTGAAAAAGCGGACGAAGCGTAAGAAAACCAAATTTTAAGTTATTTTTAACGATTGTTACTATAAAGGACCAGCGACGCAAGTTTAGCGTAAGATAACCAAATTTTAAGTTATTTATTAACGATTCGTTAGCATAAAGGACTAACGATGCAAGTTTTTTGGTAACGAGTACACACAAAGGACTAACGATAGAAGTTTATTGACAGAATGAGAAAAAAAAAGAATGCTACATACAATGGGAAAAAGTGGCAAGTTAACTACATTTCTAGGTGATTTGCCCTAATTATTACTTAGAACTGACCGTATTAATGGATTAGATATACATCATGCTTATAGACATTGCACTTAAAGATTATTGCCAAGATAGTGCGTGTTGTTATTTGTATGTCTAACGGGTTTACCCTTAATTCATTTCTTTAGGTGTTACTATCCGTTGCAAAATGTACATTATATCTCGCACGGAGTCAGACAATTGCAAAATACACATGCAGTTTTGAATGTCCTGTGTCCATAATGGTCGTGCACAGCCGCCGCATGTAAGCAACCGTACTCTTTTAGTCATCGTTGAACATGTGTATCATGAATATATAATTACATCTCTATTCTTATGCATTATTCAACTTCTACCAGACCATTTATTCATTCTCTAATTTAGATATGACTGGGAAAATACGAATTAACTTCTCTATTTTCATGAAGCAGTCAACAGGATTATAATACGTTATGTCGTGAGTAGGTGCGATTGTTTTCTATATATATATATATATATATATATATATATATATATATATATATATATATATATTTTTTTGTAGTCCTAAAACTAATGCATTGTGTTCATAGACCTCCTTTAATTCAATACATAGTTTTCTTATGGTGATGTATAAAAAAAATGAAAGCCAAAAAGCCATTGCAACGCTACGAGTTTCCATCTTCGTTTTTATTGAAAAGGACGTGTATGCTTATCAACATTGTCAATTAAAATTCGTAGTTAAAGAGAAATAGATTTTCAAATAACGTTATGATAATAAATATATTTTACTATCTTATAAAGGATGAAGCCCTTTTAAAGCATTAATTACACTAAGACACTAGAAACTTCAAATTAAGCATCACAAATAATATAGCTAAATAATGTACAACTAATTTAAATACGTACAATCTCTTTATTAAATACTATCATTACTTGTATATAATAAATATTTTTTAAGCGTTACAACTTGTATAGCCAGGTTTACAAATACTTAATTCATAAAACGTAAATTCAACAAATATAATTAGGGCAAATCGCATAAAAGTGTACTCAACTTATACTCAATTTCAATTTAAGGTACTCAACTTTTTTTTTCTTAATTTAGTATACCCAACTTTTTTTTTGTTGCAATTGAAGACGATTAGCAGGTTACTAGGTAACGAGCAGGTCACCTTCTTTTCCAACATGATTTTCCGACAAACTGGTTTTCCGGCGATCCACCACCACCACCACCTTCATCGATCACCACCACCACCACCACCACCACCACCATAACCCATCTACACCACTACATGATACTAGAAATACTTGGTGTAATTAATTCCGCATCATCGTCGATGTAATATAAGCAATAAAGGTATAAACTAGTATGAGAGGAATAGTATTACATATTATCACAGTTTAATAGAAAGATTGGAAGGATAGACAGGCAACATGTACGTAACTGAATTAAATAACGTTATAAACTATGATAAGTTCATTTATTTATCTCCTCCCCAGGAAACGCCCAATGGAAGCAACACATCAGGCCGCTATTGATTTTGGCAGAAGCGGGCCGTAAGTCTTTTTTAATGTGTTTGTTAATGATGCCTAGCTTCTAAGAACAGAATCAATAGATATAATGCCGTTTAAGAATTGATCATATAACTTCAAGAATGTATGCTTTTCAATTGTTTATAACTTCAAGAATGTATGCTTTTCAATTGGTGGTGGTGATGATCGATGGCGGTGGTGGTGGTGGATAATGTTTGAGAAGAAGGTGACACCTTTCGTTACCTAGTAACACATTAATCGTCTTCAATTGCAACAAGAAAAAGTTGGGTATACTAAATTGAGAAAAAAAAGTTGAGTATCTTAAATTAAAATTGAGTATAAGTTGAGTACACTTTTATGCGATTTGCCCATATAATTAATGTTCTTCTTAAAATACCCCGACACTCAAAATTACAATTATATTACGTATCACATAGTACAATCTATGAAAGCTGCTAAAAGACCAAGCACTTAAAGGAAATCATATAAACATAACTCAAGCGTACAGCTCCTAACCATCACTTTCACCTTTTGATGCCGTTAATATTTATTTCAGGGTATCCGCGCGGGTACCCTGCAAATATATTATGAGTTTTGACACAAAATTTTAAAAAATAAAACAGAAAATACATGTCTTAAGTTCTTAACAAAATCTAAGAAACATGAGCAAAGTGGACCAGGCGACCTCTCGTGCAATAGAAATATATAATGGAAGGTGTCACTTGTGTGCAAAGAGTGGATATGCCCTCGCGTTGCACCGGGCAGCTTTAAGCAAACGTTTTTCGATTTAAAATTTTGTTACCCACAGCTCATATGCGTAAATTCAAACAGATAAATAATCTAAAGAAAAACAAAAAGCAAATAGTCCAAAATAGCCCTTTAAATATAATCAATAATCTTTATGTAAATCGCAAACTTTTCATATATAAAATTCGGCATTTGACAAATAATTAAATTCGAGGCTTGAACTTGAAGCTCACAATTTTTTTGATACAATAAAACCATTAGTAACCATTGAACCACTTAAGATTTTATATTTTAATTCTTAGCATATTAAATATTTTTTATTGTTTAATATGAGCAAAAAATGACAAAAAAAATTTTTGTTACTATTAGATGAACAGTAACGATTCAAAGAATTGTGGGTTAATGGTTTGAAAAATACATCAACTTGACACATTTCTTATTGTGACAATAAACTTTAATTTTCCTATTAAAACCGAAAACTTTTTAATTACCCTTATTGTAACCAAATTTGACACGTGGCATACTTAATCCGATTTTGCCCGCAATTGAATCCTTCCCGTTTTTAAGAGTTGAGTGGGCCGTTTTGCCAATAAACGAAACTAATTACAATTAATATATCAAGTTTTCATACCACTGCTATCTTATGAGGCAGGAACATATATACAAATTTGAGCAGGAAAAATAAAGTAAAACCTGTTCTGTACAAAAAAATACAGCTTAAAACAATCAGCTGCAAATTAGATATTCAAAACTGAACTCCAATAACATCAAGAAATATACAGTGGATAATTATTTTCTTACCTCATCACCACCATGACCATCAAAGACACCAAAGTAATGAACAAGAGACTCAACCGATGCATCTTTACTCTTTGGTGCGGTACAACCACCAAAAGTATCACATTTCAACGACATAAAATTCGGATACGTAACAATCCGATCCTTCGTATGCTTCCTTCCACCTTGATCCGTTATAAACCCCCATGACAACCCTAAATTTCTCGCTCCTATACATCTCCTCAACAGCAGGCGACCCTAGTACAATTTGTCGCTCCTCAAACTTGTAATCAGACAAGCTCTCAAGACCTTTGTCTGATGAATTGCTGCTTAAGCCATTAATTGACCTGAGGTTGTTAGCTGTGGTTTCCTCCTATGTGCATCTTCTTTGCATCAGCCCGGTCCACACCACAACCAACATCAGGCAATCTGAGACAATCTTTGCTTCTTAAACTCGTTGTCGTCATCAGACATGTTCTCAGGATCTTTTTGTCAGATGATTGGATTAAGGTTGTTGGAAGTGGTGCTAGAAGCCATGGATTGGATTTTTTTTAAGGTTGTAAGATAGCGGTGGTATGGATCGGGATTTTTTTTAAGGGCTAATAAATTATTAAAGCATTATACTTGTCACAAATGTCAGTTCGACGTAGCGAACAAAAAAAATAGCTCTTCTAGACATTAAACTTGACATTCTTGTCTTCAATTGAGTATTATGACCATTTTACCCTTCCAAATTACATAAATGGTCCATGTGAGTTTGCGAAAATTGCATCCATCGTCCGTAGGCTAAATTACATAAATGGTCCTGTCGTTTGAAAATATTGTGTCCATTGTCCCTTTAACAATCAACAAAATAGTAATCAAATCTTTAACAATCAACGATAATCAAATCTTTAACAATCAACAAGAAACATAAAGAATGCAACCAAAATCAACGAAAGATAGCTATTACAAAAGTCTTTTCGGATCAAGATATAAGCCATATGTTATCTACTAAAATCCGGTCATTGCCACCACCTTATTCTAAGATAATACCACCATAGCATGTCTTTTAGTAAAGAGAGACCATCTATAAGCCTTTCTAATCTTCTTGAAACTCATCAGAAGGCTTTGTTAATCAAGATCATCGTAATCCATCGAGGTGGTTGATATTTGAGTATCAACCTTATCATCCAAACGAAGAGTAAGAACACATGTCGCCACAATAGAATAACCCACCTGCAACAAAGAAACTTTTTGTGTTAACGATAAAGATGACGAAAATGTTTTACACACATGAACATCTGTATTCAATAGGCACAGTTCTTGAATATATCACAAAAGAATATTACTTAAATGGTTCTTATACTTGATTAATTGTCATAAGTGACTTACCGGTGAACCAAGCGAGAGAATATGAGATATACAGATCACGTTTAGCGACCCGGTAAAAATCTGGTAACAATTCCAACCCATATTTGAGAGTGAATTGGGTGTGGCGCGTTGGATGAACCTTGGCAAAAGCGAAGGTATCAAACCATCCTTCCAAGCCCAGATATAAGCGCTTGTTCGTCAAGAATACTTGAGTAATATAAATGATTAAGTAACAAAATAGTATCACGTGTGATTGGTACTTCCAAACATATGGACATGCGTACCTGAACATAAAGGCCAACAAATAGAGTTGTTGTAAGCCCTGCAATCGCACCAATCTTGATCGGGACGATCTGAACTTAACCCTTTGGATTTGAAGGTCTCGACCAAGGGCATCTTTACTGAGCAATTTGTAATGTACCATCCGGTGATAACTAGGCAAACACCAATGTATAATAAAACACAAACAAGAAGGCTCCCAATAATGCCTATTATTAGGTCATCTTTGAGAACCGTTGACATTGAAAGATGAATAATTACTTAGTATCAGTTTAAGAAAACTAAAATATCAAAACAGATAGAACAATAAAGCAAAGTCCACTTTACAATACCTGTGGTCGTTTAGATTCTTCGGCTGAATTAGCAACTGCATCAAATCCATCAAATGCAAAAAAAACTACTGTCGCTCCGGTTAGCATCGATTTAAAACCATTTGGAGCAAAAGGTGACCAGTTTGAATCATCAACCTCTAAAACACCAAAAATGATGACCACAAGAACAATAATTACCTGTCATGAGCCAACAAAAACATGAAAAGTTCGATAAGCAGATATTCCAAATGAACACAATGTGATTTAGAAAACCAAGTTTATAAGGCACAAATGAAGTCAGTCACTAATCGCGTTATAGAGATACATATACTATACCAATGAGTGACTATACTTGCTCAACGGAGCTTCTCAAACTTAATGAGAACTATAACACAATAAAATACAAGAGAAAATTACTGAGATGGATCACCTTTGTTGAACTAATAAAATACACGATTGTAAGATGCTAGAGCTCAGCTCGTCTTTCTTTTTGGCAGACTTGGTTGAACTTGCATCATACATGAATGCTACTAATAGATAACTGGAATCAATTCTTTGCAGAAGTGGAGTCTCGTTTTGGTGTCCACTACCGGAAGGAAAGGAAAGCAGGCATACATGGAGGGTTTATCTCAAGGCATCCATCCAAAAGCATTCTCTAACGTTTACGGAGCAACACCGTCTTTGAGGCATCTGCAAGTATTACCACAAAATATATGAATCATATTATAAGCTAATAGTAAAGGAAAATCAAGGCACTAATGCTTAGTGTAAAGAACATAAATAAACCGACACCACTTTTAAAAGGCGGTTAGATATAGCGATAGAGGTGGGCCAAATATGTGAGCGGCATCATGAAAACTAAGGTTAACTACCAATGTAGTAGAATTGGATATTAATCACCTCGATCGAAAGCAAGTTATCTAATGTAAGCCAAAAGAAGGCGATATTATAAGAGCTGTGTTTCTATACTTGAATACTAGGGGTGTTTGGCTAAGCTTATATAAGCGCCAATCCTCTTGAAAGAGGGTGCCTTGAGGAGCGGACACGGGGCTTATGAGCTCATTAGCTTACATGACTCAAATAAGCCTCAAAATTGTGGCTTTTTAAGGGGTTGGTCTTATATAACATGCTTAATTACAAATTACCATTTTCCCTCAATTATACTTAATCCAAAGCTAATCTAAACACTACTTCAGGGCTTATGAGCTTATGATATATAAGCATAAGCCCAATTGATAACAGACAAACACCCCCTAGAATGAAACTTGCTGAGTTTCAACTTTTGATATATCCAACAGTTTCTATTTTACTTCATATAACCGACTACAGTTACTAGTTAGAGAACATGAGAACAGTTGTTTTCACATATTTCAAACTTTAACAGAAAAATGTGACCCTCAACCAGTAGCTCAGTGGCTCATTATCATTAATTTGATACTGTGAATGCTGACAATACCGCTTTTTCAAAAAATGTATACAATACCAATGCCGCTTCTAATTTCATTTAATCGACATAAAGCATCTAAGACCATCATAACCTGATAATGTTATCTTGAAAAGCTATTGATTCCTGACATACCAAACTCTGCTTAAGAGATAGATAGTGACATATTTTAGACACTGATAGCTCCTAATAGCATGTTAAATCGAAGATCCAAAACACTCTGGATCGAAGATCCAAAACACCGACTTCATAGCGAAACAAATCAAACACAACTCTTAATCCGTTTATCACCACACAAATTAATTCGCTTATAAATAAATATGTTAACTGTTTTAAAACAAAGAAAGTAATAGAAATGGATTTAGGTTTTGACATACCCAGTGATGGCGGCATTGTGACAACGGTGGTCGCGTCGGCCCGATGGAGGAGTATAGAGGGGCGGCGGCCGGAATGATGGTGTCCGGTTACATGGCGGCGACAGGAGAAGAGAGGAGGGTGTAGAGTGAGATCGAGATGTGTTAAAATGAGTTATTGGGTTATTTATATAGTTGGGACAAAAGATGCAATTTTATAAGTTTAAGGGTAAAATGGTCATCACAAATTTATTTTACTCAATTGAAGACAAGAATGTCATGTTTAATGTCTAGAAGAGCTATTTTTTTTTGTTCGCTACGTCGAGCGACATTTTATGACAAATATGATACTTTAATAGGTTATTAAGGTTGTAATTAGTTTCGTTTATTGGTGTAGCTTTTTCAACTCTTAAAAGCGGGAAGGATTCAATTAAGCGGGCAAAATCGGATTAAGTGTGCCACGTGTCAAATTTGGTTACAATAAGAGTAATTAAGAAAGTTTTGGTTTTAATAGGAAAATTAAAGTTTATTGTCACAATAGTAAAATGTGTCAAGTTGATGTATTTTTCAGACCATTAACCCAAGAATTGTTTCTATTTAAAATGATAATTTGAGAAAACTTTATCTGATTTATTTTGGAATTTAGGTATAAGTAAAACTATGAAAAACGTTAAAACTTTGTGGTGGTTTAAATAAGTTAAAGAAAATGAAAGGTAGGGTGAGCAAGAAAGCCGAACCATTGTCAAACAACTCAAAAATTGAACTGATCTGTTAATAAATTTGTAAGATTTGATACAATTACACCTTGAATGTGTATATTATGTCTCTAAGCTAAACAATATAACAGATTTGTAATGTTTTTTTGGTGAAAAAGTGAAATATATATATTTAAAAAAGAAAAAAAAAAAAAAAAAAAAAAAAACTGTAGTTTGTTATAATTTGCAATTCAAACACCAACAAAAGACAGTTTAAAAAGAAAGGTGCATACAGACTATAACTATCAAGATACCAAGCATCAAAGAACTCTAACATAGAATCCAAATTCAGCTATTTTCACCAATAGAGCATATAAGGATATCAAACAACTGTGACTACATTTCCTTCAAAATGTCAAAATATTTATTGATTTGTAGTTGACTGCGTACCTCACACAGAAGTAAAACAAGGTTGCTGAACACATGGAGGCATCATCAGCAGTTTATGATCACTTACACTTCACCAAACAATGGCTACATTTCCATTCCAGCTTTAATCCACATCAAATTTGCGGTATACATATACTCACATACTTAAATGAGCTGAAAACCTGGAAGGGCATCACCTTAGTTTTGAACTCTACCATTTTTGCATACCAAACTCTATGGATATCTCAGAACAAGAACTACATTTCCTTTAAGGGTAAAGCAATCATATTACTATTGTCTAGTCATACTCCGTACTTCACACTAATAATAATATAAAGTGTAAAGGCATCATCCTTATCCTGAGATCACATAGAGTAAGACCACAATACTTACAATCACTTCCTTCTTGTGGCTTAGATTTTGTTAGAGAAGAGTAGTTTCATTTTTCAATACTCATTAGCCCTCCTCCAAAATCTAAGTTTGACCCAATACATATATTCAACCTTTATATCCATGTGTTTTTTCTAACCCCAAACATCTTGAATTGTGAGCTAACTAAGAAATTACTTTTAAATATCAAAGCTTAGGCTGTGTTTGGCGAAGGGCTTATGGAGGGCTTATATGGCTTGGCTTTAAAATAAACCGCTTATATAATAAATCTAGTTTGTCATGCGGAACTTATTAAATCATAAGCCCCTAAAAGAGCTTAAAACTTTAGCCTATAAAAGGGGCTAAAAACTTTAATTGAGACTTTGAACAATAAATTACTTATTACCCACAAAAATATCTAACATATACAAAAACTTTTGGATTAAATTCGACAAAATAACAGTGTTTATTTAATTTTATTGTGTGAAATCTTTTGGATTAAATTCGACAAAATAACAGTGTTTCATCTCACACAAAATTATCTCCCGATAATTGTGTTTTGTGTATACTTAAAATAAAAATAGTCTTTGTTAATATTCATATGAGAATTAGAACGGTTTAAGAATTTCGCTTTTTTTCTTCATTTTTTTGGCTTTCTTAGGCAAACATCTTTTTAAGACTTTTTTCTTCACAAGTTTGATGATTCTGTGTTTACAATAATCATAATAAGAATGAATTAAACAATTTAAGAACTTCTAAAACTATTTGTATTATGTCATTAATTGTATAATTACATAAACTTTTTGACTGTATATAGTTATAAAAAATCTTGACATCACAAGATCTTAAATTCTTTGACAAGATTTATCATTATCAGACAAATGAAAGTTGAAAATTGTTCTAAGTTTGAAGAACAATAGAAATATATAATGGAAGGTGTCACTTGTGTGCAAAGAGTGGATATGCCCTCGCGTTGCACCGGGCAGCTTTAAGCAAACGTTTTTCGATTTAAAATTTTGTTACCCACAGCTCATATGCGTAAATTCAAACAGATAAATAATCTAAAGAGAAAAACAAAAAAGCAAATAGTCCAAAATAGCCCTTTAAATATAATCAATAATCTTTATGTAAATCGCAAACTTTTCATATATAAAATTCGGCATTTGACAAATAATTAAATTCGAGGCTTGAACTTGAAGCTCACAATTTTTTTGATACAATAAAACCATTAGTAACCATTGAACCACTTAAGATTTTATATTTTAATTCTTAGCATATTAAATATTTTTTATTGTTTAATATGAGCAAAAAATGACAAAAAAAATTTTTGTTACTATTAGATGAACAGTAACGATTCAAAGAATTGTGGGTTAATGGTTTGAAAAATACATCAACTTGACATATTTTACTATTGTGACAATAAACTTTTAATTTTCCTATTAAAACCGAAAACTTTTTTAATTACCCTTATTGTAACCAAATTTGACACGTGGCATACTTAATCCGATTTTTGCCCGCTTAATTGAATCCTTCCCGTTTTTAAGAGTTGAGTGGGCCGTTTTGCCAATAAACGAAACTAATTACAATTAATATATCAAGTTTTCATACCACTGCTATCTTATGAGGCAGGAACATATATACAAATTTGAGCAGGAAAAATAAAGTAAAACCTGTTCTGTACAAAAAAATACAGCTTAAAACAATCAGCTGCAAATTAGATATTCAAAACTGAACTCCAATAACATCAAGAAATATACAGTGGATAATTATTTTCTTACCTCATCACCACCATGACCATCAAAGACACCAAAGTAATGAACAAGAGACTCAACCGATGCATCTTTACTCTTTGGTGCGGTACAACCACCAAAAGTATCACATTTCAACGACATAAAATTCGGATACGTAACAATCCGATCCTTCGTATGCTTCCTTCCACCTTGATCCGTTATAAACCCCCATGACAACCCTAAATTTCTCGCTCCTATACACATCTCCTCAACAGCAGGCGACCCTAGTACAATTTGTCGCTCCTCAAACTTGTAATCAGACAAGCTCTCAAGACCTTTGTCTGATGAATTGCTGCTTGAAACCATTAATTGACCTGAGGTTGTTAGCTGTGGTTTCCTCCCTATGTGCATCTTCTTTGCATCAGCCCGGTCCACACCACAACCAACATCAGGCAATCCTGAGACAATCTTTTGCTTCTTAAACTCGTTGTCGTCATCAGACATGTTCTCAGGATCTTTTTTGTCAGATGATTGGATTAAGGTTGTTGGAAGTGGTGCTAGAAGCCATGGATTGGATTTTTTTTAAGGTTGTAAGATAGCGGTGGTATGGATCGGGATTTTTTTTAAGGGCTAATAAATTATTAAAGCATTATACTTGTCACAAATGTCAGTTCGACGTAGCGAACAAAAAAAATAGCTCTTCTAGACATTAAACTTGACATTCTTGTCTTCAATTGAGTATTATGACCATTTTACCCTTCCAAATTACATAAATGGTCCATGTGAGTTTGCGAAAATTGCATCCATCGTCCGTAGGCTAAATTACATAAATGGTCCCTGTCGTTTGAAAAATATTGTGTCCATTGTCCCTTTAACAATCAACAAAATAGTAATCAAATCTTTAACAATCAACAGTAATCAAATCTTTAACAATCAACAAGAAACATAAAGAACTGCAACCAAAATCACTGAAAAATAGCTATTACAAAAGTCTTTTCAGATCCAAGATATAAGCCATATGTTATCTACTAAAATCCAGTCATTGCCACCACCTTATTCTAAGATAATACCACCATAGCATGTCTTTTAGTAAAGAGAGACCATCTATAAGCCTTTCTAATCTTCTTGAAACTCATCAGAAGGCTTTGTTAATCAAGATCATCGTAATCCATCGAGGTGGTTGATATTTGAGTATCAACCTTATCATCCAAACGAAGAGTAAGAACACATGTCGCCACAATAGAATAACCCACCTGCAGCAAAGAAACTTTTTGTGTTAACGATAAAGATGACGAAAATGTTTTACACACATGAACATCTGTATTCAATAGGCACAGTTCTTGAATATATCACAAAAGAATATTACTTAAATGGTTCTTATACTTGATTAATTGTCATAAGTGACTTACCAAGGAACCAAGCGAGAGAATATGAGATAGCAGTCACGTTTAGCGACCCAATTAAAATACAGCGCAACAATTCCAACCCATATTTGAGAGTGAATTGGGTGTGGCGCGTTGGATGAACCTTGGCAAAAGCGAAGGTATCAAACCATCCTTCCAAGCCCAAGATATAAGCCTTGTTGTTCGTCAAGAATACTTGAGTAATATAAATGATTAAGTAACAAAATAGTATCACGTGTGATTGGTACTTCAAACATATGGACATGCGTGCACGAACATAAAGGCCAACAAATAGAGTTGTTGTAAGCCTGCAATCGCACCAATCTTGATCGGGATCGTCTGAACTTAACCCTTTGGATTTGAAGGTCTCAGCCAAGGGAGCATCTTTACCGAGCAATTTGTAATGTACCATCCAGTGATAACTAGGCAAACACCAATGTATAATAAAACACAAACAAGAAGGCTCCCAATAATGCCTATTATTAGGTCATGCTGAGAGAACCGTTGACATTGAAAGATGAATAATTACTTAGTATCAGTTTAAGAAAACTAAAATATCAAAACAGATAGAACAATAAAGCAAAGTCCACTTTACAATACACGTGGTCGTTTAGATTCTTAATTTGAATTAGCAACTGCATCAAATCCATCAAATGCAAAAAACTACATCGCTCGGTTAGCATCGATTTAAAACCATTTGGAGCAAAAGGTGACCGATTTGAATCATCAACCTCTAAAACACCAAAATGATGACCACAAGAACAATAATTACATCATGAGCCAACAAAACATGAAAAGTTCGATAAGCGGATATTCCAAATGAACACAATGTGATTTAGAAAACCAAGTTTATAAGGCACAAATGAAGTCGATCACTAATCGCGTTATAGAGATACATATACTATACCAATGAGTGACTATACTTGCTCAACGGAGCTTCTCAAACTTAATGAGAACTATAACACAATAAAATACAAGAAAATTACGAGATGGATCACCTTTGTTGAACTAATAAAATACACGATTGTAAGATGCTAGAGCTCAGCTCGTCTTTCTTTTTGGCAGACTTGGTTGAACTTGCATCATACATGAATGCTACTAATAGATAACTGGAATCAATTCTTTGCAGAAGTGGAGTCTCGTTTTGGTGTCCACTACCAGAAGGAAAGGGAAAACAGAGCATACATGGAGGGTTTATCTCAAGGCATCCATCCAAAAGCATTCTCTAACGTTTCTGGAGCAACACCCGTCTTTGAGGCATCTGCAAGTATTACCACAAAAATATATGAATCATATTATAAGCTAATAGTAAAGGAAAATCAAGGCACTAATGCTTAGTGTAAAGAACATAAGTAAACTGACACCACTTTTAAAAGGCAGTTAGATATAGCGATAGAGGTGGGCCAAATATGTGAACGGCATCATGAAAACTAAGGTTAACTACCAATGTAGTAGAATTGGATATTAATCACCTCAGTACGAAAGCAAGTTATCTAATGTAAGCCAAAAGAAGACAGTATTATGAGAACTGTGTTTCTATACTTGAATACTAGGGGGTGTTTGGCTAAGCTTATATAAACGCCAATCCTCTTGAAAGAGAGGGGTGCCTTCGGGAACGCGGACACAGGGCTTATGAGCTCATTAGCTTACATGACTCAAATAAGCCTCAAAATTGTGGCTTTTTAAGGGGGGGTTGGTCTTATATAACATGCTTAATTACAAATTACCATTTTCCCCTCAATTATACTTAATCCAAAACTAATCTAAACACTCACCAAGGGCTTATGAGCTTATGATATATAAGCATAAGCCCAATTGATAAGCTTAGACAAACACCCCCTAGAATGAAACTTGCTGAGTTTCAACTTTTGATATATCCAACAGTTTCTATTTTACTTCATATAACCGACTACGATTACTAGTTAGAGAACATGAGAGATGTTGTTTCACATATTTCAAACTTTAACGAGAAAAATGTGACCTCAACCAAGAGCTCGGTGGCTCATTATCATTAATTTGATATCATGAATCTTGACAATACCGCTTTTCAAAAAATGTATACAATACCAATGCCGCTTCTAATTTCATTTAATCGACATAAAGCATCTAAGACCATCATAACCTGATAATGTTATCTTGAAAAGCTATTGATTCCTGACATACCAAACTCTGCTTAAGAGATAGATAGTGACATATTTTAGACACTGATAGCTCCTAATAGCATGTTAAATCGAAGATCCAAAACACTACAGATCGAAGATCCAAAACACCGACTTCATAGCCGAAACAAATCAAACACAACTCTTAATCCGTTTATCACCACACAAATTAATTCGCTTATAAATAAATATGTTAATCTGTTTTAAAACAAAGAAAGTAATAGAAATGGATTTAGGTTTTTGACATACCCAAGCTGATGGCGACGACTGTGACAACGGTGGTCGCGTCGGCCAGTGGAGGAGTATAGAGGGTGGCGGCGCCGGAATGATGGTGTCCGGTTACATGGCGGCGACCAGAGAAGAGAGGAGGGTGTAGAGTGAGATCTGAGATGTGTGTTAAAATGAGTTATTGGGTTATTTATATAGTTGGGACAAAAGATGCAATTTTTATAAGTTTAAGGGTAAAATGGTCATCACAAATTTATTTTACTCAATTGAAGACAAGAATGTCATGTTTAATGTCTAGAAGAGCTATTTTTTTTGTTCGCTACGTCGAACTGACATTTGTGACAAATATGATACTTTAATAGGTTATTAAGGTTGTAATTAGTTTCGTTTATTGGCGAAACAGCCCCCTCAACTCTTAAAAACGGGAAGGATTCAATTAAGCGGGCAAAAATCGGATTAAGTGTGCCACGTGTCAAATTTGGTTACAATAAGAGTAATTAAGAAAGTTTTTGGTTTTAATAGGAAAATTAAAAGTTTATTGTCACAATAGTAAAATGTGTCAAGTTGATGTATTTTTCAGACCATTAACCCAAGAATTGTTTCTATTTAAAATGATAATTTGAGAAAACTTTATCTGATTTATTTTGGAATTTAGGTATAAGTAAAACTATGAAAAACGTTAAAACTTTGTGGTGGTTTAAATAAGTTAAAGAAAATGAAAGGTAGGGTGAGCAAGAAAGCCGAACCATTGTCAAACAACTCAAAATTGAACTGATCATTAATAAATTTGTAAGATTTGATACAATTACACCTTGAATGTGTATATTATGTCTCTAAGCTAAACAATATAACAGATTTGTAATGTTTTTTGGTGAAAAAGTGAAATATATATATTTAAAAAAAAAAAAAAAAAAAGTGTAGTTTGTTATAATTTGCAATTCCAAACACCAACAAAAGACAGTTTAAAAAAGAAAGGTGCATACAGACTATAACTATCAAGATACCAAGCATCAAAGAACTCTAACATAGAATCCAAATTCAGCTATTTTCACCAATAGAGCATATAAGGATATCAAACAACTGTGACTACATTTCCTTCAAAATGTCAAAATATTTATTGATTTGTAGTTGACTGCGTACCTCACACAGAAGTAAAACAAGGTTGCTGAACACATGGAGGCATCATCAGCAGTTTATGATCACTTACACTTCACCAAACAATGGCTACATTTCCATTCCAGCTTTAATCCACATCAAATTTGCGGTATACATATACTCACATACTTAAATGAGCTGAAAACCTGGAAGGGCATCACCTTAGTTTTGAACTCTACCATTTTGCATACCAAACTCTATGGATATCTCGAACAAGAACTACATTTCCTTTAAGGGTAAAGCAATCATATTACTATTGTCTAGTCATACTCCGTACTTCACACTAATAATAATATAAAGTGTAAAGGCATCATCCTTATCCTGAGATCACATAGAGTAAGACCACAATACTTACAATCACTTCCTTCTTGTGGCTTAGATTTTGTTAGAGAAGAGTAGTTTCATTTTTCAATACTCATTAGCCCTCCTCCAAAATCTAAGTTTGACCCAATACATATATTCAACCTTTATATCCATGTGTTTTTTCTAACCCCAAACATCTTGAATTGTGAGCTAACTAAGAAATTACTTTTAAATATCAAAGCTTAGGCTGTGTTTGGCGAAGGGCTTATGGAGGGCTTATATGGCTTGGGCTTTTAAAATAAACCGGCTTATATAATAAATCTCGTTTGTCATGCGGGCTTATTAAATCATAAGCCCCTAAAAAGAGCTTAAAACTTTAGCCCCATAAAAGGGGCTAAAAACTTTAGCCCGAGACTTTTGAACAATAAATTACTTATTACCCACAAAAATATCTAACATATACAAAAACTTATTTAATTATGTCCTTTTTAATAATTTTGCAATAATAAGCCTAAGCTTAAGCCCATTTGCCAACAAGTTTACAAAAATATAAATTTCAACTTCGGCTTATAGTAAAAGCCCCAGCCCCAGCCTAAGCCCCAGCCACAACCCGTTGCGCCAAACATACCCTCAATACTTCACTTGTCTGCAATTTGTGATACAACAGTGGAATTATTAGCCTTTAGTCCAAAACGTCTCATTTTAAGTGTCTCACGGATTAGTTCGCATATTTCTCTTTTCATTTCTATAAATTCTACCATTTCTTTTCTTCTCACCACACTCTATATTCTGTTATCAGCCATATCATTAATTATATTGGTCCATTTATGAGCCTTACTATCTGTATTCATTCTTCTTTAGACATGCTTCCAGATTTCTTTGGTAAGTAAACTGTTAAGGAATAATTGATCATGAGATTTTGCATCATTTTTATATAACACACATAAAATCATATCATATGTTCTTCATTTCTTCATATATTCTTTTGCACATATAAGTTGTTACAACAAAATTGGTACATCTTTCACCCCCAACACATATATACACCAAATGTTTTGTTAAATTTTGGGGTAACAATCTGTGGGAAACATATCATTCTATCAATTGCTAATGGCTTTCAAGTTATGGTTCATTGCAGGATTATTACAGGGGTTAATCATGGACAAAGGATAAAAGGTTTAAAGTTCCAAGATGCTCGTTTCTGCTGAAGCTTTTATCAATTCTGCTGATGAGTCATTTATAGCCGTTAGAGGGGTCTTAGTGCAACTTAATCTCCTATTTAATAAATCCTTAATTCTAGGGTTAAACATACTTGAGTGTGCAGTCTTTTGTATCACTCTCTTCTCTTCTTTCAGATCATTTTACTGATCTCATCTTGTCTTTACATTTACATGATTATTGTCTCATTGACATTAATCTAATCTTGTAACATTTGGATACTACTGTAAACTTAATCTAAGCTGACTATTGCAGCTTAGATCTGAATAAAGGTTTTATTGTTCATTTTGTGTTGCCTATACTTTCGTACATGGTATCAGAGCTTCAGGCTCATTGATTTTCTTTGGCAACAAAGGTGTGGTTTGGGGTTATTGCTATTGGCGTAATCACTGGTTATCTTCTGTTTACAATTTGCCCTAGACTAAGTGAATCTAGGGTGACTGTGATTTGTTCTTCCGCTGCATATTTCTCTGTAAGTCTAAATCGTATCTCTTCGTTAAACATACAGTACTTAAGTCTTTGTGGGTGCAAACGGGTAGACTAACATCTTGATCTGGTTTACCCTAGTCCACAGGCTTGGTGCTTGTTGTTTCTTATTACAAAGTCTTATTTATTTGTCCATTTACTCTTATTATTATCTCTGTCTGTGTTTCTTTGTCTGTCTTATTATATCTGTCTGTCTTATCCTTTGTATTATGGCTATTGGTGATGATAATGTTGGTGGTGGTGGTTCTTCCACTGAGAAAAGCTTATCCTTTGGTGATGCTTTGTATTTACACCCCAATAATACCAATGGTACTCCCATTATTTCTATTAAACTCACTGGAACTGAAAATTATAAAATATGGAATATGGCCATGACGTTTGCTTTAAGGAACCATAACAAGTTAGGGTTTATTGATGGTACTTGCATAAGAAATGATTCAAACCCCAGTCTTGCTAATCAATGGGACACTTGTAACTCTGTTGTGGTTACTTGGATTCTCAACTCTCATACGAATTATTTCTTTGGTGCTATTTATGCTAAAGCGCTTATGAAATGTGGAATGATCTTAAAGATACTTATGATAAAGTTGATGGTTCACTATTTTTAATTTGCACAAAATATAAATTCTCTCGATCAAAGTGGGTCCTCTCTTGCTGATTACTATAACAATCTTAACTCTATGGAAACAATTTGATTGTATGATTAGCTTGCCTCCACACACTTGTGAGGTCGCAAAACATTTTGAAAACACAATCGACTAATCAAGTTAATGCAATTTCTTATAGGTCTTGATGATTCCTATGTTCCCATCGAAGCAATATTTTAACGAGATCCTTTACCTAATGTCAAAGCGCTTTCTCGTTGTCTCGGAGAAGAATCGCATGAAATGTCTCATCGGGAATAGCTCGCTAAACGTAATGCTACGATTTTCTTTGCAAAAACTCGATGGTGGAAATGTTTTGATAACAAAGAGTTTTAACAACAAAACTTGGTTTTAATCTTGTATGACTCTAATAGCAGAGGACCAAACATGAACCTCAAATGTACTAATTGCGAAAAACACGGTCATCTTGTTGATAGATGTTATGATCTTGTTGGCTATCCTGCTTGGATATGTTAAAAGAAATTTTAATGGTAAACCTTTCAAGATAACAATGTTTCTTTGAAACTAATCGCGTCATCGATAATAGTGCTAGCAACTCTCATGTCTCCTTATCTAATGAGCGACTCTCAAGACTTATAAGTCTCCTCAATGACAACAATGTGTCATCGCTAATGCCAACTTAGCGGTAAAATTTTCGGAACCTTCTTTAATGGCGGTGTCAAGTTTAATGTAAACTTCAACAAGTTTTTAACAACAACACTAAATCCTTATCCGAAACATCGGTCTTGGTTGGATTGTTGATTCTGTGCAAATCGACACATGACGTGTCGAAATTTTTAATCAATGTTGTTAACATTTCAAATCTTGGCCTAGCTGTTGGACATCCCAATGGTACTCAGGCCTTAATTACTAAAATTGGTGATTTAAAGGTCAATAATGACCTAACTCTTTTTGATGTTCTTGTTGTTCCTGAGTACAATGTTAGTTTGCTATTTGTTCATAAGATTGCTAGAGACAACAAGATGTTTGTTGGGTTTAATGAATCTAATTGCTATATACAGGATTTACATCAAAAAAGGATTGTGGGGATTGGTAAACAATACAATGGGTTATATATATTTGATATAGACTCTACATGTAAGATTACTTCTAATAACTGCATATCTGTTTGCCATGTTTCTAGAAATCTCTGGCATCAAAGACTTGGTCATCCCTCTGACCAAGTCCTATACATACTTAAACCCACTCTTAAATTTGATAGTTCATCTAAAATTGATCATCTCTGTGATACTTGTAATAAAGCTAAACAAACCAGAGAACCATTCCCTCTAAGTGAACATAAATCCACTCAAATTGGTCAACTTGTTCACCTTGATGTTTGGGGACCATATAAAATCACTAGCAGAGATGGTTACAAATATTTTTTAACCATAGTTGATGACTATTCCAGGGCAGTGTGGGTTTATATGCTTAAGGGAAAGGATGATGTTTATGTTTCCATTGTTAACTTTACTCATATGCTATCAAATCAATTTGAACACAATGTCAAGGTTTTAGAAGTGATAATGGGACGAAATTTGTCAATAATAAACTTCAACAATTTTTCCATGAAAAGGAATTCTACATCAAACCTCTTGTGTTTATACACCACAACAAAATGGCATTGCAGAGAAGGAAACATAGGCATCTCCTTAATGTTGCTAGATCCCTTATGTTTAAGGGGAATTACCTCTATATCTTTGGCACGAATGTGTTCTAATCACGCATATGTCATAAACAGTTACCTCTTGATTCATCTGCAAGTCCCCTTTCTTCCTTGTGTATGGGCATGACCCTTCACTCTCTCTCCTTAGAGTCTTTGGCTGCTTATGCTATGCCACCATTCTCAACATCTCTGATAAATTTGGTAGTAGGTCGGAAAAAAGTGTCCTTATTGGTTACTCAAATGAAAAAAAAGGCTATAAACTCTTGAGCTTAGAAACAAAAAATATCTTTTATTCCAGAGATGTCAAATTTTATGAAACCGTTTTTCCCTTCAAAATGAAAAATTCTTTGTCAAAACCTTTTGTTGAAACTCATGTGCCTAAAGATTTAAACCACAAAAGTTTCTTTGACTCACAAACAAGTCCCAATGATGAAAGGAGAGTGACATCCTATGATGATGGCACAGTGGTAAGTCATCCTACTAGGATTGATGAACCGGTTGCAACATCTATAAATGATAATACACACCCTGAGGGCATCATATCACAAGAATCACATCCTGCCGATGCATCTTCTTCACGATACATCACCGATTCTCTTGAACAAGAAAGAGGCTTGCCACCACTATCGCTAGAAGGTCAACCGAGTTTCTAAGTTGCCCGATAATCTTAATGAATTTATTGTTGAAGGAAAAGTCAAATATGGTGTTGAAAAGGTTGTTAATTACTCTAATCTTAACAAAGATAATTCTTGCTTTGCTTCTAGTTTAAATAAAAGTATTGAACCTACACATTATGAAGAAGCTATCCTTGATAGTAATTGGGTTGATGCTATGAATTACAAATTGAGGCCTTAAATGAAAACCATGCTTGGGATATAACCGATCTACCTCTAATAGAACTCCTATTGGCTACAAATGGATCTTTAAAATCAAATATAAAGCCAATGGTGAAGTTGATAGATACAAGGCTAGATTAGTTGTTAAAGGCTATAACCAAAGGAAGGATAGACTATGATGAAACTTTTTCTCCTCTTTGTAAAAATGTCTCATTGTTAGATGTCTTATTGCCTTAGATGTAAAAATAAATGGCCTCTCTTTCAACTTGATGTTAACAATGCTTTCATGTATGGAGATCTTGATGAGGATATCTATATGACCATCCCAAGGGTTACAGTAATGAGAACAATAAAATAAAGTTTCTAAACTTGTCAAATCTCTATATGGCCTAAAACAAGCTCCCGGAAAATGGAATGAAAAACTTGTCGTTGTTTTAAAGGAAAATAACTTTGTCCAATCATTAATGATCACTCTTTGTTCACCAAAACAGAGAATGACAAGTTTATTGCTCTACTTGTTTATGTGGATGACATTGTTCTTACTGGAAACTGTATTGATGAGATAAATCTTTTTAAAGAGTTTCTAAAATCCAAATTTCATATCAAAGACTTGGGAAATCTAAAATATTTTATTGGCATTGAGGTTTTAAAAACCGGGAATGACATTTGTCTCTCCCAAAGAAAATATTGTCTTGAACTCCTCAAAGAATTTGGCCTTCTTGGTGCAAACTGTGTCCACTCCTATGGAACCCATTCGTCCTTCCATACATTCCCACTCGATGACCCTTGCTTGTCAACATCATTTGGTTATCGGAAGCTACATGGGAAACTTATCTATCTCACCCATACAAGACCGACATCTCATACTCGGTTCATTATCGGCACAATATATGCATTCTCCCTTAAAATCTCATCCGGAATGTGCCTCAATGTTACGAGATATCTAAAAGGAGCTCCGGAAAAGGTCTAAGGTACAATTTTAGCAACTCGAAAATCATCTTGAAGGATATAGTGATGATGATTGGGCCAATGCAAGAAAACCGGAAAATCATCACAGTTCTTGTGTTTTCTTTAATGATTGTCGATCTCATGGAAAAGTAAAAACAAAACACTCTTTCAAAATCTTCCACGAAGCGAGTATAGATTTATGTCTCTGCTGCTGTGAAATCATTTGGATTCAAAAATCTTAAAAGATCTAAAAGTTGATGTTAATCTCCTGTTAATCTTTTTGTGATAACAAATCGCTCTACAACTTGTTGTCAACCCTGCTTTCCATGAAAGATCAAAACACTTTGAAATTGATGTTCACTTCATCGGGAAAAAATTGCTAGAGGTGTTATAAATGCTAAAAGATTGGCTCTTCAAACCAAACTGAGACATACTCACAAAGAACCTCCACAATCTATCAAAGATAAATTTTGTGTGAAAAATTGATATTGTTTGATATGTTTGCCCATCGATTAAGGGGAATGTTAAATTTTGGGGTAACAATGCATGGGAAACATATCATTCTATCAATTGCTAATGGCTTTCAAGTTATGGTTCATTGCAGGATTATTACAGGGGTTAATCATGGACAAAGGATAAAAGGTTTAAAGTTCCAAGATGCTCGTTTCTGCTGAAGCTTTTATCAATTATGCTAATGAGTCATTTATAGCCGTTAGAGGGGTCTTAGTGCAACTTAATCTCCTATTTAATAAATCCCTAATTCTAGGGTTAAACATACTTGAGTGTGCAGTCTTTTGTATCACTCTCTTCTCTTCTTTCAGATCATTTTACTGATCTCATCTTGTCTTTACATTTACATGATTATTGTCTCATTGACATTAATCTAATCTTGTAACATTTGGATACTACTGTAAACTTAATCTAAGCTGACTATTGCAGCTTAGATCTGAATAAAGGTTTTATTGTTCATCTTGTGTTGCCTATACTTTCGCACATGTTTGTTTATTTTAATAGTTTAGTAACTTCAAATTAAACGTGTATGCACCTTTTTTTAAAGAGAAATACAAACTTACTATATATAAAACATATAGGTTTAGGTGAATTACTTACCATGTGGTCTTCTAATAATTAATAAAGGTGGACCTTCAATGAGATCCGAAAATAACCTTAAAAAAAAAAAAAAAAAAAAAAAAGAAAGAAAGAACATACAAAACCAAAGAATTTTTGTTTTAGAAAACGATAAACCGAAATTTTGGTAGCCAAAACCGCCTCCAATTGCTCTAATCACCCAAAAAAATGGGTAGCATTTCTACTAAGCTTATTGTTACGAGGAAAATATCGACGTGGCAACATATGTAGATTAGTCTAGAAATCTATACTTCAGAATATCTAAGATATTTTGTCTAAAAGTATCTAGATACTTAGTAAGAATCATGCTAAGTAAATATCTTAAGTACTTGTGTAGAAAATTCTAAAACTTGATTAGCCCTTAGTATAAATAGGGTTAATCGCTCTCATTTGTAATCATCCACTTGTAACCAACATTTGAAGTGCAATATATATAGTTTCTCGAGTACATCTGCAAGTGTTCATCGCTAACCACTTTCATACTTTTTGGCTTACTTAGTAGTTGAAACCGAGCCGTAAGTGCAACATTGACTTGAGAATTAGTTCCGTGACATGTTGTATCAGAATACACCATTGGAAGGAACACAATGGCATAGATATTCGTAGAAAGAATCAAGTGATGGTGTTGAAACACCGAACGAGGAAGAAACTCGTGGACGTATCACCGAGCGAAAGAAGGATGCTTCAAAAAGAGACAAAGCAAGAAGCAAGTCTCGACCTCCTAAGCTAAATGAAGAAGCCTCAAGAGACAACATTGAAGAACGCATTGCGATCATAGAAACTCATGTCGTTGACATGAAGGAACAAATGGACTTTCTCTAAAAAGTCGTCAACATAATCAACCCACAAAAATGTTGAGGTGATCGAAGCGGCAAAGTCTTTAGTCCAAAATCTAGGCCAAGAATTCAAGATAGAGATCCAAAAGATGTCCCAATACCTGTTAAGTGCCACAAATTTTGGAAGACGAGGTCTTTACGATGCATGAGAAAATAGACAATATAATGCAGTAAAGCAATGCCGAAACCATCAAAAGAAGCCTAACGATGAGAGTACTATCAATAGCCAAGGAACACCTTTCTCACCCCTATAGGTACCAAAACCATATATGTATAATGGTACCCTATTGTTACTCTAGTATAAAACTTTTTGTTCGATCTTGAATAATATTTTGAAGCAATGGGAGTAGTAGAGGATGTTGTTAAAATCAGTAATGCTCCCGCCTTCTTGCGTGAAGCTGCCTAACTATGGTAGAGAAGGAAACATCATGAACGAGAGAAGGGCATATACATTCTCAACACCTAGGATCACTTCAAGACCAAGCTACAAAAGAAGTTTATCCCTCACAATGCTGACACCGAAGCCAAGGCTAAACTACGGCGACTACGCCACATAGGTACGATAACCAACTAAATAAAAGAGTTTACTACAATTTTATTTGAAATTGTTGATGTACCACATCAAGATGCCTTATTCTACTCCAAAGATGGATTAAATGAATGGGCACGGATCAAAATTCATAGAAGAAACGTAAAAACGCTAGATGAGGCCATAGCAGCCGCAAAGTTGATTGTGGACGACCTAGGAGACCGCTAATAGACCAGGAAGGCGTAATAAGAGCCTCGCCCAAGAGACTAGACGATCAAAGGGATGAGGGCCCAAATTTTGAAAAGTTATTTCAGTAAAAAGACATGTCCAAACCCCGTCTGAAGCCATGCTTCATTTGTGATGGATCCCATTGGATGAGGGATTGTCCGAGTCATAAATGCCGAAATGGGTTCAATAATAGAAGAACCACCACAAGAGGAACTGGGATCGATTAGACGCCTCAAAACAATAAAGGAAATACTAGCTAGATCCAAGACCAAGGATCAAGTTTTACTCTTTACGGAGTTGATGGTAAACGATATGAAGACGTTGGGACTCATTGACACTGGCGCTATTGATAACTTCCTGGATGTCAAAGAGGCTGAACGTTTGTGCATAAATACACTCCTAAGAAAGGGAAGATCAAGACCGTAAACTGAGAACAACCACAAATCCTTGGGACAACTAAGGTAAAAGTTTGTATCGACAAGTAGCCTAACGAACTAACATTTACGTTTGTGCCGTTGGATGATTACAGGGTTGTACTAGGCCTTGACTTCTTTTAAAAAGCTCGAGTTTTTCCTATTCCTGCTACCAAGACACTGGTCGTCCTCAATAATGAAGAATCCCGGGTCACAAACCTAAAGAAGTGGAGTGAAATACAACCCTTATTATCAGCAACATAATTTAAAAGGACCACCAAGGGAAGAGAGTGCTTTTTGGTAGCCGTAAGGAAGTCCTTCGATGATAAAATACCTGAAACTATGCTCCCTGCATTAAATTCTTATATAAGGGATCCACTTGAGCTTGCGAAGTTAAAAAGACGACTCATAGAGCTACCTAACCCCAAGTATGTATGGCCATATAAGACCTTTTTAAAGCACCAGTATCATTTCAGAAAAAGAAAAAATGGCACGGAGAAGCGGATGAAACAAGAACATGCTTGGACAACGTGGCGAAGCAGATAAACAAATGGGCGGAAAAGAAGCAAGGAGGAGTTCGGTGTCACAAAGAATACTTGATCAAAGGGAAAGGAAAACCTGAAAAGGAGCCAAGTTGAAAACGAGAAGGTTTTTAATGGCAGTTCGAAGAACATGCCCATTGGGACAAAGAAGAAAAGCACGACGAGGGAGTCGTGAAATTAAGTGGGGGAGGGTGTTACGAGCCGAATCGTAACAGCCCCACTCCAAGGAAAATCTCGACGCGGCAACATATCTAGATTATTCTAGAAATCTATACTTAAGAATATCTAAGATATTTTGTCTAAAAGTATCTTGATATTTAGTAAGAATAATCTAGATACTTAGCAGGAATTATCTAGAAATCATGCTAAGTACATATCTTAAGCACTTGTGTAGAAACTTCTAGAACTTGATTAGCCCTTGTATAAATAGCGTTAATCCCTCTCATTTGTAATCATCCACTTGTTACCAACATTTCAAGTGCAATATAGTATTCTCGAGTACATCTTCAAGTCTTCATTGCTAACATCTTCCATACTTTTTGGATTACTTCATAGCTGAAACCGAGCCACTAAGTGCCACACGGACATTGAGAATTAGTTCCGTGACATTATGATGACATGTTTGTTGTGATAGTAGTGTGTAAATTTTAACTATTAAATTTTCCAAGGGCCATTCACTATCTTCGTTTTCTCGTGCAATGGATTCCATTATAAGATAAATTGTTATTCATAACAAAATATGTGTTGATTGGTTATCATTAATGTTGATTTACTTTATATAAGTTATAATTATGTTATGAACGACTTATATTTGACTATAACATATTAAATTATAGCTTATAATAAAGTTGTTCTAAATTTTTAATACTTACATTTATTGTGTGAAACTAATTTTTATAGATATTACTAGTGTATCAATATTAGTGGCCCAAACCCACTAATTACACGCTCGATTCAAGCCTACTGTCAAGGCCCATCAACAAATACTTGATAGCGGCACGCCTTATACCTAACCACGCAGGACCTGGTAAAACCTATCAGGCTAAACTGAGCATGCAGTACTACTACTCCTCAACTAGCACTAGCAGTTAAGATGTACCATCTGATACTATACAATGAGGACGCACGGCAAGCACCACTTTTTACAAGCCAAGGGATGCTGACCATGTGTCCTTTTTGTTTGCTCTCTAGATGATTAACACATGGCTTCCTCACAACCGTTGATCATCTCTCAAGGATTTATCTCTAAACCTAACTCGTCTCTCTATAAATAAAAGGAAACGCACAACTTCACAAGTTTCACACAATTGAGAAAATACTGCCTCACAGTAGTAAAGTATGGTCTTTGTTTAAATATTACCCAAGTTCTTAATCTTCATCAATCTCATCGGGTCCTTACCGTTCTACATCAGAAACCAAAAAAAAACATTCACGTCCTATCTCTAAACCGATATACATACCATAAGAAAACATGACGCCATCCGCAGGGACATGATATGAAATAGCCGCAAATTTCTCAAAAATTTTTACCTATTTTCACTCTTTATCACTCAAAAATCCATAAATATTTTCATTTTTGCATAAGTTTCTTAACCCAACATGTCTAGTGAACAACTTCATCGAATTTCGGACATAACCAACCACCACCACAGACCTATCCGAGTAGACAACTCTCCTCAAACAGTGAGGAGTCAACATACACCCGAAAAGAGACTCACCAGTCATTCAGAAATCACACAAAAAGACCCTTGGGGGAGGTGCACGCAACAGTCAACCATGTCAACCTGCACACGTCACTTCCCCAAAAAGAGCCTACATGGTATCTCGAGAAGAAAACATATTCTCAAGACATCGCTACAATCACGAAACTCTCAAACACTCAAAGTTCAGAGAGCCGAAGAGGGCGCTAGAGGGTGTCAGCGAAAAGGGCCGCCAAACATTCAACTCGGGCCATACTATGCCCACTTATTGGGAGAAACTAAGGTAAACGCATACCAACCTACTTATCTTTTTCCCCTTTACTTTACATATAGCAATGAGGCCAATGAATTACCTACAAACCACTCTGGGTATAACATTCAGAAAGATACCCTGACACTATTGGGAAGCGCTCATGTCATACGGCTATTTATACGGATAGAAATACGTAGGTAATGGGGGGTCATACGTATACACATAGATATTACTTTATTAGTGTATTTAATAATATATTGTATATTTATTAAATATATTAATTCTAACAATAAACACTTAATGATTGTAATATGAATAATTAACTTTAACCCCTTTAATTATTATAGAATGTACACAATAATAAAACTAAGTCAACAAGTCAACATAATGACTTATGGGCTAAGGGGGGTGGCCACTATTCACTAAGGGGGGGAGGGGGGCTTTGAGTTAGCTTTAGCCTTAAGCTAAGTGTTTAGGTGCCTTAATCCTAAACACTATAAATACAAGGCATCTCTAACTCATTTGTTCATCCCTTTCTCTCTTCTTGTCTACATAGGTCGAATATCAAAGACCCCTAGTAAGGGTTTTTCGTTTGGTGTTAAGTGCAAGACAAGAACACGAGTTTTGTTTTGCGTATCGTTGGAGTACTAGCATTCGGGTAATATGGTTAACATGTAGTGTGGATACACATAGAGATCACCTACTTTGGTTATTCGGTTTGGGTTTTGTGCAACTCAGGAACACATACACGTGTTCATAGCTTTCGTTGTTCGTTTGCGTATTTTCTAAATGGTACAAGTTTCTTGCTTATTATTTATGTTAATTATGTATTTATGTTCATCATACTTGTTTTATTTTCGCTGTGTACTTGTGAATATTATATGTTTATAATAGGTTATTAGATAACAAATCTCAACAGTGGCATCACGAGCCGTTCGTATGGTGTTATAATTATATAACAAACGCTAAAAACGAATATTTTTTGATACTTTTCTTTCTTTTTATGTGCAACCCCTTTCGTTATATTTGTGTGAAAATACAGAGTCCTAAGAGTCACTAAAATCTGAAAATAATAATATGCTTACTGGTTTTTAACGTGTATTATTAGGGAAATATATTTATTCTAATCATTAAATAGACTTATATAAAATTGTTTATTTATATGCATGCATAAATATTTTAGATTACTTATTGTTGCTATGAAATTTAAATAATTGATTTTGTCATAATTTGGATGATTTGATATTTAATTGTTAGATGATTTCATGTTTCCTTATTTCTAGCCTACTTAATTGAATGTTAATTATAATGTAATCAAAGTTGACTAGAAATCTTTAACAATTAATTAAATATCATAATGATATTAACTAACATGTTTGAATAAATTAACTGATGTTTAGTTTCCTAAACTTGATATGATTTATAGTAAATTGTTGATTTCTTATAAAGTCAAGATTTGAATTTTAATTATTTTTTATTTTTAAATTTAAATCAAAAGTGTATATATATATGTAATTTTTTTATATATTACCAAGTGTTTGTTCTTGATTTAGGCACAAAACAAAAACCCTGTCACTTTTAACTGTTTAGGTTTTTATGTCTGTTTTCTATGCATATGTGTTTTCTTTTTATAGGAAAAACTCAAAGCCCAATGGAATTATGATAATTATTGGCCCATTAATCACATCATAATATCCTTCCATTATCACGGGT
The DNA here is from genome assembly GCA_022545495.1 of Chrysanthemum lavandulifolium. Classification (NCBI taxonomy): domain Eukaryota; kingdom Viridiplantae; phylum Streptophyta; class Magnoliopsida; order Asterales; family Asteraceae; genus Chrysanthemum; species Chrysanthemum lavandulifolium. The sequence continues at coordinate 266,890,467 of CM040239.1, read as the reverse complement.
TAGTGGTTACATGACCAATTAAATGTGATTATTAAGTTGCAGTTACTCTTGATAAGGTCAAAGCCGTTACAAGTTAGTTTGAATTCAGTCCAGCGTTTTTACTCGCTGATGAACATGCTCCCCGAAAAGGCTATTCCCTGAGCATGCTCACTGAGGAGTTCACTCATTGAATAGATGAATCATCTGATGAGACAAATCCTTGATGATAACATTTAGTTTCCTGCTCTATGAAGAGTATGACACTTAATTCATCAGCTTACCTGAATTCCAACATTCCACCTGTTGATGCATAATCTGGCGCGGGCTGGATTCGACGACTCTCCTGGCCGTTCATCGTCTTCTCGAGCCCTAAGTAGACCATCAACAAAGAGAACCCGTTAGGAGTGGACCCGAGGCCGTAGCCCGGGTCCACCTCCGACGGTCAAGTTAATATCGGCCGATGTGATGAGTTAGGGTTAGAGTAACTGTCATCCTCCTCGAGAAGGTGATCCAATCCTATATTTATAGGGCATGGATTAGGGTTTAGGCGTAGAGTGGGCATTGTCTTCCGGCCCCGACCCATTCTGGCCCGGTCCGGACTATACGTCCACAAGCCCCCAAGTTTAGTATGAGATAGCGCATGGCTATGTTATGCTAGACTTAAGTTCTGCTCATGGCGCGTAGGCCTAATCAATCATGACGCTGCGATTGTGAGAGTGGATCCCGTATCTCGCATCACGGGTAGGCGTACCTTTTGTACCGGTAGTAGCGCGAGCAAGGTGCGACGTAAGACGTGCTACAGTGGCGAAGCGCATTGTCTTGCGACAAAGAGGTGCGACGAAGACGTGTACAGCGAAGTCTGTATTGTCTTGTGACGTAAGACGTGCTACATAGCGTAAGGCATCTTGTCTTGCGACAAAGGGTGCGACGGAAGGCGTGCTTCGCGCGCATTACATCCGTCTTTACAACCGACGGAGGACGTCTCCCTGCGGCAAGATGGTGCGAATATTTAAATCCGTCTTTGTGCCGAGCTTGCAATAACTCTTACATCGATCCGCTTCAAATATACATGCGTGACGCGTCACGGAAACAATGGTATATATACTCGTAGCCCCAAGTTTGATGGTGCTACTCGTGTAGGAGCATTAAACTTATTTAATCTGAAAAACACCGAATGCAAGATTAAAGTATATGCCGCGAATCGCAGACATATAAAACCTAATGAATTGAAACAATAGACAACACATAGCATGAATAATATATAAGAGAAGTGGTAGTGCGCACCCGCCGTGGGATGAGTACCGACGAAATAATTAATTGTTTTTTTTTTTTTTTTTTTTTTTTATAAAAAACTCGGATAGATGTACCGTGACCGCGACTAATATACACAGATAGATTTATCGTAACCGCATAGACTCGAACGTTTGTGGATGATCGCAGATGAATATAACATGACCACGGCCTTTGGTCCAGTGCGCTCGTGGCGATTGACTAGCATCGTGGTGTTTGCGCGTACGCGTTCTCTGCGAAGATGTCTGAACGCACGGACTAATACGGGTAGATTTATCGCGATCGCGTTGTTCGGCCGAACAGCGCATCAACCGTAAAAAGCAGATTTTGCGCGAATTAATTCGCGGCTAAAAATAAAATAACTCCGATCGTGCGGATATTTTCTTAGGTCCGATCGTGCGGACTAAAAGATAAAATAGGTCCGATCGTGCGGAGTTATTCATAATCTCATGTAAAGAAATATTGTAATTAGATATCGTTATTTGTATGATGGTTCATAAACAAAACGTATTTAATTTAAAGTAAGCCAATAAGAAAGGAACTTTATTGAAGTTATTTTATTACGTAAACCAAACAATGGTTCGTGTCCATGCGATGGTTCATTCATAACTTCATCCCATGTGCAAGGCTTTTAAAGCATCATTAAATTCACATACCAACTTTAGAAATTGATTCGTGGTCCCAGAACCTTGAATCGCAAAGTGGTACGTGATGCTTTTAATATGAGAACACGAAACATAATTTATTCGTGGTCCCACGGATGGCGCCAACTTGTTGATGCATCCTGCGCGGTTTGGATTCGACGACTCTCCCGGCCGTTCGTCGCCTTCTCGAGCCCTAAGTAGACACATCAACAAAGAGAACCCGTTAGGAGTGGACCCGAGGCCGTAGCCGGGGTCCACCTCCGACGGTCAAGTTAGTATCGGTGCGATGTGATGAGTTAGGGTTAGAGTAACCTGTCATCCCTCCTTGAGAAGGAGATCCAACCCTATATTTATAGGGCATGGATTAGGGTTTAGGCGTAGAGTGGGCCGCTGTCTTCCGGGCATGACCCAATCCTGGCCCAGTCCGGACTATACGTCCACACCACCATTAGATTCAGGGTGGTTCTGTACCTCCAAACCCATTACTAGGTATGATCTGAAACCCTCAATTGCACTAAATTTTTAATAAATAACACTAACAACTTTGTACAAGTATAATGATAGTAATATCTTAAAATGAAAAGTATGAAAAGTAAGTGTAGACACAAATTTAAAATGCATTGACTTGAATTAGATATATTTCTATTCATATAGATATGTACCATTTACCTTTGAAAACAAATTTGAAGTGAAAATGATGCAATATGGTACTTGCAACACAATTGACATGTAGAAGAAGAAAAATACAGATGTTTCATATAATTTAATGAAATGGATACGATACATGTATATGCATTTAATTTTGAGCTAGAATATACATTATGATGCATCTAAATAATGCATTTAACTAAAGTCTATGTATCTATAACGAGGATTTCAACCCTCGCGTTGCATGGAGGGTTTGTATACAATAATATTGTATGCTTTGGAAGACGAAATTTTTTACGGGAAGATAAGAGCTTGGTGAAGATACCTTTGGCTTGGCTTATGAATTGGCGGTTTGGAAAAAGTACCGGATCCACATTTTTATTATTTTTTGCTACTATGTCTAAATACTTAAAACATGAGGATTTTTTTCTTCTTTCATATGGTTTTCCTCCACTAAATAAAAACTATCAAGCTTGGCTAATGAAGAGTGGTAGCAATGCTAGTAATCTGTGTCCAACAGTTATACATGGTTTGAGAAAACAATGGGTATAAACCTTTTAGCACTAACCAATGCTTCTTTACAAATCAGTATAAGATATATTTGATGAAATCACCGAACAATCATAGCTCTATGAGTAAACCGGAAACTGTGAATTGTGAACTGTTTCTAGGAAGTTTACCTATCGAAAACAATGTAGCGACCTTTTTTTATCTATTGGAAGTAAACAAAAAAATAAACATGAACGAAACATGTGGCCGATGGAAAAGTATAAGTGGAAACTACTATTACTATTTCTGTACATAAAATACATATAAATTTACAAAAAATCGTTTTCATTTCATCTTGGTTTCAATTTTTGTAAGTAAGATACATATAAAGTCACACAAAATCCTTTTTATTTCTTCTTGGCTTCAGTTCTTGCTGATTTGTTGTTGATATTTTCTGGAATAGCTGCTTAGAGTTTGTAAGCACGCAACCTCAATAGCTCGATCCTCATTGAATCATGCATTTGTAGATTCTTCACTGTTTCTATCACACAGTGTGCAATATTATTACACGTATAAAGTCGTAAATCGCTAATTTCAAGCTCTAAATCATAAATATTTGGAAATGGCATCATATCTTATTTTGTAGGTTTCGCACTACATAAACTTACCCAGCTTGAATTATAGAAATATGCCAAAAATAGACATTTAGAAAACTATGCTTACCAGGAAGATCTTCAAGAGTTTACATTTCTCGACGTCAGATGGATGAAGCCTAACTTGAGTGGTGCCTTTTGTATGTGAACTTGGCGTAATTAGGTTGCTCGACCCAACAACATGTCACCTAAGACATTGTTCATTTTCTATTTAAAATATGCACAATTTGTAAAATAAGCATACTAACATTGAGGTAAGGAGGATGGACGAAATCGATAAAAAAAAATTATTGAGCATGTACGTAGGTTTTTGCCACGAAGAAGCTCGGATAATGGTTTCCTCTTGATACAACTTCTCCACGCAAGCATCACAAAGAACTTTTATATCGATTTCTTCCACTCCCCTTACTCTAATATTAATATGTCCATTTGGCGTATCATGGAAAACATAAATAGAAAAATGAACAATGTCTCAGTGATTGAAGATATAATATTTATATCTTGGCTCAGAAATTGTGTTGGCTACAAAACATGGTTGCATTTTAAGCCTTCAAGTATTTTCCATGCCAAAATTATGACACATCGAGTAACCGAATCATCATAGGTAAGCAATCTAAATTAGACATACGCAATCAGCCAATGAAATTTATGCAGAAGTTTATTACCTTAGACTAATGGTTGATGCTTTAAAGTATTGTCAATAGCATTAAAATGAAACAAAAGTAATAAATAGCCTACCTCAATAAATACGTTAACTTCAATACGAAAACCCTCCTCCAAATGTCATACGGAAACTTTATAACGATTTCTTACACCATGCTCACCCGAATATTATTATGTCCAGTTAACATATATTGCATGTTCTGAATACAAAAGAGAACAATGTATTAATAATTGCACCAAGACTGTTTATGGCTCGGCTCAAATATCATATTCGATACAAAGTACGACTGCATTGTATGCTCACGGTTTTTTCCACACAAAAATCAAGACTAAACATAACCAAGGAACAACAGTCTAAGATGGATTTACAAAAACAATGTATGAAACATGGAAAAACTATACTACTTTAGACTAAGGTTGGATAATGTAAATTACTACCGTTTGAAATAAAACTTCACATGTGATGCAACCAACACGTGTGATAAAAAATATTCGAATCAGAAAGTGTAGTGGCTTCAAAACACATTTACAATTTAAGCCACCTAGTGTTTGCAACTCAAATCAACCGAGCAATCCCCACCAATATGGAAATTAAGAAGACCATTTGAACAAAATGTTTGGGAAACTGGAAATGTATGACTCAAAGGGGATCAAACTCTGCAGGTCACATGTACCTAGCTACTCGAAACAATTATTTCATATTTACTGAAACATAGAAGATCCTTATTTTCTTCCATAATGACATCATTCTAGAAACCAAAAACCTTGTCATTATAGAAGAGAAAAGGATCCTCTTTGTACTGGTAAAATATGGAATAACTCTTTGAAGTATCTAGGTGCAAGTGACATGCAAAGCATGATCCCCAATGAGTCGAACATTACTACTTCTTCTGTTTTTTTTGTCCAAATCACCTCCAAAATTGAGCAGCGTCACCACCCCGACAAAATCTTACATCGCTTATCAAAAACATTTTCAGGATGGGCATTTGGCTAGTACACCAACTTGATAAGCAAAATCCGCCCTCGAGCGATATACAAACCCTTTATATCGATTTCTTCCATCCTCCTCACCTAAGCATTATTATGTCCGGCTGACAATTCTTGCATAGCCTGCATGCAAAAAGAACAATCTATTAATAACTGTACTAGGAAAGTTTTGACATGACAAAATTAAGACTAACTAGGGGGCCGATTCAACATAGAAAATTGTTGGGCCAATTCAGTGCCAAATGGTCTCTGATAGAATTTGAACACAAATTAGACTAAGTTAATCTAACCAGCTGACAATACATCATCGAAACAAAGAAGACTTGATAAAGCATATCTTCAGCGAGCAGCCTTAGTAGAGCTCAAGTCATAGACATCGTCAAGGAAGTCAAAGATCACTTGAATACATACTCATTAGGTGATATGGATATCAGCTGATATGTAGAAGGGGCTCACTTAAGGTTTAAAGTGAATCAGAGGATGACAATACTCTGATATACTTGATTACTCTTTGATATTACCAACTGAGCTTAGCTCTAAATCTCTCAGACTGATTTAGGCGGGTTTAATTTGATAAAGCAAAAGATTGGGATAACAGATTTATTCAAATTAAAGTCCACCTTGTATGAGTTAATGAAAATATTGTGAATAGTTGACATAACCATTCACAAAAAAGGGTTGGCAAGTTTACAAGAATAGAAGAACATTGAATGAATTTGTACTTCTCTACTAGATTCTTGACACGTTCCAACCACCCCACTATCAAGTCAACCTCGTACTACTATTTAAGAGAATGTTGGTCTGCAGTAACTGCTGCCGCTTCCATTATTATTTGTGTCATTAAGAAGTGCATTTACTCATTTGTTCTAACTTCCTGGTAGATAGTTGACCCAGTCAGCGAGTCTATACAAGTTTGCTTGTAAACTTGAAACTCTTCAAGTTTACACGTTCAAAGAGTAATCCTTAGATTATCATTCAATTAGTTTGATCTGTAACACTTTGTAATTCTTTGATTATATATCAATAAAGTTTTACACGTTTGAAAAGTTAAATTTTTGAGGTATCATAGACAATTTTACTTAGTGTTTTATAAAAGGGCAAATGACAAAAAAATGCATCGAACTTGACACTTTACGTGATTGTGTGTAGCCAACTATTTTTTTTCTTATTGTATGTACTGAACTTTCAAATTTCGATCATTATGTGTATTTTGTGATTATTCTACTATGTAAAATGACCATTTTACCCTTTGAAATTTGAAAAAATTAAGGGTAAAATGGTCACAAAATACACACAATAATCGAATTTTGAAAGTTCAGTACACACAATAAGAAAAAAAATAGTTGGCTACACACAATCATAAAAAGTGTCAAGTTCGATGCATTTTTTTGTCATTTGCCCTTTATAAAACTAACTTAATTTGGGATAAACACAAAGAAACAATCATCTAAACCATATTTACAAAAAAAAGTGTATAGAGTATGCAGAATACCGAATTACCGTGGAATAACATTTGAAAATGTAAAGTATTAGCATTTAGATTACCACGTCAGATTTCTTTTTGGGTAACCATGGTTTCTGACCTTTTGGCTGACTAATCCATGGGGTTTAAACCCACCGGCACATAGATTCAAACCAGGTAAAGCACTCCCTTTTCTCTAAATAGAAAAATCAGTTTCCTTTGTTAATTAATAGCACTTACTTAATAAGAAATTATGACCGCAACTTATACAAAATGTATAAAATCGGCAATCATGACCACATTTTAGATGTTAAAGGATACCTAGAAGCACTTGTTTTGCAAATAGCTTGCAACACTTATAAAAGCAGCAGTCATTACCACAACTTATATACAACATATAAGACTAGTACTTGTGACTACATATCACATTTTACAGAACATCATAAAACAACTACTACCACAGATTATGCACAGTGTATAAAATCAGCACCTATGGCCACATATCAGACTCTAAAAGAAATCAAAAACCCTAAACAAACACAAACACACATATATTTTCTAATCATGTATTACTTCATATAATGTAAAGTATTAACATTAAAAATAAAACTTGTACTTGTCTTGCAACTAACACGTGTTGTGAAAACCTTTGGTTGTGTCGTGCATGAAACTCCCCCGATAACAACATCACTAGCAAGCTGAAAACATGAATTCAAACATAAGAATAGACCTCAATACTCTCTAAATTATATCTATAAAACATATGACACATTGAAATCCCACATCCAGTACCCTATCTCAGATATCAAATCCGATGAAAATATAGTTACATTTTATGCCATACAGGTTTTGCATCTCCAAAATTAAGGTTCATAGCAAAGCATAATTCCATTTTATGTTGACTGATTTTTGATAGACCAAAATCATGACTTACTTCCAATGAGTGAACATTAAAAAAAAACTAGATAAAAGGTTAGTAAGCCTGCTCCGTCACGAATCAAATTATATTTTTTACTATTTTGATAACGGAAAACGGTTATAAAAATGCAGCTAAATCCAAAGATTAAGTGGCCAGCGAGTTACGAAGTTGTAAAATCAGTGTCAAATACCTTTTTTCTATATTGTCCAAACAACATATAAGAGATGAAGTTGGGCAAGCTTTATGACAATCACTGGACTCCTAAATCTAGTACACTAGCTAAAATATCAAATCTGCTAAAGAATATGATTGCATTTTATACTTTATGGTAACCATGCATTGAACATTCACATCAAAAAGCATAAAAAAACATGAAACACTCAAACCCTAAAACAACAACACATATTAGAACACAACGCAAAACATCAAACATTTGAAGTAAAGTTGGTCAATTTCCATTACTGTAAACCCTAATTTCATGAGCATAACACACCTAATGCACCAACAAACTAAAAACTGGCAACACTAACAAACCAAAAACCTACAACAGATATAGCACCAAACAGAGAAAGTAAATTACATAGTTACACCTTTCAAATGACACACTCAATTTAACCTTCTCTAACCCGTAATTACAAATGAAAGATTGCAAAGCAAGTACTTCTATACCACATAGGTTTTGACAAGCCAAAACTAAGACTGGCTGCAAAACGCATTTCCACTTCACACCATCAAATTATTAGTACTACCGATACAAAAAGCTTAAACAAACACAAACACATATCCAGAAATCTTCTAAAAAAATATGGAAAGATGATGGCAACCAATAAAACATGTCTTTTAATAAACCATATAAAATCAGCACTCATTATCATATATCAAACTTACCACAAAGATTAAACAAACAAACACATATCCACAAATTCACAAACTAAAAAAAGGAACTAAAATACCTTACATTAACGAATCAGACGATAATAAAACCTCGCTAGCGATTTTTGAAACAACAAAACCTAAAATGATTATTGCTCTCTCAGATGTAACCAAACAACAACCACTGTGTGTTTAGATAGTGAAATTACGGACTAAAGAAACCAACATGCAATGACTTTTGTAAATGGCTTTAGCATTGATATAATGGAACAAATGAACTGGAAATGACTTTTGTGAGTGGTTTTAGCATCGATATAATGGAACACAAGTATAGAACATGCGGCCAACCTTAAGATTTAAGTGGTAAACTAAATGACAATGGAATATAATTGTGCAACATGAAACAAACCCCATTAACTAAGTGCCAACTAAGAGAACCCACTAATCTAACTTAGTAGAAAACCCATTAACCTTATTTTAATCCCTCTAAGCCGATGACTTGAATCGGCTCGGCATGTGAATAGTGTTGGCTCGAGCCACGGCGAAGTTTTTGGGTTTAAAAGATGCCCAAAAAACTTCATCTTGCCCAACTCTCTCAATACTGCCAAGGTAACTCTATTCTTTCCGCATCATTGGTCGAGGTCCACAAGAATTCATCTTGCCCAACTCTCTCAATACTACTTCCCCCGTTACATTTATCATCAGAAGGGTTGCAAGATGCCCAAAAAACTTCGTCGGGTGTTTTTATCTTCTCACACCAATGACTTCTAACTACATTTATCATCATGTGAGAGGAGAGTTGCACCGTAACATCTTCAAAATGGGCATACTATCATATATCTTCAATAAACTCTCCAAATCCGCGTCACATTAGCTCCAATGCTCGTAATTTACCTGAAAGTGAAATATAGAGGAAAACAAGCGTAAATCTATATAAATGATATAAAATACGAGCATTATCGGGGGAAATTGACACTTAATATTAAGGATTATTTGATGTTATCAAAATGTTTTGACACAAAATAAATAACTCATACAATGGTAATAGGTAATAATACATACATCAAAGAGATTTAAAAGAAGAGAACCACTCGATTACTTTGGAGGCACTTATTATACATTTGCTACCTAATCTAATTATATTGGCCTACATGATTATCTAGTTGGATACACAAACATATTAATTGCACTTACACTTTTTTTTTTATCATAAACAATAAAAGTACAAAAATAAACGAGCAATAAAAAAATGAGAAGTTTAAAACTTTACAAGAAAATATATTATAATATCGACAAAACTCATGCATCTAAGATAAGTTCTATAAGAGATGATAACTTATCACCTTAAATTTTTTAATAGAGATGAAGAGTAACATAGATATTAAAAGGGACTAAATATCTTTAGAAATCTATAACAATAAATTTTCAAACCAAAAGAACAAGAGAAGTTCAAAGATAGAACCAAAGATGTCTTTAGAAATCTATAATGCACCCAAATAATGCACCCGGCGAAGTTTTTTAGGCATCTTGCAACCCTTATGATGATAAATGTAACGGGGGAAGCAGTATTGAGAGAGTTGGGCAAGATGAATTCTTGTGGACCTCGACTAATGATGCAGAAAGAACAGAGTTACCTTGGCTAGATAACCTAGGATTTGACAATTGGGTCAAAATCAAATATGGGAAGGTAGATGCGCTGACTAAGGAGAAGATCTGGGAAAGATGCATGAGTAAAGAAGACCCGAGCGAAGAAGTTCCAAACGACATAAGTGAAGTATCGGATAAAGATACCAAAGACTCGACGAGAAATGAGAAAGAGGAATGCGAACGGATATTAGTGGAAGATTTACTCGACGATAAATGGTTTAAAGGTACCGAGTCCGACGATGATGATATAAAAGGGATTTTGGATTACCTTGAACTACAAGGTGAAGATGGATTCACTGACCCCGACGATGAAGCATATGAGCAAAGAAGGTGCAAACTTCTTGGCATTCCGTATAAGAGGCAGCCACCGATTGTAGCTGAAAAATATGAGTTTACTAGATACCACTTGGGGCCAGACGAAAAGTTTTGTAAAATTCGGAAGATCGAGACTAAAGAATATCTCCGCACCGCTACAAATGTTGCTTGGGTCAGACATAATTTGATGAAGGATATGGAGGAAGTTGGCCAAGTCCAAAGGCTACCATAAAGCCTCGAGGCTTTGAGTCTAACTTAAAGACTCGTAAATAAAGAAAAGTGCTCTTCGGGAGACAACCGAATTATCCCTTTCATTTGTTTTATTTCCATTTCTTTGGGTTTTGTGTTTTAACCATTTTTGCGAAAATGCATAAAAAGTTCTTTGCAACATCTTGAACGGGGACCGATCTATCCACGATTCTGGCGTAACTCATTCTTATGGTTACGCCGTAACATACTTTTTGATAGTTATTCTCAGAGCATTACCAATTACGGCGTAATCCCATTCAATGGTTACGCCGTAGCTACACTCCTGTAGCGTCTGCTAGGCTTTGCATTAATTACGGCGTAACTCCTTATAGGATTTACGACGTAACTATCCTCTACAACACTTCTTTCTTTTTAAACACAATAACCTTGTATTAGTTTTTAAATGAACTTTGTGGGTATGTTCCCTGTAAGCCCTCATGAGACTACACTCGTCCACTTGGGACACCAAGTGGTTTAAAAGACTTGTTGCATACGCTAAATGCAACCGTGATTCCTACGAAAGTGAGTTAGGTTTCCTTTTCATTTTTCTTTTTTTTATAATTATGCTTGTCGGTAGTGTGATTTCAGGGATTGAAGTTTACTCGTGGATGCTTATGCGAAGGCACGACTCTTTTCGTGGGCCTTCTTTCTTTTTGGAGCAAATTTCAGGGAATTTCTCGCTCTAATTCTACTTTTCTCTTCACCTTTATTTAATGCTTAGTACAAAAGGGACTTTGTACATTTCAAGTGGGGACGGAGTAGAATTGTCTCTTGAACTTTATTTTCCCTCGTTATTCTAGTTTATTTTGAAAAATTATGCCATTTTAAAATTTTGACATGTTTTTCTTAACCTAACTAGATTAGACCTTTGCGAGCACATTATAACCTTTGATGTTATATGGTGAGATTAGCCTTATCCGTTTCCAATTATTTAACCCAAATCCACCAAATTATGAGTGTGCCGGTAGCTTGTAAACTCTAGAGCTTGGCCTTTGCATCATTTCGAGACCATAGACGAGGTATGTTGAGTTAGCTCGATGTATTTGGACTTTTCAATTTAAGAAGGCAGTATTATAGGATTATCACCCAAATAGCCTATCATTGTGTGTCTATCAATTAGTCACCTCTACTTCTCGACCCCTATGTTAAACCCTTTGTTGCACTCACTTTTAGTGCAAGATACCCCTAGATACACCCATCTGAGCCATTCTTTTCATTTTGTTCACCCAACATTTTGTTTCATTACACCCATACACCTTAGCCTACCCTTTACTCTTTATTTGTAATTGGGAAGTCATTGTTTTCCTAAGTTCAAGGTTCAAGTGGAAAGGTTCGGGAATCACGCTTTCGTCGACGACATATTCTTAAAGATCATTGAAGACCCCCCAAATTCTTATATTGTTTATCTTAAGTGGGGAGATGTTATGTTTAGTTGTTATGATTCACAAAAAAAATATAAGTTATAGTTATAGTTATTTGATTGTAAAGTGCGAAGTTATAAACACTATGTTATGAGCTTATTATAGATTTAGTATCGAGGAGGCCACCTCGGTCATATTTGAAGAATGGGGTTGGTTATGTGCCCATCATGACGTCCTCTAATGGCACATCTACCTGGTATTATCATGATCCGGTTTCTTAACTTCAAAACTTGAACTTTGGATTAACGATATGGGTGATGAGTTGGTTATAGATTTAGACTATTTTCTTGATTTATTTTACACCAATTTTATTCCATGTCTTATCCTACCCTTTTGTCATGAAGAGTGTTTAGCTGATGCAGCGAGCAATCTTTGGTGCCTAGGCCATGGATTTGGTCATGTATCATTGATTTTGTTCACTTCGCCGTGACATGTTAGTAATGATAACTCACCCTTAACCTTTGTCATGTCTACCCATATTTCCTTCAAGAATTTTTTAGTCCTTAACTCTAGTGGTGGAGATTTGTGTAACCGCCAAGCTTATGATAGAATACATGCTATGACTGTGCGTTGAGTGTTAGGATTTAGAAAATCCGGTAGTTAAAGAGTCGGTCACCTCAAGTATATGTATTCGTTAGAAAGCTCGTAGTCGTAGTCATGTTATGTTAATAAGTAGTTAGTTAAGTAACACCGTGGAGGACGGATGGGTCTTTACCCACTGTATGCCTGATCCACAGCCCGTAGGATGTGTGTCTTGTATGAAACTATAAATACCCTCTAACTCTCAAGGTAGAGGGTTGGAGCTTTCAATATCATTTTTCTTTGTTTCACCAAGTTCCCAACTCTCTTCCACTTTCTCTCTCTAAAACTCTATATCATACGCCCCTATTCAATATGTGTTGATGTGTTTATGAAATCCAATATGTTACAAATGGTATCAAGAGCCATGGTTTGATCATTCATCTTTCATGTTCTTGGATTTCTAGTGGTTTCATAAGGTTTTTGGGTTTGAATGAGTTTAGAGTAGTTTGCATCATTTGGATCATTTCTAGTGTTAAAGTTTGGATTTTGATAGTACTTTTGTGTTTAGAATCATTATAAGTGTTTAGGTTTTGATTTGAAAGGCTTGAATCAGCGTGGTTGGTTTGTTTTTGGATTGAAAAGTGGTGTTTTTAGAAAGTTTCCCGGAATCGATTTGTGTCTCGGACTAGTTTTCTTGTAAGTAATTTGTCCCAGTGTTTAAGTGATTTGTCTGTTTTTGTGAAGCGATTTGTGCACTAAGCGACTTGTCTATTGAGACAAAACGATAAAAAAGACAAAGTAGTGGATGTACTTGTGTACTAAGCCATTTGTCAGTCTAGCGATTTGTCTGTCTAGCGATTTGTCTGTCTAGCGATTTTTCTGTCTAGCAATTTGTCTGTTTAGCAATTTGTCTGTTTAAGCAATTTGTCTGCTTAAGCGAATTTGTCGTTTAAGCGATTAGGGAATTAGGGTGCGATTTGTCTATAGAGCGACTTGTCAAGTGTGCGATTTGTCTTTTGAGACTTATTGTTTCTTCTTGTTACGATTTACGGTTTTCTCTTTATTTAGTAAAATCCCGTGAAAGAATCTATTTCCCGGTTTAATCAAAGAGTTATGAAATCCCGTAGAATCTGTAATCATGTCCACAATCACTTCTTCCGTTGCTGATGACGTATAAGCTGCATGATCGACACTCGTCCTCCCATCTTTGGACAGAACCGACTATGACTCTTGGGCTCAAAGAATCGAGACTTTATTGCTTAGGAAAAGAAAATGGGGTTAACATACTTAAGTCAATTTATGAAGGACCTTATCAAGTTGAGACTACCGAGACATTCTTGAAACTACTGGCGATGGTTCATTGATATTAGGATTGGATAGACCAAAGACGTATGATGAACTTACGATAAGGAGAAGAAGAGATACGATGCGTACATCGGGGCTTCAAACATCATACTTGTGGTTTATCAAGGATATTTACAAGTTGATCAATCACAACACCAAGCTAAAGCGGTATGGGACAATGTTAAGATGCTCCTCTCGGTTACGAATTGGCTAAAGAAGATAGGGAATCTCAATTGTATGATGACTTTGAGAACTTTAAGATGAATCCAGGGAAACTACGAGAATACAATGTAAGATTCCACAAGCTTGTGAATGACATGAGGAATATCAAAATGACTATGCCAAATATTCACTTTCAATTCAAAGTTTGTGAACAACATGAATCCCGAATGGCACAAATTTGTCACTGCAACAAGTTAAACAAAGGATTGAGAAACACCAATTACGAGCAATTGTATGCTTAGTTGCTTCAAAATGAGAAACATGTTGTGTTTGAACGAATGATTTTGGAAAAGTTCAAGACCAATTCGGAGATGCAAGCTCATCAAATGGTTCAACCGCATTCTACACAAATGTAGGAATTACCACCAAAGCATCACAAGTCATACCAACTGAAATGGTAATCACAAACTCATTCCGGATCCGGTATAAGCCTCCAGATTCGAGACACATTCATGGAACAACTTGTTAATCAACTGGCTCTAATGGTTAAGCAAAACTCGAACTTCACTCCACACACCAACAATCATCTCGAATGGCTTCCAATCTTCACAATCATGCTACGCTTAAAGAAGGAAAGGTAGTGGTGCAAAATGTGCAAGGAAGATGAATGAACAAGGAATGACAGGAGCAGGGATATGGAAATCTCTGGTGTAGGTGGAGGATATGTGGTAATCGAATAGAGGAAGGAACATGGCTCAAGGTCAAGGGAAGCCAATCAAGTATTACCACTATGGTGGAGAAGGACACATTACGAGGAACTGCACTTCTCCTAAACATCCACAAAATGCGAGTACTTCAAGGACAAAATCTTTCTGGTACAAGCTCAAGATAATGGAGCAGATTGGATGAAAAAGAATTCATTGCTTTCTTCGAGGAAATGCCAAAACTTATGATGCGAGACGTGGATGAACAAACGGTGGTGGTATGGGACACAAAAATCCCAATGCATTTCAAGTAGTGATCGTGATGCATTTGATTCGATGTCGATAATGAACCCATCGCTCGAGACCATTTTCATGGCTAGTATCTCACCAATGGTCTCTCAAAGGATCCTTCACCACAACAGCCATTCCTTCCAAGGAATCAATCATATCGTAGGTATTAAAACTATACGATGACATTGATGTGCAAAAGATACACAAAGGTACAACCAACTCAAATTATTGAATCGATATTAAAAATATGGGTAATAGCAATATTGTCCCATATGATCAATATGTGATGCAAAATGAAAGTGAAAGTGTACCAAGTGATGCATCTTCTGCAGTCAATGATGACTATATGTTTGATGAATACACCGCATGTGCCCTCGATGATTCTATAACATCCGAACTAAATGCCTATAAGGAACAAGTTGCTATATATGAACAACGTGCTAAGTTTGAATTAACTACCCGTGAGCGGGAGATGGATAACCGAGATGCGTACAATTATCGAAAAAAGTAATTTTAGGAAGAAATGTTAAAACAAGAGTTGGATTCCTTACAAGAAAAGCTTAACAAAACCTGTTAAATGAAACAAGAACTTCAAGAAAATGTAAAAGTGCTTAAACAAGAATTCAATGCTAAGGAATCAAAACTTTTAAATGAATTTTCCAACCTAAAAACTTTAAAGAACAAACTTGAAAATAAGTTGTACGTACAAGGGAACACCATTCAAACTACTCACATGATCACTAAGCATAGAGTTCTAAGTGATAAACATAGTGTTTTGCTTGTTGATGAACCAAATCCTAAGGCTTGTATTAAAGCTAAAGCAGTTCAAAAGGTAATCTATGATGGTAATGAGATTCTTAAGCCTAGACAAAAACCATCATGTATAGGAAGCACTGATGAGGATAGAAAACTAGAGGATGCCTCTAGGGAGAAAATGGCAAAGAAGTTAAATGATCCTAAGTGTACAAAGCTCAATATAACACTTAAATCTCATGATTACACTAAATAAAATTGGATTTCCTTGAATAAGTTTAAACCTCAAACTCAATTAACCCCCGAGCAAGTATTCTAGAAGAAAGATTTGGATAAACAAAAAATCGATAATTTGAATGAGAAGAATCCTCCCTGTAGGAAAATGCCTCCTGCCACTGTGTATCCCCTTAATACACCTATGCATTTAGTGCCTAGAACTCTTCCCACACAAATCAAAACCTTAGTCAGCTTATATGTAGTTTACCAACTATTTGTTAATTTTGAGAAAACATGTAAGAAGATAATTACACCCACGGGAATTACAAAAGGGGAAAGGGGTTTTGAGCAAACTAAAGAGTGTTATTTAACTGAAGTCATGCCTTTCTTTAAAAAATTAAAAGATCAATTTGAGTCTCTTCAAAAGGCAATTGACACTGAGGTTAAGGACATGAAAAAGTGTTTAATGAAATGGAAATTGAGATAAATGATTATGAACGTGAACTCAAATGTAATGAAATTGAAAGGAAGAATCTACACATCTTAAATGAGAACTTGATCTCTAATTGTGTTGCTCAAGATGTGTTTTATACTGTCACAAATTATTCTATTACTGCTTCTCAATTTCATGAATTATCTGTTGCTTTTAAAATTTCCCATGATCTTGTCATTGAGCTTGAAAACACAAATTCAAATCGCATGAGAAAATAGAACAGGATGATCATGATAATTTGGTAAAACATTATTCTAAGTCGGAAGTTGAACATTTTGATTTGCAATTAAAATATCAACATCTCAAAGAAAATGTTAAAACCTCAAATATCAAGACATCCTCGGATGTTCCCGAGTTTGATGCGCTTTTGAAATAAGCAAGCGTGTGAACGATTCGAGCTCACTATAACACGATCAAGATTGAAACCTAAATTTCACAATTAAAGGGTGATAAGAACAATATGAATGGCTCCCAAATGCCTCCTCCTTTAGATTCTCAAGATTCTCAAACTTTCATCTTCAAAACATCATTAATGTTTTACAACAAGAAAATGAGAGTTTTCTAGAAGAAAATGAAAAGGTTAAACGACACTTCAAAGAGTTATATGATTCAATGAAAGTCACTCGTGACAAGAACAATGAAAATAACTTCTTTACAAAAGGAAATTAAGAATCAAGAGTCGTGTAAAGGGAAAATGCCACTTGTGCCGTGATGAGAATGTTGTGTCAAAGGCATCTGCGGATTCTAAGTATGTTGTGATTTGTAAGTATATTCCTCCTCATCTTAGAAATAACGAACTTGTGTTTCAAGAATATTTTTCGTACCTTAAGGATAGTCTAGAATGTCTTCGTGAGATTGTCGAAAAGGATAGCATAAATAAACCAATTGATAGTAAAGTTAGGTATGCATGCTTATATGGCAAACGATCTCAGGAGCTTTAGAATGCTTAAGAGCAACATGCCCTAAATCCTTTTGTAAGAAAGATAAAGTTGTTATGCCTTGCTCTATGCCTAGTGTTAAGCATGCAATCCATGATATGCCTTGTTCTGTGCCGAAAGTCAAGCATGTGAAACTTTGATGTGCCTGCAAGTACTTGATCCACACTTCTAGATCGGGAATGCAAAAGTAGCAATACCAACTAATGTTCCCATCATTCCCTACAGAGTAATCGGTGATACAAAAGCAAGCATGTCAAAGCCTCCGTGTAATACAAAGCAAGATAGGACCTCGCAAGCTAAGAGTGATCAATGGAAGAAAGTAGAAGACCACCCTAGGAACAATAAGTTTGTGTTGAATAAGACGAATCGTGTTAATTCTAGTATTAGCTATATGCGTACCGTAATTAATTTGAATTCTGCTACTACTTGCAAAACATGTAATGAATGCTTGATTTCTGGTATTAATCATGAATGTGTTGTGAATGATTTGAGTAATGCTTTCAAATCTCCAGTAAAAAATGTTAACACTAGAAAACAGGATAAGAAGGTCAGAAAACCAAGGTGGAAGAGGGCTAGAAAACATTGGAAACCAACAGGAAGAAATTTTAGTAA
The DNA here is from genome assembly GCA_022545495.1 of Chrysanthemum lavandulifolium. Lineage (NCBI taxonomy): Eukaryota > Viridiplantae > Streptophyta > Magnoliopsida > Asterales > Asteraceae > Chrysanthemum > Chrysanthemum lavandulifolium. Next base: position 266,872,193 of record CM040239.1, on the reverse strand, counting down.
TGTAGGTTATCAATGGATACCTATTGGCCGTAAATTCAATCTCAATGAGTTGTGCCCTAAATTATCTGGATGAATGCCCATTAGGAAATGGATACCTACTGGTATAACTATACCTTTAAGAAGTGAAGATATTTTGAATAGATCTACTGTTACTACTAGGTCGGCACCTACCTCTAATGATATCATTGTTTCTACTTCTGATGTGGGTGCTCCAATCACATTTACTAACCAAGTGGAACCCATTCTTGCATGGGGATCCCAATTGTCTAGTCATCCATTCTTATGCGTGTTCAACCGCAGTCGTTCAAATCGTTTTGTGGTACCGGACTCGAGTTGTTCCAAGCATATGACCGGAGATCGCATGGCTCATGAACTTCATGAGTAAATTTATTGAGACCGTTAGATTCGGAAATGACCATTTTGGGGCAATTATGGGTTATGGAGATTATGTGGTTTGTGATAGTGTAATTTCCGGTATATTATGTTGAAGGTCTTGGTCATAATTTGTTTTCTCGTCTCACAATTCGTGATTACGATCTAGAAGTGGCCTTTAGAAAACATACTTGTTTCGTTAGAGAGCTTGATGGTGTGGAACTTTTAAGAGTGACACATGGAAAAACCCTTATACACCATTTGTTCAGCATGCCAATTGGGAAAAAGCAAGAAATATGCCCATAAACCCAAACCTGCAAACTCAGTTATGGAAGTTCTACATACACTTCAGATGGACCTATGCGGACCCATGAGAGTGCAAATGATAAATGGGAAGAAATATGTGTTAGTAGTTGTTGATGACTACTCTCGATTTACTTAGGTTAAGTTTTTGAGGACAAAGGATGAAACACCAGATGTCATCATCAAACTTATCAAACAAATTGCAGTTCAACATAACAAGATCATACAATTATTCGAACGGACAATGGAACCGAGTTTGTTAACAAAGAACTAAGTCGGTTTTATGAAAGCATTGAATCAACCATCAAAGAAGTTTTCCACGTACTCCTCAATGTAACGGTGTAGTTGAAAGACTAAATCGCACCCTTGTAGAAGCTGCAAGAACTATGCTAATTTACTCAAAGGTTCCAATGTTTCTCTGGGCTGAAGCCATTGCCACTGCTTGCTATACCCAAAATCATTCCCTTATACACACCACTCATGGAAAAACTCCATACAAACTTGTCCACAATCGAAAACCTGATCTCTCCTTCCTTCGTGTGTTCGATGCTTTATGCTATCTAACAAATGATGGTCAAGATTTAGGTAAATTAAGAGATAAGGCGGACATTGGAGTATTTGTGAGTTATGCACCAAACCGGAAGGGTTACCGAATCTACAACAAAAGAACTCGAGATATTATGGAAACTATTCACGTCACGTTCGATGAGCTGTATGGGCAAATGGCTCCAAGACAATCAAGTTCTGGACCCGCATCTCAACATTTATCTTGTAGTCCTATCGCCTCTCTTATGCAGTAATCCATCACCGCAGCTCCATATGTACCTCCTTCTCGTTAGAAGATTTGAAGAAACTGTTGATCCAATGTTTGATGAATATTATGAACCTATTGTTAATGATCATTCTACACCATCAATAGTGGCGGTTTCTATTCCAATCAACACGTATAATCCATGTATTTCAATAACACTATCTCAAGAAGCGCCACCGCAGATCACTCATCTTCATACTCAAATCCTCAATCTTCACCAGACATCATGGAAATGAAGGCGCAAATTATGATGAAGATAACCCTTTGCTACTCCCGAAGATGCTCCATTTGAGAACATATTTGCTCCTGAACCAAATTCAGAACCATCTTTATCAGGAGATCAGAACTCTACTACTTCAGTTCCTCAACAACAACCACACGAGCACCTTAGAAAATGGACACATGACCATCCATTGGACAATATCATTGGGAACCCTTCTCGTCTAGTATCCACTCGAAAACAACTTGCAACTGATGCCTTGTGGTGCTTCTTCAACTCCGTACTATCTAAGGTCGAACCAAAAGATGTTAAAATAGCCATGGCTGAGGACAGCTGGTTCAATGCAATGCAAGAAGAGATTCATGAGTTTGATCGACTAGATGTATGGGAATTAGTACCTGCTCCTGACTGTGCTATGATTATTGCTCTAAAATGGATCTGTCAAGTAAAACTTGATGAGCATGGTGATGTGCTAAAGAACAAGGCTCGACTGGTTTCGAAAGGATACCATCAAAAGGAGGGTATTGACTTTGAAGAATCATTTGCTCTAGTTGTACGTATCGAGGCAATCAGAATCTTCTTGGCTAACGCTTAGTAAGAACATGGTAGTCTATCAAATGGATGTAAAGACCGCTTTTCTTAACGGAGATCCGAAAGAGGTTGTATACGCCACCAAATCAAGGTTTTGTGAATCCAGCATCCTACTCATGTCTATCGCTTGAAGAAGGCCTTTACGGTTTGAAGCAAGCTCCAAGGGCATGGTACTGCACGCCATCGAATTTTATTCTATCTAATGGATTCAAAGAAAGGAGCGCTTGATCCGACATTGTTCACCGAAAAGTCGCAAACACTTAATTCATGTTCAAATCTATGTTGATGATATTATTTTGCCTCAACCGACCCCAATGAATGCGACCGCTTTTCTAAGGAGATGGGCTCCAAATTTCAAATGTCAATGATGGGACAAATGTCATTTTTCTGGGATTACAAATTTCACAACGTCCCGAGAGGCACTTTTATCAATCAATCTAAATATGCAAATGAGATCTTAAAGAAATTTGATTTGATTCTTGTGACCTGTTGACACTCCCATGGTGTAGCGTACTAAACGGATGAGGACCACTCGGGGATCATGGTTGACCAAACTAAATATCGTAGTATAATTGGATCCTCGATGTACCTTTCCGCCAGAGACCGTATATTCTGCTCGATGTATGCATGTGCTAGATACCGTGCTAGGCCTACCAAAAGCACCTTGAAGCGGTTAAACGGGTCTTTCGGTATCTCCAAGGAACCATCAACATGGGACTTTGGTACCAAGGACACCGGTATGTCACTAACGACTTATGCAGATGCCGACCATGGTGGTGTCAAGATACACGCCAAAGCACGCCGGAGGTGCTCGCTTTTGGGTGATAAGCTTGTGAGTCGGTCTTCAAAGAAACTAATGAGTGCCTCAATATCCTCTACAAAGGCAGAATACATAGCCATGTCATCTTGTTGTGCTCAAATCCTATGGATGAGATCCCAATTATCCGACTATGGCTTTGAATTCAACAAAATCCCTCTCGCATCGTGATAACAAGAGTGACATTGCTCTCTCATGCAACAACGCTCAACATTCAAGAGCAAAGCATATCGACATTCGACATCACTTCATCGTGGAGCAAGTGGAGAATGGTGTGGTGGAACTATATTTTGTGAAGACCGAATATCGCTTAGCGTACATCTTCACCAAAGCTCTTCCTAGAGAACGCTTTTGAGTTTATCCTTCCACGACTTGGTCTAAAAGTCTACAACCGAACACTCAAACGCCTTCAAGAGGAAGACGAGGAGTAAAGGCTTTTCTTCACCTATCTCTTGTACATATTTATTCAAAAACAAAATACAAAATTATAAAACCCACAAAAAGAAAATAGAAAATATAAAATTTCAAAATCCATAAAATCGAAAAATCTTTGAAAAAGCCCAAAATATTATTTTTCCTGTCTATTTCTACTCTTCGATAACATCTACGGACTTTGATTTGTCACCAAATAATTACACGGGTCTTTAGATGAAGTTCGAATGTATATAAAATTTTCAAAAAAAAAAATAAATAAAAAATAAAAAAATTGGAATGGAGAAAAATGATAGTTTACTGTCATTTCAGGCAGTAACCAGTTTTAAAAAGAAAGAACAGAGCCATGCTTAAATTAATTTTTGGAACCTCATGCTCTGATTCTAAATACAACCATTTGTCACCAAAAAGACGAATGTTTCCATCACAAATATTTTTCCTTCTAAATATTCTTCTAAAAAATATTTGTTATCTAATGAAAAAAAATTGCTTTGAAAATAACTCGAACTATATTTTTGAAAATCATTTGGACTTATCACTTGTCAAAATCTCTAACGCTCAATCAACAACTTATGTCATTGATTGAAGGGGAGAATGATTTCAATCAAATCAAAAAGCTATTTTTCAAACAATTGACACGTAATCGAGCAAGGTCTAATTTCGGATAATCAAAAAGAACAATGTTCTTGTACTATTGGATCCTGACCAAGGCTAATGTTGTGTTTTCATAGGATACTTAAGCATGTCAAACAATTGACACGTAATCGAGCAAGGTCTAATTTTGGATAATCAAAAAGAACAATGTTCTTGTACTATTAGATCCAGACCAAGGCTAATGTTGTGTTTTCATAAGATACTTAAGCATGTTTAATCAGTGAAGTCTAAAGTCTCTGAATTCGATCCTTATCAGTTAAGTATTTTAAAAGGCTAGTCTCAATTCTCCTCTAAAGCTTTCAAAAACAATTTAAATCAATAGAGATCACATATCACAAAGGATTTGAAAATTGTGATCGGAGGAGAATTTGTGATTTAAATTGGATATAAACTGATAATTCAATAAGTGGTTTTATAAAGACATTAACAAGCTCTCTTCCCTACATGTGCCAAACGATTTCAATTTTTCCATGCACATGTTGAGGGGGAGCATCTATCTCAAACCAAAAAGAATTGAAACGTGATTGAATTATCTCGAAGTGCATGTTCTCTTTAATATGTGCAAAACACTTTCGAATCTCGATGCACATATTGAGAGGGAGCAATCATAAGAAAACCTCATTCTTCCCAAAAGTGATGAAGATCATTTTAGAAAATGATAATCAAAGATTGGGTCTTTAATTCTCAATCTAAGATTTCAAATTCCTCTTTCCTCCATGTGCCAAAAGAATTTCAAATATCTTATGCACATGTTGAGGGGGAGCGTTTTCTAAAAATATCAAAACGATTCGGTACAAAATGATTTGATCTTGTATCACACGCACTGGATTGATTTTGAAATGGTTTTCAATTGGTTTCATTAGAGAAGAACAATACCAAAAAGACCGACCAAATTTACTTTATGCATGGAGATATAAGGATGGTTAGGTTAGGTATTCGTTCCCACGATCCCGCCAGAGCCGGAGGGATCTACCCAGGAAAATCCACTAGATAGTGTAGAAGTCCTTAGGTATGTTTTTTTTTTTTTTTTTTTTTTTTTTAAAGTGAAAAGTGAGAAATGGGAAGAGTGCGGATGAGACGAGAGCTAGAACTGAATAAACCCAACAAGATTCTAGTAATGAAGTCTCGTAAGCAATCAAGGGGTTGAAGAATGAAAAGAAATGAATGAGAAAAGGGTGAAAAGAAATAGCCTCCATTATTTCAACCTTAGGCGTAAACCGGTTCAATTCATATACTACCGGTGGTTACCAAGGTAACACCGGTATTGAAGACAAGACGTCATGTGATAAGATCGTTTATGAGCTCTAGGGGATAATAATAACAACGATTAATAATGCACAGCGGAATAAGAAAACATCGTTTGTTATTATTAACAAAGTTCTTCGTCATCATCTCCTCTAACTAATACTTTACTAATTGACTAACTAAATATTATCCCTAGGCGTTTATACACTACGCCTAGGTTAAACACACACACCTTTGGTGTTCACATCTTGACACACACAAAATCTAATTCCCTGCCTCTCTTTATATACTAGAGAGTCTAGGGTTACAATTGGCTACTAGGGACTAAATAATAAAGTCTTCTTTAACAAGTAAGTCCCTTGTCTTTCTTTCTTCATCAATTGTCTTCATAAGTCTTTCATCTTTCATATTTTGTCATAATCAACTCAAATATAATTCCCAACAATCTTTCCCTAACTGATAATGACAAAACCAAATAAGCACGAACTTCCTCTAAAGTTAATATGTCATGAAAGATAAGAACTTCCCCTTAAACATGCAATCACCAAGAATCTTCAAGTTGCAAAACCATCTGTGTCGCCTTTCTTCCCCTTTTTGTTATAATCCACTAGTAGAAGCAACTTTGATTCCAATCACCACGAACCAATATCATACGACTAATCCATCCTTCTAATGCCTCAAGATACCCTCCATGAAGTTTTTCGCAACTAAAAATGAAATTAAGGCAATAGAAATTTGAACCAATAGTACAAATACTAAGAAGTAGTAGTAAAAACCTTCCCCTTGAATGATGCATGTAAATAACCATAAGAACTTGTCGAATAACTAACCACCATGATCACAAATACGTTGTAGTTCCAGCCATGAAGAACATAGTACCACCCCAAATACTAATAAAGATGACTACAATCGCATTTGAAACCAAGCATTAGTAACATGAAGAATAGTTCTTTACCTTGAACCTGATTCATAAACATTAGGTCACAACCAATAACTCAAAATCCAAAACATCATACATGTGTCGTCCGACAACTAGAAATCCAAATCTGTCAAAGTATGTGTGTCGACTTCCCCTCAAATCAATAACCATATTCTATCCAATATCCAATCACGTTCTAGCCGAGATCCAATCATGCGTGTGTATTAACCAATAACCTCTGTGTGTGTCGCCAAAAATCTCAATACCAAAAACTTTTACAACTTCCCCTCAATTCCAAACTTTAATGTATGTGTGTAATCCAATAACTTCCAATCTCATCCGAAAACCAAATCAAGATCGAATAATAATCATCACTGGAACTAATCACGTACAATATCCAAATCGCCTTTATGTGTCCAATATTTTTCCTCCTCATATCCATGTTGATATCAAAACAATTAAGCACACAAATCTGATCATGAAAACTCTCCCAGCTCCATCTTTTCTATTTCACACTTCTCGTCCACCATGCAACCAATCAGATACATAAAATCCACCGTCCAAAGTAGATGCAATCAGTACAAGGTTATAAGCATTCAACCAATGATTACCCTTTATAGCTCCATCAAAAACCCTTGGCAGCCTTAAACCTTAACCTGTAGGTGGGAGTACTAATCAACAGTACTTACTTACTTGTGAACATTTGTCTTCATTACAAGCTTATGACCAAGGCTTAACATAGCAGCTTTAACATCCAACACAGTATCAATAGTAATATAGGTACCAATCAATACTATTAACTCACTGACCCACAATTAATATATCAATCAAATAACTTCTTGAAGCCACTGTCTCATGTGCGAATAATAACAAAGCAAATAGTTAATAAGATATCACCGACCCACTATGAATGATTGACCAATAGAAGTAGATCGAATATATATTATTCATGCAAACTTTAACCAAGGATATCCCAAACTCAACATTCACGTTGTCACATTCAATCTCAGTTTGCACAACATATAATGTTATTCTCATCAACGATGCACAACAATTTGATCAAATAACATCCAAGGCTTAATAATACATTAATCAATCTAATGGTCCATATGAGAAACAATCCAAAGATAACAACCGTCCCATGTGATCACCATCACTCCATACAATCTGTTGAAACATGTCGAGATCATAGCAATTGACATCCCATTAGCACCTTGATCAAACCCTCATATATTAATAAACAACCATTGCCCGTTTGATAAAGAATATCTCAGTAATATTACCAATGACTCCATTCCAAGAAAAATATACCAAGAACATACGATCAGCTTCCATATTGTTTTCAATAACCTTAAGGTAGCAGTACAAATCACAGAAGCAAGCAATACAAACTTCGGATAGGGACCAGCAGTACTTTGGATGATAACAGTACTTTCGTAACAAAGTAGCAGTACTTTCATTTATAACAGCACTTTCTTTTAACCATCGTGTTCAATCGTTACGCCTCCGTTTTTCTATTCGAACAAGTCACTCCTAATCGCTAACCACAAAATCACTACATCTCTCCGCCATAGACGAAACAAATCGTAACTGAACCTTCTCCATTTGCAACTCACAACCACGTTCACAGATTTGAACTCAAGCCCATGTAGCCAGCTTGTATCCACCATCTTATCCATTCTCACATAGTGATGCAGCGTACGTGGAGGACAACAGGGAGAATATATTAGGGTTGAGGAAAACCTCGAATGTTTTTATTAATGATCAAAAAAAGCTGCCTCAAAGAAACATCCATGCAGTCTTTAAATAGGTAAACCCTAACCTATAGAATGTAAATAAATTACGAAACACTGTCCTAAAACTTTCAAAATATGACAAAACAGTCCAAAAGTGATAAAACACGACTTTAACCCACGTAACGACCCTTCCTGGCCAAAGTTTGACGCTTCCGCTGAATCTTCTGATGTGCCCACTTCTGCATAAAATCTTCCTCGAACTGACCCGCATCATTTCCTCCGGGGTGGAGAAGATTCGACCTCGAACTGGAACCGCAACGCCATCATCGAAGAAGAATCACCTACAAAAGGAATAAGATGTTTCACATTAAAGACATCGTGCGAACATGGCTAGAAGTCGCAAACGATAAGCATTGGAATTAATCTTCTCCACAATCTCCACGGGACCAATCTTCTTTGCAGCTAGCTTGCTATACTCATGGGCTGGAAAACGCTCCTTAGTCAGAACAGCCCATACAAAATCGCCAACTTCAAACTCAACAGTACGGCGTTTGAGATCCGCTTGTTCTTTATACTTAGCATTATTTGCCACCAAATGGTCATGCGTCTGTTGATGGACCTGATGGAGCTGTGAGATAAAATCCTCTGCAGTAGCATGGGGACGCACCTTGCTGGGCAGTGTGAGTAAATCAAGAGGACCCCGCGGTGACAAGCCATAAATCACATGGAAAGGGCTGAACCCCGTAGTACGATTAATAAAGATGGTTGTGGCGAACTCATCCTGCAGGTAACTTCAAGTCCCAAGACTTAGGATGATCACCAACCAAATCACAGCAACAAATTGCCTAAAGACCGATTAACAACCTCGGCTTGACCATCCGTTTGAGGGGTGGTAAGCACTCATGAAGTTCAACTTGAGTGTTAACCATACGCCACAAACTCCGCCAAAATGGCTCACAAAGCGAGTATCCCTACGAAACAATAGAAGGAAGACCATGAAGGCGATAGACATCACGAAGTAAAGTCGAGCAACGTAAACAACATCGATGTACGCTACATGGGATAAAATGAACCATCTTGAGAAACGATCGACCACCACATAAATAGAGTCACTACCACTGAAAGTACGGGGAAGGCCAAGGACAAAGTCCATGCTAACATCATACCATGGTCAAGGTCGGAATAGGAAGGGGCAAATATAGTCCAAAGATGGTGGAGGAACCTTGGCAAGTTGACAACACGACAACGAGCTACAAATCTACCAACCTCCTTTCGCATTGACGGCCAGAAATATGAACCAGCAATCAGTTGAAAAGTACGATCACGACCCACAAGACCCTCATTGTGAAGTTCCTGAATGATCTTCAACCGTAGACTACAAGCTGGAATGCATAACTGAAGGCCGTGGAACAGAAACCCATCCTCCAACACAAAATCCGTAGGTTCACCATGTTGGAGTTTCGTAAGCACTGAAAAGAATGGATCATCCATGTAAAGTCCACAAACGAGTCAAAGCCGTGCACATGAACGCCGCATCTCCGCCAAAGGCCATGGCGACGACTCAAAGCATCACCACACGGTTTGAAACACCAAATTTTATGCTTGATCACAAAAGTAAATCAAGAAAAGAAGTCCAAGACGCATGTCGATGCGAGATCTTATCTTGGCTCCCAAGATGTTCGAGGAATCATGGTCGCAGAGAACAAATTCTACCGGAAGAGATAATGACGCCAATGTTTGATTGCTTGGACAACCGTGATAGAATTCAACATCATAAGTAGTAAAACGAAGTTTCAGACCGAAGCTTCATACGAAATAAGCTACGGGACGCCCAGATATCACTAAGGACAAAGACCAATCCCGCTTTTGACGCATCACAATGAAGCTCGAAAGGGAGAGTAAAATCGAAGCACAAGGATAGGTGCAGATAAGTCGACGCTTAATCTCGTGGAACGCCATGTTCGCTCAAAGAATTCAAAGAAACTTGGTGCCTTTCATGCAATCTGTAATAGGGGCCATAATACCACTAAAGTGAGGAATAAAACGGCGATAAAAGGACGCCAACCCATGAAAACTACGAATTTCCGTGATAGAGGAAGGTTGGGGCCACTGTTCAACAGCAAGGACCTTGCTCGGATCGACCTTAAGACCATCGCGAGAAACCACATAACCAAGAAACTGAATAGAATCAGTCATAAATGCACACTTGGTGGTAGCAGCATAAAATTTGTCTCGTCGAAGAACCAGTAACACTTCGCAAGTGTTCAAGGTGCACCGCATGATTCACACTATAAATCAAGATGTCATCGAAATAAACGACAACAAACTTCCCAATAAAAGGCCGAAGAGCTTGGTTCATCACACGCATGAAAGTGCTAGGAGCATTGGATAACCCAAATGGCATGACCAACCATTCATATAAACCCTCACGAGTCTTAAAAGCAGTTTTCCATTCATCTCCCATACGAATACGAATCTGATGGTAGCCACTTTTGAGATCCGGCCATAAACACACAAGCACCACCCAATTGGTCTAACAAGTCATCCAACCGGGAATAGGAAAGCGGTAACGATCAGTAATCTTATTAATAGCGCGACTATCAACACACATACGCCAAGAACCATCTTTTTGGGGTAAGGAGGGCGTACCACACAGTGACTAAGACTCTCACGAATGCGGCCCTAGCCAATAATTCTTCAATTTGTCTCACGCAACTCCGCATGCTCTTTCGGACTCATGCGATAATGGGGTCGGTTGGGAGAGCAAGACCGGACCAAATCAATGTGATGTTGAATATCACGCAGTGGGGTAACTGACTAAGAGAATCGTGAAACACATCCGCAAATTCATGTAATAAAGGTTGTACAATAGCGGGAAGTACGACCCGATTAGCATGAGAAACCGGATAAGAAAGTAAGACACATACCACACCGCACTCATCCATAGCAAATTTCAAGGAACACGAGACAACAAGGTCGTTCGAGAAAAGGATGGAGTTGTCAAGCGTAATCGCCTTTGGGCTTATTTGGAACTAAAATAATCTTCTTTCCATGAAAAGGAAAGTGTATGTATTAGAGCGACCATCATGTTGAACAAGATTATCATATTGCCAAGGACTACCAAGTAAGAGGTGACACGCATCCATAGGAACCACGCCACAATAAGCGTGATCCCGATAAGTAGAACCAATGGAAAATTCACTAGTACACGCTTGAAACAACAACATCCGCATCGCGATCGAGCCAAGAAAGGCGATAAGGCTTAGAGTGCGCTCAAGAGGGAAGGTTGAGTTTGGAAACAAAGAACCTCTAAATCACGCTCACAGCTCCCACCATCAATAATAAAAGTGCAAACCTTCCCACCAATGGTACAAGTCGAATTAAATAGAGTATGGCGCAACCAATCGGTGTCGAGCACGAGGAGTTAAGAATGCCCCGCGCAACATCAAAAGAGGACCAATATCACCCGACACATACTCTTCTCGCAACATCCTCCGGTACTCATCATAAATAGGAGAAGAATCAAATTGGGGTAATCCGACTCTGAGCCTCCGTGAAAAGTCCACGATTAGCAACTTTAGGATTTCGATAATCGATTGCCATGACCGACTCACCGTAATTAAAACAACAGCAAGCCTCCACCGACACGCCTCAGAGGGAAGGTGGTAGGACCACGAGCGGGGTAGGGGCACCGGGAGGGAGGTGTTGGGGCGAAGATCATGTAGCACCAGCCGGGAGGGGTTGGTTAAACCCCGGGTTTACGATTTATGCAACTGTTTTCCGAGAAGCACGCTGATGTGCCTCACGATCGCCAACGGATCGTACATATTAAGAACATCCCGAGTTGAAGACGAAGACCACCAATATATCGAGACACCAATTGAAAAGGGATTCATTAAGATCAAGGCGCCGCAGGACTCATAGAAATCATGTATACACATCGATGATCGAGTTCCTCGCGAACATTCTGAAAGCGCCGGTACAATTCTCTCTCAAAATTGTATGGTAAAACGCAATGAGCATATTTCTTGAACTTTTCCCAACTTGAGATCTTAGACTTACCGCGAACACTAATCTGTTTCAACCGTTGCACCAAGCTCAAGACGACCACGTAAACGAATCGTGACAAGAGGCACGCGTCGATCATCGTGACATTCTTGAAATCAAGAATTTCGCCAACTTGGGAAAGCCAATCGATAAACCCTCTCGGTTTGAGAGAGCCATTGAAAGTAGGATCTCGACCTTGAAACTCGCTCCCAACGGTTGGCGTAACGCCCCGAGATCGATTTCGGGAGCACCAAACGGGTTATCCTCTCGTAATACCACATCGCTATCGGATTGTAAATTGACAAAGTCATTCATCCGCTCACCAATACTCAACCCGACGAAGATCGCGTTTTACTGCGTAGGACATCAATAGGAACATCATCAGACCATCCCGGCACCACGGCGTTCTCGCGGGGCGGCATAACTCGTGATCGGCCGGAATCGATACCAACTGATGCAACAGACGCGGAGGACAACAGGAGAATATATTAGGTCGAGGAAAACCTCGAATGTTTTTATTAATGATCAAAAAGTCGCCTCAAAGAAACATCCATGCGCTTTTAAATAGGTAAACCCTAACCTATAGAATGTAAATAAATTACTAAACACCGTCCTAAAACTTTCAAAATATGACAAAACAAATTCAAAAGTGATAAAACACGACTTTAACCCACGAACGACCCTTCCTGGCCAAAGTTTGACGCTTCCGCTGAATCTTCTGATGTGCCCACTTCTGCATAAAATCTTCCTCGAACTGACCCGCATCACATAGCCTCCATCTCAGACCAAACCAAAGCAGTTGATCCTTAGATCAGTACACGTTCAAACCAGGAGCAAATAATGTTATGCAAATTGATCATGCACGATAGATAATATTCAAGTAATCCCACCGACCAATTGATTACTAATAAGTACGAGGTTTTAACTACACTACCGACCCATTAAAAGAATAAGTAACTCCAATTGGTGACCATATAATAAAACTCCATGCACTTGACCTTTGTAAATTTAATACGAATCCTCCAATCAGATGGAATTCAAAGGATACATGCAACAATGATTAAATAATGGAATTTGATGCAATGTTTTAATTACCCTTGTTGCCAAATAAAAAGTATCGATCAATTTACTTTTAAGGCATGTTAAAAACTTGACAACAGCAACATCTATTATTAATACACATCAATTAAGAACAAAATCTTAAAATTGATTTTCGGAAAAACCCTTCTCAGCAGCCAGTTTCGACATTGAATAACTTTTTATTGTGAGCTCTGATCGACGATCCCTCCGGTGAAAAGTTAGATGACTATATAGAGAACGTCCACCAAAAATTTCGTTATGATCCAACGGTTAACGAAAAAGTTATGATCGTTTCAAAACAGTGCTGCAGAAGTATTACGATTTTTTTTTTTTTTTTACAGCTTCGAATTTTGTATCTTTTCTTTGAAAAACCTTGTAGATCCCTATATCAAGAGCTCCCCGCTCTGGTACCAATTGATAAGATCATTTATGAGCTCTAGGGGATAATAATAACAACGATTAATAATGCACAGCGGAATAAGAAAACATCGTTTGTTATTATTAACAAAGTTCTTCGTCATCATCTCCTCTAACTAATACTTTACTAATCGACTAACTAAATATTATCCCTAGGCGTTTATACACTACGCCTAGGTTAAACACACACACACCTTTGGTGTTCACATCTTGACACACAAAAAATCTAATTCCCTGCCTCTCTTTATATACTAGAGAGTCTAGGGTTACAATTGACTACTAGGGACTAAATAATAAAGTCTTCTTTAACAAGTAAGTCCCTTGTCTTTCTTTCTTCATCAATTGTCTTCATAAGTCTTTCATCTTTCATATTTTGTCATAATCAACTCAAATATAATTCCCAACATCATGGACCCAGTGACGCAATGCACTACAACTTCCCAAACTACTCAAGCTCCTCTTAAAAGGACTTGTTTCATTTTCACGGGAATGTAAGTTATCTATCGACTCTCTCTAGAGTGTTGATATTGAAGAAGGAGACCTCTCCTAGTCTCCCAGATAGGAACCAAATGTGCACTATCGAGTCTAGAGCCACTTAGATCATCAATAAATCTCACTAGACATAATCAATGAAGACTCATTGTTTCACACATCAGGAAAGTGAGAATATATCTTAAGAGTCCTACGCATTATTCTTGTGGTATTGCCAGAGCATCTGAGTGTGTTAGCCTCGCTAAAGTGAAGTCATTACGGGAATTGCATTAGTTTCTTTCTTTACTCATTCACAAGGACTAGTTTAGTCAATAGTGCTAAGTTAGGCTTGTTGAAGTATAAATACCCCTCCTAGTCCCAACTAGGAGGGTAGGAAGTTCATTTTGTAAAATAAGGTGTGTGTGCTTTCTTCTTCTTCTCTCTAGAAACACACACATCTTCCCCTTTTCTATCTAATACAATAACCATGTCTTTCTTATTCTTTGAGCTTCCCCGACCCCCCGAACCACACGAATCACATGTTTGAACGGTCCTACAATTGGTATAACGAGCCAGGTTGTTGTTTTTGTCGATTTGTGTGGTTTCGATTATGTGTTTAAACTGTTTTTCACCAATATTTTTTGTCTCGAAAATTTTTTTTTTCCAACTTTTGTGTTAACAGTGTTAAGACACATGCTTGTATCATTTTGGTCAAAAAGTCAACACCTTTTATATGCTATTTTCGCCCTCGCTTTTGTGTCTCTTCATGTCCATGAATCGGCCTCGAGTAAAATATTTTTGTGACTAGTTTTTGTACCAAATCCGTGGAAAATATTGTGGTCAAACTTTGGTCAAACCGTCATCTTCTTGGTCAAACTAGCAAAAACAGAAGCAGTTTTATGCTTTTCTGGGAATTTTATGAGGATGGTCGGATTTTTCAGTCGGAAAACTCGTCGGAAAAAGTGGTCAAAGGGTCAAAACCCTAAACTTACGCGTAAGAAGAATCTACAGTGGAGTTACGCGTAGCTGTGAAGTTACGCGTAAGAAATGGTTTACGCGTATGCTTTTACGCCTAAGCTTCTGGCTTTTCGCCTAAGAAACTTACGTATAAGCATAAAAGTTACGCGTAAATGAAAAAGACCTTACGCATAAGAATAAAAGCCTACGCTTAAGGTTTTGAAAAAAAAAAAGAGTTACGCATAAGATCTGGACTGAAATGCTACGCGTAAGATTTTATTAGTAAGATGTTATGTGAGACCTGAACCTAAAAGTTACGAGTAAATGTACCTAGACCACAAGCTTAGACCGCATACCAATACTAAGACTCGACTTCAAAGTTATTAACCCATCATCAGTCCACGAAAAACACTTCGCCAATAATCAGTAAAGACTTGATTCACAATCAAAACAAATCCTCAAATCCTTCATCACAACTTCACCAACGTATCACAATCTATCCTATCCTCCAACTTCTACACCTATTCAAAAGGAAATTAATTCACAACGATCTCAGACTTGTCCCATGTTTGTAATCTTTCTTAGATTTTTTTTGGAACTTGTATCATCATTGACCAACAACTTCATGATAATATTCGAATTATATAGGATGACCAAAACCATTGGTTTCAATCAACTATATGTTTCGACTGAAAAAAAATGATACACAACTCAATTCAAACCTACCCGAGACCATTCTATAATGATCTTGAAGCTGTTTCTCTTGAAGCTACACCGTGAAAAAGATCGAGCATGATTGACATCGGTGGGTTTGAGTGTTGCTAAGGTTGTGATAGATGATGAGAGTGACATGAGATTAATTTATGATCCGGATGGAGATGTTTGATGGTGGAGAAAGCCGATTTGTGAGGAATATTTCTTCTTCTCGATCCGCTTTGGGAGAGAATATGATGTTAAGGAGGCGACTTTTGATAAGATGTGTTTTAGGGTATAAGTGAAATGAGATAATAGGGTTAACAACTTTCACGCTTTATATATCCGGTTCTAATCATTTATGGACATGGATCGGGCCCTATGGTGAGACTAAGTTGATGGACTTTGTGAATTATCTAAGGTTCGGGCCTTGAGAATTCAAATTGGTCTCGCACTTCAATGGGTGAATTGGTTATTAAAAGTGGTGTTATCCGAATATTTTTTCACAAAAATCGAGGATACAAACTTTATAATGGTAAAAGAATGGTATTTTGGTATTGATAAAATTTTCACGAGGATACACGCTCACGGCTAAAGGTTTTGATGAATATGAAGTGTGACCACGGAGATGACTCTTTATTATTTATTTGGGTGTGAAGTGAAGTTCGACGCGCGCGTGTACTTATTTCGTCTTCTTTCTTTCTTCCTTCCGCCAAGATGACTTGTCCGGGCAAATATATTGAGTGTGATGAAGACTTGCTATCTAGTTACTTTTGTGATTCTTTCTCTCTTAACCCACAAAGTAGCTATCACTTCGTGTCTCACGTAGTTGAGGATACGCCAAGAGGTTTTGTACAATGGGTACAACCGTTCTTTTCACAAGGATAGTACAAGCTTAAGTAACCAAATCTGGGAGATTTTACTTTTCTCAAGTTCGTCATATTGGGTTATCTTCACATCCGTTACTAAGGACACTGCTGAATTTTGATATGTGGGGTTGAAATGAGTTAGACAACTTTAAATGGTATTGTTCATCGACATCTTCTCACGGGCCGATATGATTTATGATAGAATACTTAGGTTAATGCTTCATGTACATTAATTGTATGCCGATTCCGATAAATCGTAACCATCAAGGGAGAGAAATGTGTACATTATGGGTTGATTTGATATATGAAAGATAACCGAATGCATTTGGTGAGATGAAGATGTTGATATCTTATTCTCCGAACGGACAATCTTGAAGAAGGTCGAGTCGACGCCTTTTCTACATTTTCCACTGCGTGTTAGAAGACTAAAGACGGTTCTAATTTAATTATCAAAAGACTTCTTCGAATTCGTGAAATTCATCGAAAAGGTTGTCATTGGGGAGAGCACTAATTGGGGAGAGCAAAAGGTCGATTTAATCCCTAATTAGATTTGCTCATATTGTTCTTTTCCGCAAGTAAAGAGATGGCACCGAGAAGATTCATGAAGTTTGAAGACTATGAAGACACTCTTGGAGCCTGCTTGTGCTTATGTTTTGTATTTGATTTTGCTTGTAGGGAATATTGTAAGCAACTCCCGTATGACATCACTGGGAGAGATTGTTAGCCTCGCTAAAGTGAAGTCATTACGGAATTGCATTAGTTTCTTTCTTTACTCATTCACAAGGACTAGTTTAGTCAATAGTGCTAAGTTAGGCTTGTTGAAGTAGAATACCTCCTAGTCCCAACTAGGAGGGTAGGAAGTTCATTTTGTAAAATAAGCGTGCTTTCTTCTTCTCTCTAGAAACACACACATCTTCCCTTTTCTATCTAATACAATAACCATGTCTTTCTTATTCTTTGAGCTTCCCCGACCCCCCGAACCACACGAATCACATGTTTGAACGGTCCTACAGAGTGATATGTTAACATATTCACAATGAAGATGGAAAACCTTCTAGAGCCAACATCAAACAAGCTCTTTGTAGGTGGCATGTGAGATCTATCCAATAGATCGAACATGTGATAACCGGACGAAAGCGATGGGGCGATTCACACCTTGAATCAACCTTGGTCCAGGAAATGGATTGACGGATACCTTTAGAAACCGGTCGATGCACAAAAATTCTTTTTCTAGCACGCCGATCGAGTAGTATGTTTTCAAAATCAAAAGGTGTTTGTGATTGAAAACCGATTTCAATATAAAACCTTCGTTGTATTGCAAAAATGCTTTACGATAAGCAATACACGATTGTTTTCAAATCATTTCGCTAATCAAGAAACCTCAATTTGTCGGGTTCACTCACTCCATGTTGTTTTCTTCGAGACGCTCGCTTTGAGAACGCCTAGAGTAGTCATAAACCCCGTCAAGGAGATTCTTAGGAATTATACCGATCACAGAATTACTTGTCGATCAACGGGAACCATGGGCCGTGTACCTCAATTCAACGAAGTGATCAAAGACACTTTCGCGCCCTTTATTGCTAATCGTTGTCTGCAGAACACCCGACTACCGCAATGATCATAATTGAGGCATCAATCCATAGCCGCATGCTCACACATCACAGTCATGTCTAAAGAATTCATGATAAGTGCATATCTTCATCAACGACTCTGATATTTTCACTCCATGCTTCTGCTACGCTACTGCAAATATCGTGAATCAACAAAAGCTTCCGCAACTCTGATAAGAAGATATCATGATCCAGAATGTGAGAATGTCGGTCCAAAAGTCACAACTTCACATGATGGCAAAACAACAATGGATGAGTCAAAGATTTATGATGGCTGATGATCTCAAAGCTGGCTCAAACTCATCATCACGTGGATCAGTTAAAGAACTCCACTTGAGCTAACAAAACATTTGGAACATGAAGAATCAAAGGCTACGAACTACAGAGCAAAGATCTTAATCAAGAATCCAAGAACAATCTAAATGTAATATTTGTTTGTATTCATTGTAAATTGAGGTGACCTCCCTTAGGGAGAGATTGTTAGGATTTAGAAAATCCGGTAGTTAAAGAGTCGGTCACCTCAAGTATATGTATCCGTTAGAAAGCTCGTAGTCGTAGTCATGTTATGTTAATAAGTAGTTAGTTAAGTAACACCGTGGAGGACGGACGATTCTTTACCCAATGTATGCCTGATCCACAGCCCGTAGGAGGCGTGTCTTGCATGAAACTATAAATACCCTCTACCTCCCAAGGTAGAGGGTTGGAGCTTTCAATATAATTTTTCTTTGTTTCACCAAGTTCCCAACTCTCTTTCACTTTTTCTCTCTAAAACTCTATATCATACGCCCCTATTCAATATGTGTTGATGTGTTTATGAAATCCAATATGTTACATTGAGTGATCACCCCGAAATTGACACTTAAAATAGTTGAGAGATTTGAGTGTTTTGTTCCCATTTCGTGAGGTGTTCGGCTTTGTTTCATTCTAGCATAAGGGATTTGTAAACTTATATTTTCCGTGTAATGGGAGATATCTTTTAGGAATCTATCTAATAAGGTCTACTGAGGGCAAGTAGAGTTCGTTGGGGATATTTGATAACATCAAATAGTCCCGAATATTAAATGTCAATTTTCTCCGATAATGCTTGTATTTTATTTTATTTATATGGATTTACGCTGTTTTCCTCTATATTTCACTTTCTGTAAATCACAAGCATTGAGCTAATGAGACGCTGGATTTGGAGAGTTTATTGAAGATATATGATAGTATGTCCATTTTGAAGATGTTACTGGAACTCTCCTCTCACATTGCGCCGTAATGTAAGTGTGGCTCGTAAAACCAACTAAATCAAGATTACGGCGTAACTTCCTCCCGTGATTACGCCAGAATTAATTAGGTTAATGATGTTCCGCTCACCGAAGCTACGCCATAACTCATTCCACAAATAAAGCGTGAACCATGATTTATTTAAGATATCACGAACTCATTCCGTATGTTAATACCAGAACCAAATTTTTCCAGAGCAAAATACGAAGAATGGATGTTACGGCGAACTCTTAACTTAAGTTACCAGAACCAACCGCCTATAAATACCGCCCAAATTCCAAAGATTTATTCATTCACCCACACACCAAATCGAGAACGTGGGTAGAAGGTCAAGGCAGATCTCGAGAGTATATGGAGCCATCTCCGCGGAGAAATCACTCCCTACGATAAGCATTAGCAAATTATCATTTCTTTACTTTCAATTCATGTATTTCATATGTTAAACATTGAATCGATTGTTTTAGTTAATATGAGCTGCCAAGCACCTCGATGCTAGCCTAGTTATGATTCCTGATTGTTTTGTTTATGTTTACATTGCTTCCGATAATTGTTTCTAGTGTATGCATGCATAGTTTGTTGGTAGCTACCTTTATTTCGTAGTTTTGAATGGCGGTAGTGGCTAGTTACGTAGGAGATATGACCAACCGACCCTAAGTAGGCAGACGAGTGGGAAGGGTAAGAATTGACCAATCAAGACCCTTCTTCCGCTGTAGATTCGACCAACCGATCACCCACCGCTTTGATGAAGTTAAGTTGTGATGAGTGTTTAAGATGCTAGCGCTGAGCACTCATTGTTATAAATCTTGTATGTAGCGAACTTAATGACTCAAATTAGGGACTAAAACAACTGGACTTACAAGGGTAGTAGCTTGTTCTCCGGTGGAAGGCCTTTGCTAATATTTTAGGACTAATCGACCAAATGTCATGCCCTAGCGACTTTTACTCCCACTTGAAGCAATTAGAAGTAATTAAACATGGACTTAACTTGATAGGATGAGCAACTAGGTTACCACACTTCTCCTCTATTGATCACAACCCTCGCCTTTATTTGCTTTATTTTCTTATCTTTAGTAGTTAATCACTTCGACCTCAAAACCAATTAAAATCTGTGACACCTAGACTTAGTTAAAATCCGCACACATAGCTCTTGGGACGACCTCGATTTTACCGAAATACTACACTACATACGACTCGGGTACACCGCCTGCTAAAGGCATTAGGTAGACCATAGATATAACGAGACATTATAAATATTAAAACCCAATTGAGAAACCCGTGCATCACATTTCTACAATTTGTAATTAAAGTTGTTTGTTTCAATGACATACGTGATGGACTTGCGCATTTGACATAGTTGTACGTGTTTTAAGATGTGTGATTTTTTTTAAAGTGTTTGGCTTATTGACTTTTAACGATAGATGATTAGTAGCTTAATTAGATTATACAATGTGGTAAAATAGTTGTATATTTGAGTGAGAGGGTGATTTAAATAGTGTATTAATTGTATATATTAATGTATTTGTGCTTTAAATAGTTGTAAATAGTGTTTTGTTATTTGTAATGCTTAAAATGTATAGATAGACTTGTATTGATTTAATAGGAAAAGTAATACAATCTTTCCATTATAAACAAATGTTAAATCTTAATTTTTAAGCCTTCTATAATAAGCAACTCTCAAATATTTAGCAAGCATGCAGCATACGAGACATGAAAGATTACGCTTATTTGTTCAAAAAATAAGCTATTTAAAAATAATTTTGTTTACCGTATATAACTTATAAGAGATTATAAAAAATAAGATTTAAGATCATTCGGCGACAAACGATTATTTACATACCAAGTGATCAATCTCCATCATCCATTTTTATTCGATCTAATGGATTGAGATTAATCCCAACAATTTAAAACCACTTTCATCATCTTTTTCAAATATTAATAACTTTCAAACCGCTAATCGTTAAGCGAAAAAAAAATATCATTATGACGAAAGAGTTTAATTATCTTTCATAGATAAAGACTTTGATATACTTTCGAGAAATTTTTTCGTATTTTCATGTTTTTTTTTAAGTTTATTCGCTTTTTACG
Organism: Chrysanthemum lavandulifolium; assembly: GCA_022545495.1. Taxonomy (NCBI): domain Eukaryota; kingdom Viridiplantae; phylum Streptophyta; class Magnoliopsida; order Asterales; family Asteraceae; genus Chrysanthemum; species Chrysanthemum lavandulifolium. The sequence continues at coordinate 266,850,598 of CM040239.1, read as the reverse complement.
CTATCAAATTTGCATTAAAAAATCATATACGATTAAACACTAATTTGAATATCACATGATATTAGTGTTATATCATATACGATATTAGTTATATCATATATGATATGTAATATCACACGCGATATTAACAGATATCACACGTGATATTAGTGTAAAATCACATATAATATACATATCATATCACATGTGATATCATATATTATATATGATTTAACACCAATATCACATACGATATTCAAATTAGTGCTTAATCATATATTTTTTTCATAAATTTCAAGAACGTAAAAAACGAAAAACGTGAAAACTAATTTTTTCTTTCTCGAAAGTATATCAAAGTGCCACCATAGAAGATAATTAAACGCTTCTTCACGACAGTAAATATTTTCACTTAACGATTAACGCTTAAATATGATTTTAGAATCTTTAAACCAAATATGCTACAAATTTTTCTCCATCTTCCAATCGCATCATTGATGAGTCCAGACAGTGGCGGATTCAGGATTTAAACACAGGGTATGTATGCACTACCAGAATTTTTTTTCAATCCACGTACTTTTGGTTCGGGTCGGTTTTTATGGGTCGGGTTTTCTCGGGATTTTTTTAAACGGATCTTCATAGTCACTTTTCGAAACGTTTTTCTTGTTTAATAATCGACTAATCATATTTTTAACTTTCTTTTTCTTTACCGACAACTCTGATCATTGTGTTTTTTGCATGTATTTTAGAAGAAACTACAAAGTAACCCAAATTAGAAATATGAATTCCATGGTTTAATGCATTCACATAACATTAAGGGCATGGTTAGGGTTAGTGGGTACAAATGGAATTAGAAGTGATTTAAAAGTGCCCACCTCACTATAATATGCTTGCCAGGAGGGAGAAGTGATCGACACCTCAGAATGTGAATGAACCATTATGTATAAATCAAGTAGCGTATCGACACCTACCTCACTCATTCATTTGCATTCCCTTTCCCTTTCCTTTTCCCTTTCCCCACTTTGAACCAAGCGGGCCCTAAAACTCAAATCTAACAAATAAACTATTTTATTATAATGAAATAGACATAATGTAGATTTAATATACGTAAGCTACTTTGAGTTGTTTGGGCTTTTGGGAGGAATATGGGTCATGTTGGACTCAAATATCAATATCAAAACGTTATATCATAATTGGGCCATAAAAAAACATAAAATCATGAAGACTATTTGACCTATCTGATGATGTTTGACCGTCTCATCTTCTTCTTCAAAGTGTTTTTGGGTCAGTATTACCAGGAGATTATTTTATATTTTTCTTTTGCTCTCAACAATGGTAAGTTACATGAGGGTATGCATTCATAACTTTCGTCCAGTTTAGAGGGTATGCACTCGTAATTATTTAGTGTATTTTATGCTTACTTCTAAAAATTTCAAAACTTTTTTACACTACTCAGATTTTACACAGGGTATACACGTGCATACCCTGTGTATATGCTAGATCCGCCCCTGCTAGTGCCAGGTATTATATTTGTACATGACCCACTACCTATGATTATGAAAACTCACCCAAGTAGATCACAGAGAATCTGAATATTCTCCAAATGGCATGTCACGCACGTGAACTGCTATATTACTGCAGAGGAGTTGTATCACTGCCTATGTTTATGCTAAAGAAGTTTCCTTCTGAGAACCGAAGTTAGTTCCATATAGGACTAAATATAAAGAGAGATTTATCAAATTTCTTTAACTTAGGTTTGGGTCATCTTTATTTCTTTTACGGACTAGCATCCAGTTAACAGTTTACGCTATATCTTCTCTGGTATTATCGTGATGGAGAATTGGAGTCTTAGAAAAACCATTGCATACCATTGCCGAAGATGACTTTTGAGTTTATCTGTTTAATGATTTGTTAAAAGTTTGTTAATTGAATCAGTCACAGCTCAAGTTCAGATTAAACTAATATATCTTGATTGACTAGTTCTATATTACATATGCATTATATTAGTCAATGTACTACCTTGAAAATTCCAATTAACCAACTCAATCATCAACTAATATATAATGAAACGCGAGAATTTTGACAAATCCTACACAGGACATTTGTTAGATTAATTTTTTTAAATTAATATTAAGAATTTGATCAAATCTTTTCTGATAAAGCTTGAAATTTCTTCAAACTTCTTAAATAAATATGATGAAAGCAGTATTCAGTCAAGTTTACTTAAAGAAATTATATAAAGGTTAGGTAAGTTAGTAAGTTAGACAAGCCTTTTAATAAAGCCCAAAAGTATTAGTTTCGTTTGTTTAATTTTTAAAAGTGACATTGACTCAAAGTTCTATATAAATCCATGTCTAAAACTTAGTTTTCCATATACCAAATAATCATATTGACTAGCTTTAGAGGTGTACATCCCTCACGCATTAGTGATTAATTCTTATTTGTTAGTATTTAATTTTGCATCCATTTTATGTTCTGGTTATGCAGAATATTAAGCTGTAGTGATGAACCCCATTGGCAACCAGCACCATGTTAACATTCCAAGTGCTTCAAGTACTCAGTCAACTCAACCACTTCCACTAAATCTACCTTGCCAAGATCTACTTGATGGTAAGTTCTATACTATATATCTGACTTTGAGTTATACTGGCTCTGCCTCTACACTTCCACATATATCAGTTTTATCAACTTGTTTCTTATATCAGTGGCCCAACGGTGCCAAAGGTTATAAGTACTCCTTAAGAAGAAGGAATCCTATTTGAAAATATAAAACGTTAGCAATTTTAGAGATTTCATCATCATCATCATCATCATCATCATCATTATTATAAACCAAAATTTATTATTGAAACATAATAAATTTACATCAAGTTGGATGTGCTCCCACTCATTTCTGAATACAAAAGTTTACTCTATGATAGATAAAACACCACCTTTAGCATTATTTGAGTGGCTAATGGCAATAGACTTAATACGTGAAAGTGTGTCCAAAGCCTCCGTATCGAATTCCCCGAACGTAGAAAAAGCAAATGGTAGGAAGTTGTAATCGTTGTCCTCACATTTGTACGCATACTTCCGTTTTTTCTTCTCAACAACATTGTGCAAGGCTACCCCAGGATCCTATAAAGTAGCCCCAAACCAGCAAATGGAGAGATTCCGGTCACATTTAAGTATGCATCTTTACCTTGAAGCCAATTAAATAATAACAAGTCTGCAGGTCGTAGCCAGTAGCGGAGCTAGAAAAATTTCCGTGGGAGGGCCGAAACAATTTTTTTTCGAGAAATACTTTAAATGGGAGGCCGGAATAAATTTTTTCCTAAAATACACATGAAATCGCAAATAAATACACTAACGGCTTAGACCTGGGGGCCGGACCTCCCTGCCCTCACATAGCTCCGCCCGGTCGTAGCTCTTTCCCATCCTCCAAAGGAACCCCATCGATCCTTCGTGACACACCATGATCCCAACTTGGAACATATATCAGCAAGAATATCACTCAAGAGATTATGCCTGTACATCACACCCACGTCACTAGAGCAGTGGACCGCATGATCGAACATATTATTATTATTATTGTTATTGTTATTGTTATTGTTATTGTTATTATTATTATTATTATTATTGTTGCTTATGAATTCGACTATTGGTGTCATCCATGTAGGTCCGTCTTCCTCTATTACCGCGATACTTCCATTTCTAAGATGGATTTGCTTTTCAATGTTTCCACCAACACCGTTGATAGGCGCGCAAAGCTTGTGGATGCGATTTTGCTTAGTGCATCCGCTTTGCGCTTTTCCTCTCTGAACCCGTTTGATGGTAAACCCGTCAAGCTTTGAATTATCGCTGGTTTTTTCAAGGCATCAATCATGTTTTCCTCCTCGCTACGTACTCTCCTAAGACGCGGTCACTACCGGCCCGAGTCTACATTTGCTTCCGTGTCACAGACACCCATTCGAGATGCGACGCGTAGTCCCGCTAGTAGGGCTTCACACCGCCTCATTATTTGTCGCCGCGAATTCAAACGCAGCACGTAAGCGAATTCCATTCCTTCCGGGTTCATGAGGACGAGGCTCGCCCCCACCCATCCACGCACGAGATCCATCGGTGAACAAGATCCATGGATCCGTAGTTCCTCCGCCGCGCAAGCGCATCATCGTTGTTCGCTTTTCCGATGAAATCACCAGATTTTCCTTTGATCGCGACGCGGTCTCAGAGGGTGATGTTGTGCTCACCTAGCAACACACTCCATTTTTGCGCCGCCCGATGCATCGTGCTCGAGATGATTTGCTTAATTGGTTGGTCTGAATCATCGCTATCAGCGCGCTGAAGTACTTACGTAGTGCTTAGCAAAGAAACACCAATGCCGTGACTAATTTTTCCATGGCGCTATAGTTCATCTCCGCCTTCTCGAGCGACTTGCTTACAAAATAGACAGGGTTTGTATCAATCCCTATCTCGTTAGTAATATCGCGCTAATCGCCCTTCCGCCAGAGATAAATACATAATCGCTCTTCCCGTGTCCGGGCGCGACATGGTAGCGCTGCGTGTTGTTTGAGCTGTGCGAAGGCTTCTTCGCCTCCGTAGTCCACCGTAAATCACCCTTTTTATACACTTCGAAAGTGTTTTGAAAAGTGGTAATGATTTATCCGCCGACTGATAGAATCGCTTTAGACCGCCAACTTTCCGTTGAGATTGGACTTCCTTCAACGCGCGCGGCGAAGTTCAACGACGCCTTAGTCTTTTCTCGACACGGTTTTATGCCTCGTGTTCTATCAGTATCCATGAACACGCCTTCGAGAGCCAGAAGGTACATTTTTGGGATTCAGCCATGTTGATCTCGTAGAGTTTTGAACGCTTCCTCAATATCGCGCACTAACTCATCTTCAAGATGACTCTTATGACCGTGTCATCAACATAGACTTCTAGGTCATGCCCAATTGCTTTTCAAAGCATTATCTACTAAACGATAGGCGGCGCCAGATTCTTCAAGCCAGCGGCATTTTGTGTAACAAGAAACGCCTGGCTCGCGTGAAAGGCCGCTTTTCCTCGCCCTCCTTAGCCATCCGGATTTGATGATATCCTTTGTATGCATCGAGGAAACATTTTAATGGATACCCGCACAAAGACTCTATTTTCCGCCTATCTCGGTAGGGATAGCGGTCTCATGGACATGCTTTGTTAAGGTCTGAAGTCCACGCATCCGCCACCTACCATCGCTTCTTCTTTACCATGACCGGGTTGAAAGCTACCATGATAGTAGACTTCCGCATAATTCCCGCCTACTAGCTTGTGTACCTCCGCCAGATCGCTCACAGGCCTCGAGCCCGGGCCGCTTCAAGGTGTACAAGCGAAAGATCCTTGCTCGGATTCTCAATTTATGCTCTATGATCGAGCGGTACCCCAAATGTGTTTTGGCTCCCATGCAAAATGTCCAAGTTCTTTTCGCGAGTACACATATACCGCTCGCCGCTGTCCGATGTTGACCTCCGATGGATATTTCGCTCGGGTATTCAGGTGAATCGCAACCTTTAGGTTTGGAACTTCGTCATGCGGTCGCTCGATCGGGATCGGCTTGCTTCGCATGTAATCGTGTTACATTCTCTATGCAGCAGTGGCATCAGCAAGAGTAATAACTCCACCTTCCACTGGAATTTAAGCATCCTGCACATGTTGATGGCATGCACAGATAGTCGATATCCTGTGTCTCCCAAAATGCCATTGTACGGCGAGGAGATTTGATCACCATAAATTCCATCCAGCCGTCGCAGTGTTTTTCATTTCCGGCGTCGACTAGTAATCGATTTGCCCCATAGCCATATCTTTTCATCCAGAAACCCGTTAGAGCCGCTCGACCGGCTTAATCGATCACAGATTTCAGTCAGCATCATTCAGCAAGGCTCATACATGATGTCTGCAGATGCTCCACCATCAATGTACACGCGCGATGTCGCGACCCCCGCACTTATCTCTACGGGCGAGTGGTTCCACCATTGCGTTGTCCGCAGCTAAGGGGGGAAGAGATTTCGCCCCACGAAAACTCCCCGCCGATCTTCCGCTTAGGACCCACCGCCATGATTGTATCATGTAGATGGTGTCACTTGTCTTCGGGTGTCTCTTTCATGTTCCCACTCTTCCGCCTATCCTTTCCTTCCTTTATGTTTTAACCAAATGGTCCAATCGCCTCTTTAACCATTTTGTCAATGAGTCATGGCGTAGTTGGACACATTCGTTAGTGGCGGCCCTTTTGCGCTGGTAGTCACATTATCCATTCCCGTCGCCAACCTCCTGGGTGCGATTTGCGGCGGTTCGGGAAGTTCGCACCTTCGCGTAGTATTTCGGGATTTTGGTCACAAGGATTTGTCATTATCCCTTCCATTCCCCGATCCGCGATAGCTCCTATTACTTACATTACCCTATCGCTGGATCGCTTCCTGTGTTGTTCCCGACCGATAGTTCAATAGTTTCTTTTGCTATTCGCCGCAGCAGCTTTCTCCTCGACGAAGGACCGAGAACGCTTTCATGATTTCATCAAGGTTTCGTGAATCTTGTCGCTCAACCTCTCACGAAGTTCCAGTTATTAATCCCATTCATGAAACCGTAAATCTTTAGCACTTCGTGGCATGTTTTAACTTGCATGCATTCATCTTTGATGCTGCCCATGAACGCGCTTCAGAGATTCTCCTGGCGCCGCTTACTCCTCGGCGAGCTCAACAGATTTTAGCGACTTCTTCCACCGAGTAAAGTTCAGCAAACGCCTTTCTCAATTCCTCAAAGCCATTTATGCTTCTCGCTGGAAGTCATCAACCGCCCGCTTCCCACCGCGTGGAGTCGAACATGTGGCACCATACAAGGTTGTGCGCGCTTTCAATTGTAGCGGCCGATTCAAAATTTTGAGTGATCATCCGATCACCCGTCTGGCCATAGGTTTTACATCATGTGCGCGCCTTCTTTTGTTCTCTCGAGAGTCACCGATGCGCCGAGCGAACGATCCACCTTTCGACGCGCCACGGGAGAGATATATCTTCATCCTCCCGGTCATTATATCTGCTTGGACTTCCGGTCCGCCACTATCCCCTTGTCCGAGGAATTTCCAGGACGACTTTTCCTCCTTCTGGCCATACCGACCGCCCTCGTAGTTCAGATCAAGGGCTTTCACTGGGGAATATCGCCGCCCAAGTCCGCCCCCAGATTCTGCGGGCTACCAAGTCTCGGTGTGACACCGATATCGCTGCTCATCCTCCTCACTTCCTTCCAGGCCGCAGTCGACGCCTCATCATCCTCAACCTTTTTCCCAATTCATTAAACAGGGGTCGGTGGTTGTCTCTACCGCTTCTCCTTCCACGACGGTGGCGGGAGGTTTCAGACCGAGTCAAAACCGAGTCATGGCTTTAGGCTCGACTCGACCTCTTTCTAGCTTCTCTTCCACGAGAGCGCCAAGGTTTCGTAATTTTGGGACACGAAACCCTTGGTGTTACTTCCATGACCCTTCTATAGCGTGTGTTCGCTTCACCGCTATGCCCTTGTTTTTATCCGGCATCCGTGCCTTTGTCAGCCGGCCTCCGACTGATCAAGGGAGTGGAAGAATAGCGGTCAGCAGGGATCCACCGCAAGCTGGTGGTCATGGTGGCCCGGGTTGTCCCCAGCGCGGTTCCACCAAAGCGGAAGACCACGCCCCGCTCGATCCCTTGTTTTAGCAAGACTGGTCTCCCAGAGTCTGGAAGCTCAACCGATGCGCTTTTTCGAGTAAGGTCTGTTTGCGATCGCCGATTTCCATGCTTCGTCATTCTAGTCTTAGTTCCTAGTGAATGGTCCCACGGATGGCGCCACTGTTGATACAAAAGTCATGCCTTCCTTGTTCGGGGCCCGGCTCGTACCAATTAATGATTGTTGCTCGAGACCGCAAGACTAAACACGTAAAACACCGTTAGGCTTATCATGGGATTGTCTCCACGATTATCCTCCGCGAGAGTAAGTAATCGATTTAGGTTAAATGCGAGTTATGGTTTGAGATCGCACTTTAACGAGGATGTGATTCCCTTTATATACACACGGAATCCTTGTTGGTTCCATGTTCCTCAACCTTCGCGATCCCGCCTAAGTCGGTCGGGGCATGATTATCTCCTTGATTAAGAGATATCCGATATCTATTCCGTAAATAGATTCGTATTTGGGCCTTCGGCCTAAACGCTATCGGCGCAGAGCCTCACTGCCGGGCTTATCAAGATTGGTTTTGGGTGGGTCCGTGACCCGGATATAGACTATACGTCATCAATTATGAACAGTAGTTGATGTAAAGCCTCGCAAGTAGCTAGGAAAAGGAAATTTGAGAAGGCATTTTGAGATGGAATCATATACTTGGTTGAAATAAACTTCTTGTTTTACTAGGATAATTGTAGGATGGACAACTTAGCAAAATGAAGTACTACCACTACCACAAATTTATCTCTCTTGGCCATAATCTCCTCCCAATTATCATTTTCTCATACTTTGTTGTTATTGTGACTCAACATAGTATATGCTTTATATAGAAAGAACAAAAAGTTATTTAAATAGTTTCAGTCAGCTTTTTGTGTCTCTTGACACCATAAATAGACATAATAAAGTCGAAGGGAAAATTTTAAACCCAGGCACCTTCAAGATTGATGGTCACGTAACCTTGGACCAGTCTTCAGTTGCAAGGGATCATCGATTTTGAGATATTTCTAATTTTTGAGTAGGCTCCAGAAGATTTGCAAAGCTGCTATTCTAATTTCAAGAAAACCCAATGAATGATGAACATGGAATTCAGATCTCATAAGAGTGAAATAGATCTTAAAACGAAAGTATAATTCTGAGTTTCATTTGATAATGATATATGTTATAGCTGAATGGACTGACAATATTTATAAAATGATATTGCCATAATCATTTAAGTTTTATCTTATATTAAAAATAAAACGATTGCACTTATTCTGGTACAAATAGTTTAATAAGCTTTTGAACTGTTTAGATGGAAAACGAGAAGAGTACCTTGAACTCTGTGTTCCTTTGCACAAAGCATCGATGAGAGGTGATTGGAAAGCAGCTAAGAACATTTTAGGCAAAAAGGAAGACCTCATAAAGTCTAGTATCAACAGAAACAATGAAACAGCACTTCATGTTGCAGTGTCTAGAGGACACAGAGCTTTTGTGAAAAATGTGGTTGGTTTGATGGAAAAAAAGGATTTGGAGCTTCAAGATAACAATTCCTACACTGCCTTTTGTTTAGCAGTCTCAAATGGAGATGTAAAAATGGCGGAGATATTGTTGAAAGAAAACAAAGCCCTTATCGATATTCCTACTAATAAAGGAATGATGCCACTCCACATAGCAGTTTCAACTGGTAGGCGTGATATGGTGGAATTTCTCTATGATAATCCTAAGAGCATGCAAGGTCATTTTTGGACACGCGAGAATCAGATTTGCTTTCTCTTGGCATGCATCAAAGCTGATTGTTTTGGTAAGTATATATTTTGGGCGGCAGGTAGTTGTTTTATTGGAACCTGTTTATCTACCTTTTTCCATCGCATCAGGTATTCTTATTTTATCTTATATCACAAATTATGCTATCATGAGCAAATCCTTGTTTATTCAGTCACATTTATTTTGGTTCTTGGAGTACATCACATCGTGGACTATATATCAAACTGATTTTACTAAACCAGTATGAATTAACTAATTAGTCTTGGAATAGACCTCAATCAGTGAACATCTTGGAATGGCAATAAAAAAGTCCAGAAACGACCACATGAATAGCATTTAGGAATCCTTCCGTTTATAGGTTAAAAAAAACTGACTTCCCAGGTAGCTGAAGAGGAATCCTTCCGTTTATAGGTTCTTGCTCAACCGTATTGGTCACCTGTAGCACATGCCACATATGGATTGTGCTATAAACGCATTTACTCATTCGGCTTACAATTGTTTACTTTTAGAAATTATAAGGTCCAATATTAAATTAACCCCAAATTTTGAAAGAAACTAATTTAGCTCAAGTAGTTAATTTTTTCCACAGAGGTTTATTATTGGTATGGTTTTTGTGATCCTGTTTAGATTACCATGTAGTTCAAACATGTAAATGTAAAGACCCGTAACAGGTTATACTCCAGTATTTAAAACTTGGAGTAATTTTTTTTTCCTTTCCTGCCACACACTTTTAACAATCGTGGATCCATCAATGCATATAACAGGTTGGTTTGGGAATGTCTCTCTTAGACTTGGTGCTTCAGGTTAACATTCTGCTTAATGAGGTGTGATTCTCAATAGGTGAATTATTCCTGAATTTCCAAAGGAATGGTTGCATTGATGTAGTCAAATAAGTTATGGATTTATGGAGAGGAGATATTAGGTTTCTCATCCAAAGGTTACAAGGGAATGATTGCACATTTTCTGTTTACATACGTGCATACAATTAATCACGCATTTCACTTCTCTTACATTCTTCACAGAAGTTTACATCATTAATAAATACTTTGCAGATATAGCGTTACGAGTAGTCAAGGACCAACCAGAACTTGCATTATATGGAGGGAGTGTGCTCAGAGTTTTGGCTCAAAAGCCTGAAGCATTTAAATCAAACGTAATAGTTTCAACAATGAGGCGACTGTTTGCTATATCAAATCCAAAATCTTTTACTTTGAATCACGATGTGCGTCCAGGCTTGACATTGCTAAGACTCATTCTGAAAAATATCGCGAAATTGCACTGGAATGAAGTTCAGGCCATAATGATAGGGCCACCTGAGCTGATTAAAGAAGAAAATACAACAATGTTAGGGGTAGGAAAGCCAAACGATGCAAGGTCTTCGGGTGTACTTTTTTTAGCTGCAGAAGCAGGCAACGTTGATTTTATAGTTGAGGTCATTGAACAATATCCAGAGCTACTACAAGAGAAAAATGATATTAATCAAAGTATATTTCACGTTGCAGTCTCACATCGTCATAAGAAAATCTTTGGTCTATTATATGAGATAGGTTCATCCAGGATAGCATAGTTACTCTAGAAGACGTACATGGTAATAACATGTTGCATTTAGTCGAGATCTGTTCAAATAGTTCAAATGGTAATTCTTCTGAGTACATTCCAGGAGCAGCCTACCAAATACAACAAGAATTAGTATGGTTCAAGGTACATCTTTCTTTATACTCCTTATCTTCAATGCTCAGTTGTTTTACTTGTTTGGCATTTAGTTTGTAATTTGATCCATCATAATTTAGGGATGATATTGGATTAGAAAGAAAAATTCACATTACCTTTGGAATATAAAATATGGATTAAGCTGAACGAACTTTTTAAAGGTACCGATTGATACGTGATTTTTTCCACTTAATGTTACATACTTTCATGTTTTGTTTCAATTTAGTACGTGATGATTACGTGTCACGTTATAAATGGTGACACGTGTCGAATCGCGGTATGACACGCCATCATCACGCATTAAATTGGAACAAAACATGAAAATACGTAACACTAAATGAAACAAAAAAAAAACTTATGTACCAAATCAGTACATTTGAAAAAGTTCGTTGCTATTTTTCAGTTTAATTCGTATAAACAATCACATACTCAGATACTCTCCACAAAGATACGACACATATATGTTTGTATAAATTGGATACCAAATATTTCATTGATTATGATCTAAAGAATAAAGTAATATAATTGCACAAGATATTAACTTATTTGAACTTCTCTTTTTAAACTAGGTCTACAATGAAAGTGACTAAGAAAAGCATATAATCAAATTTTAGTTTTTAAAGGGAGTTATGCACTCTTCGAATCCATTTTTTTGTAGGACAATTAGGATTTTGTTATGAGTATCTTTAGTTTCACTACAAGAAAATAGTCCTTCAATGACACGCAAAAGATGTCATACAATTCCAAAACAAGTCAAGCTTTTTTTTTTCACCTACGCTAGGCGTCGTTTGTTTATTAAAAGACTCTGAGTTTGAATATAATTTGCACATATGAATCTAAATCTGCGACAGAATACTCAAAATCTGAATCAAATAATGTTGTTTCTTTTAAACATTTTCATAACTAGAATAAAAACTAGGTTATATATCATTAAAGGTAACAAGATCCCTTTTAATGTCTTGTTTGGCAAGAGGTTTAAATCTCTTAACGCCTCTAGATAAGAGGAGAAAAATAAGCAATCTTAATTTTCAAAATCTCTTAACGATTCAGATTTATAGGCCATTAAGAAGTACTAGGCAACTACTCGTGCTTATCAACGAGATTTTCTGATGACAAACATTTATAGTTGCGATATTCTGGTTAAGTGTTTCGTATAACGTTTATATATAAAACGTGAAAATATCAAAATGTAATCGCAAAAGATTATAACATGCGATAATTCTCAAAGTAAAATTCTTAAAATATGTCAAAGAACATATAAAAACATTAGTGAAACTAAAAATAAGACATTACATCAATTATGAGATAACTAACAATGCACGTTATTCGTCATGTAAAACTTTTTGGTACACAATATTTGAGTTGTTGACTCCTTATTAACCGAACTCTTTGTCCGGCTTCACTAATACCTTTGTAGTTATACGTGATAGCTCTCTAATCAATGCAACATAAAGATGGCATGCAAGAAACATAGTCCCACAAATAAAAACCCAAATTTGAAATTGTTTGGCCCTAAGCTTTATTGATAGTAATTGGAAAGCTATCGCAAAGCTAAAGCGCACGGCGAATTATTTTCTCTTTAGTTTTAAAGGTAACATGTCTTCTTTAGATGGATCAAGAGGAATTCTTTGCAAAAACACTCTAATTTCGGCGATTGGTCGATAACAATCTCGACCTTTGGTTTAAAATTACGCGCATCGTTGCGCCGCATCGCAGCATCGTGAGTGATGCGTTTGAAAAACGCAACGCAAAACCCGATGCGAGGTTGTTCCGTGATGCGCCTAATGCGAACGCATCACATCGCAATGATGTATTGCTCGTGACGGACGCAATGGACGATCACTTTGCAACAATGTTAATTTTGACTTTATAGTTTAAGTTGACTTTATTTTTTTGTCAAACCATTAAGTTGACATATTTGATGTTATAACATTAAGTAATATCATTATGCACGTGACTTATTTCATATTTAATCATTTACTTGTAGATTAATTTAAGTAGAAATATTATATATTTTTTATTAATTACCTATCGCTGCGCGTTCGTGATGTGCTCGCAACCGCATCTCGCATCACGCATCTGTCTTTTGAACCTCGAGCGCAACGGATCGTCACACGCAATTTAAAACCAAGATCTCAGCATTGATGACATTATAATCTAAATATTTACATATCAACCTCGTACCATTACAAATATGTATTCACAACTATTAAACAATTTACCACTAACATCTTTTTTTAACCCGACATTGTTTGTGAGACGTAACAATAAGAACTAATTTTTTAATATTATATCTTTGGAGCATCTTTTATTGGACCATCACGTGCCATAAAAAGAGTTACAATTTTGCATCATTAAAAACTTCAAGTAAAAATGTCACTGCATTATTAATATGGAACAAAATAAAATAAAATTTCAAGTATATTTATTAACCAGTGACTTGAGAGCATTGGTTAATGTATATTTATTAAACACAAACTTTCTTTCTATATTACAAATTGTATTTAATACACATTAATTAACCTTACAAATCACCATAATTAAATCTTATTTGTAATTTAATAAACCCAAACTTTTCTCTTATAATCATCTTAAACATTGAAGGCACCCGTTAAACAAACATATTAAGAAATTATAATTAAATTTTTTAACATATTGAACAAAAGCATAGTGACAATGGAAACAACTCCATATAAGTTTATTTGACCCCCTGATTGGTCATATTATAAAAAATAGTTATACATAAGAATATTTGTGAGAAATTTCACCTACCAAAAGGATGAATAATCATTATCATGAGCCATTAAAGTATGCTAATCTTTTGAAGAATTCTTGTAACACCTTTGGAGCAATTTCTTTCGAAACTGAACCTTCAAAATAAAAACAACATACGATTAGAAGAAAAAGATTAACAAATAGTGTAAATTATGAGTTAATTGCATTTTTTGTCCTTGTGGTTTGGCCAAATTGCAGGTTTGGTCCTCAAAACTTTGAAAGTGCAACGATAGTCTACATTTTGAAGTCTGGGTTGCATTTTTAGTCCTTATCGGTGTGAAATGACCAAATTACCTTTGTCTTTTCTTAAAGAAGACAAAGGGTATTTTAGTCATTTAACTTTATCAAAGGACCAAAAATGCAATCCAAACTTCAAAATAGGACTATCATCGCACTTTCAAAGTTTTAGAGACCAAACATGCAATTGACCAAACCACAAGGACCAAAATGCAATTAACTCTAAATTAAATAACTAGCCGTTTGAATTAGATGATTGGTATCTTTACAATTTCGTTTGAATTAACACCTTCGACAAAAGATAAGACTATTTGTTTGAGTCTAACAGATCACCAAAAATACGTCATAACCAAAATACAAAAACAAATTACATTGCAAACATCGAAAACCTCCCATATTAAATTTAAACGAATCAAATGCTAACATACCTTTGAAAACAAAAGATGATCGCTTTTCAACATGTCTTTTCATAGAAATTTATCAATCGCTACATGTTTATGCACAAAAACAAAAAACACGAAACTACCAAGCCTTGATCCGTCAAGAAACAATAGAAAAATAAACAATATGACTATCACTAAGAGAGTAATAAAAGTGAGAAAGAAAATAAAATGGATTCTTATGTATATAGCAAGGTAAAAAGCTTCGATCCAAGTTTATAATTTAAATTATTTTAAAATTTGTTAGAAAATAAAAGATTGTGATGAAAGCCACATTTTGAAAAACGGTATTATGATCCTTTTCAAAACCTAAAACAACAAATTTAGTCAATGATAAAATCTAAGTTTTGGAAAGAATGAGAAGTAGTTAAGTCTTGTTAATGATTTTCCTAAACGACATTGACTTCATTAATTGGTTGGACTACATATTGAATCATCAATGTTAACTAAAACATTCAAATATGAATTCAAACCGTGTGTTTTGAAATTGTAACTTGTCTATATTAGTTTAAAAATTAAGAAATTAAGCAAAAGTACTTACACTTATTATATGTAGTAAAGATAAAGTGATTTTATTATAGAAACAAACACAACCAACGCCTTGTGTGCCAATGTCAATAAAACTATGCCTATAATGACATAAATAATATGTCTCATATTTATTTGACTTGTGCATAACTTTTCTCAGATATATAATACATAACTATCAAAATTTCGAATAAAAAGACTCCACTTTAAATTAAAAAATTTACTATATGACATGCACACTAGGATGGTGCATAACTTAGACGGACTACAAAATAGAAAACGCTGAGAAGACGATGATGGTAGTGAGGTGGTGAGAAGTACAAGATGAAATGAATAACAATGATGTTTGAGTCATTTTATGAAGAGGGGTGTTTGACGTTTTGTAGATAACAGAAATAAAGGAGAAAAAATTACATCATGAGTTCCTATATGAAATGTGTATAACTTTTACTAGTAGATTGATAGTGATTGCCAAAAGTATTTCACATTGATGTTTAGTGTAAAAACTGATAAACCAAATGATGTATTTTGCAGGTTACTCTTTTTCAGTAGTTATAGTGTGTGTTTGATATTATTATTTTTTTACATTTTATCTAGTATATAATAAATAGGTGAACAAACAAAAAAATAAGAGAGGTGAAATGACTATTTTACTCTTAGTACCTTGCAGATGGGGTGATTAAAACGGAATTATTTAATGGACATTATACAAGATGAACACTATGTTACAAAAATATAAGGATTAAATGTGAATCTTTGATAAACATACACACATCATGTTTCAAAGGCATTAATAAAAGATAAAAGAAATGGGAGAAAGTGAATTAGTAGATCATCATCATGCAATAATACAATATGTTGTGGTAACAACTGTGCCCGGAGTCGATGATAGCTAGCGGTGCTAGCCCCCAACTCGCCACTAAACACAATAAAATACATTCCAATAGCCCATTTTCCGAGAAATATTAATGATCGCCCCTCAATCTACCAATTCACGCTTGTAATTTTAATATAAAAAGGTAAATAGTTTTGCTTCACGGAAAAGTGAAGAACGATCGGAGAAGAAAGAATGAAGAAGAGATTAACAAACATATTTAATGCTTTTCTATTCCCTATGTAAACTCTTTATAACTTTTGTTTCTTTTACCCTTCTATTATTCAAATTCTTTTAGTAATTCGCTTTTAGACCTTTGAAAACCCGATTTTCACAACTCTTATACATAACAATAACACGAGCCATTTGTTGTTACTATCGGACAACAAAGTTAAGCCCCCTAACTTCAAATCTCGGCCCTACCGTAACAACCAACCATAAGAAGCATGGTAATAACGTAACACTTGTATTACACCACATTTACGTCACATACAAAGATGTTAACATGAGATATTTTAACACGAGGCAAAAAGAGAAATTGCAATTAAAAAATAAATAAAACTTCTAACAAAAACACTGTTGAACAACTTACATGCATGTTAAATTGTTTGCCTACAAACACCGGCAAATTGATCAAGCGTAAAATATAAGCATTCAAATTCAATAATTTCACAGATTAATAAAGGATTGAAGTGTGTAAATGAGATGATTCATTGCAATTGTTTCAATATTGAGGGGTGGATGAGATCAACTGGGGAGTGAAATTCATTTATGAGATCGATTGAAAAGATAGGAGTTTCCATGTGTTATAAAAAAACTAAAAAAAAAAAGCCCAAACAACTTATCTGAATTAGGAGTTGAGTGTTTGTATCTCTATATAGAATGTGTCCGTATATGCAAAACTTCTACTCCCACTAACTAGAAAATTGTAGGTAAAATCTAACATAATTTACTCTCAAAATTTTAAAGTGTCAGTCACAAGCACAAACGTAAGAAATCTACTCACGCTTATAAAAAGTGTCTATAGAAACTATTCTGTGAGTTGCATTATATAAGTTGGACATTTACTCACAGTTTCTAATAATTGCTAGTAAAAACTAAGTGTGCGTTTGATTGGAGGGTTTAGCTACCAGGAATGGGAATGAAAATCAAATAAAATGTTTGGTTGGGAGGATAGGTTTCTGGAAACCTATAAACTATGGTTTTAGCCATACCCCAATGGCACGTTTAGTAATTCCCTTTATTTTCTTTATGTACTACTCTAACCCAACTACAAACCAAACAATCTAATTGATAGATCCATACCCATTGCCATTCAATCCTAAACCTAATCTTATACATATTGTCATTTCTCACTACAAAACAAACGCGCTCACCTTTATTCACATGTACCAAATGAGTGAATGTCATGCTAATAAAGATTGGCATGATTTCTTCTACTACCAAACTTTTATTCTTCATAGATGGTATATGGTTCTTAAAAAATTGATGATAACAAGGTTCTCGGTGTCATGGCGTTAAACGGGATGGTTCCCGTTAGTGTTAATATTCATGTAAGTTTCTCTTTTTAAACATAAGAATTGTAAATTGAACTCGCGACTTTTGGTATAATAATTATATGTTTTCAACCACCGGACCAAAAATACAAAGTATATAGTTGAAAAGGATAAATTATAAAAAGTAAAATTTTTGGTCATTAATATTAAGGAAAATTTTATATTTACATAAATCTAGATACAAAGTAAAAGATTAGAGAATTTTATATAGGCTAAATTGTAACTTACTATCCATTGAATAACAATTTTTGATAACTGATACAAAGCAAGCTTTACGTTTCCCGCACTTCACACCGGGTTGAAATACTTTTATATTTCTATATTTATAAAATATATCTATGTTTATAAATATGAGAGGTATAAAATGAAACAATGTAATCACTTACAAGGCACCTTTATAAATATAATTTATTAATGTTTAGAAAAATGAGGGGCAGAAAATGTAACAATTTAATGAGTGGATAGTCACCATTAGTAAGCAAAGAGAAAGACAAAATTACCTTTTTGTACAATTCATTTAAAATTGATATTAAGGAAGATTTATGATCTAATCTTTATGTTTATTAGAAGTGGAGAGAATGCTTCCGCTTTCTTTGCGAGAAAAGAAGAATGCTTCAGGTTGTACACCACGTGAAGAATTCACCAATCATCACAAACATTTAGTTACTGAAGGCGAGAAGTGGCTGAAAGAAACAGGTTCTCAGTTGATGGTGGTTGCGGCACTTTTAGCCGGTATGTCATTTGCTGCAACAATTACATTTGCAGGCGGATATAACCAAGACACTGGTTATCCTGTATTTAGCAAAAAAGACGTTTTCCCACAGTTCATGAATTATTGTACCTTCGCTTTTTTATCCTCATCAACATCAATCATCAATGTCTTATCTCTCCTCACATCTCGTTATGCTGAAGAAGATTTCGAGAAATCATTGCCCACGAGATTGATGTTCAGTATATTAACACTTTTATTATCTATAGGAGGTATGATTGTGGCTTTCTTTTTAAACTTTTCCCTACTTATCAACAAAGAGTCAAAAGTACTGATTCCAAATATTCCCTATATTGCAGTCATATTACTTATCTTTTCATTTAGCCAATTTTACAGTCTTTTAATGTATTTGTATTTTACTACGTATGGCGCGAGAAATACCTTTCGTTATAAGCCATGATGTTGAAATAAGGGCTTATTGTTAGACGTAAAAGTGAAGATCATAGTATAGAGTCGATCTCTTATGTAATTTATCTATTCTTGTAAGGTTCGGTTATGTATTTGTATGTATAAATATCTCTCCTAGTATTTTAAACTAGGTGCAACACTCATTATGAAATAAACATTTTCTCTCATTTTCAATAGGTGAATTATTCCTGAATTTCGAAGGGAAATGTTTGCATAGACGATGTAGTGAAATATGTTATGGATTCAACGAGTGGAGATATTAGGTTTCTCTAGCTTCCCAAGGTTCCAAGGGAATGATTGCACATTTTCTATTTTGCATTTTTCACATAAATTTACATCATTAACTAAATAATTTGCAAATATCATTAACTTGCATTAGATGGAGTGCGTGTGCTCAGAGTTTTGGCTCAAAAGCCTGAAGCATTTAAATCAAAAAATAACAGTTGCTTCAACAATGAGGCGAGCTATTTTATATCCAAATTCTTTTATGTTGAATGGCAATGTGCGTCCAGCCTTGGCATTGCTAAGATTCATTTTGACAAATATCGTGAAATTGCATGGGGGCGAAATTCAGGCCATAATGAGAGGGCCATTTGAGCTAATTAAAGAAGAAAACACAATATTTCCAATAATTTGTGGCTTTTGTTTTTAACTTTTCCCTACTCACATGCAGACAAAAATCTAAAACCGACTCCAAATATTTTCAATAATTTGGCAGCCGTAGCATTCACCATTTCTTTAACCCAATTTTATAGAGTTATAATTGTATTTGTATTTAACTTCATTCAGGGCCATTTTTAGGCATATGCAGACCCCCAAAATGCCAAGAATAATTAGGGCCACAATTGATAGACTACTTAGTTAGTTAGTTCTATAAAAATCTCTCCTCCGGTCCACTTCTAGTCCATTCGAGCTCGTGTATTATCCAAAAAACTACAAAAAACTTATAAACATTTGAGCCTTCGTTTTTGTTTACTCGTTTAATACTATTTCGTATGTTTTTCTTGCCTAGTTTTTTCCTCCACTTAATTTCTTTTGTTGTATCTGTTCAAATTTTAAATTTTAATTGTTGTTGGCATGAACTATTTGTAAATTGAATGAATATATATTATACAATTCAATATGTGATGTTGAGTCATTTCAAGATTTAGGAATTAATGTTATACCAATATAGGTAAAGTGCAAGCTTTTCCTTGTCGTTGTTTACATTTTATATTATTTTTCTGTATTTGTAACCCACAGATTATTTTAACTTTGTGAGTTCAAGCGGATGATTTTTTTTTTATGTTTTTTTCTAAAAAAGGGGCCCCTTTTTAAACGGCACATGGCCCTCGAAATTAACGGCGCGACCTTGACTATATGTGGGACTATACATGAAGTTGTATATGTGGCTTTTTGTGGTTGGTAAAATTCTGTGTTTTCGATGTATTATAAGTTGAAACTTGATTGTTGAAATGTTGGAAAAAATTCATTTTTGTGATGTACTCAATTTGTGTTGTGTATAACATGTCCCTTTATATATTGGTGCGTCAAATGCAAAAGATGTGTGAAGCTAGATGACCAGGTAGGGGTTGTCCCTTAATCGGTGCACGCCCATATGTTGGACCATGTCTAGAACAGCGTGTGGGCCTAAATTCTATAAGTTTGGTAATTTTGGGCTTCGGCCTGGTTATTAAACATACCATAAAATGTGTTCTCATAAAAGCAAAACCAACTACAATACATATCTTTAAATCAAGCATATAACTAAGAAAGCAAACTACAATAGGCACCAATTCTAACAAGTTTGAACTTTTGGACAAAAACAAAAGAACTCGTGACAAAGTATATTGAATGCCATTAGGGCGCAAAACCGAGGGACTACACACCCGTGTAATCAAAGGAAATGGGCAGCTGTTACAAGTATCCACAAAAATGAAAATAATAATAATAAAAAAAACAAATCATAATCCATAAAAAAAGTATCACATGGGTGTGTTAGCTTATTTACTAGGCTTATGAGCTTCTATAAAACTTGAAAATTCCCAACCTACTTATTTCTAACTTATGAGCTTATTACGTTGATCTTCCGGCTTATATAAGTTTATAAGCTCAAGCTAATAAGTTTGCAAGCCTCAAAACATGAGCTTTGCGCGAGCAAAATGTTAGTTGTATTTGATAAGACAATAAACAAATAAGCACCCCCAATAAGTTTAACAAAAAAAAGGATCCGGCATGTGCTTAACGATTGCCATTATATGGATGAAAATGATAGTAAGTCTAAAATTAGATGATCTAACATATGAATAGTAAACTCATTTTCTATCAGAGCCTAAGGTGTCATAACACCATAACACCAAAAAAATACCGTCATCTCAGCGCGACATCAGCTTTAATGTTTCAACATTTAACACCCAAAAATCACCCCTTCTTATAACACCCCATAACACCACCTTGTTTAGACCCTTCATTTTTATTTTCTTTGTCATTTTTCACACAAAGTTATTTTGTATACATTAAATAAATATACAACGGAAATTTAATAAAAATTATAAAACTAAAAATAAAAAAAATAAAAAATAAATAAAAAAATAAATAAAGCGTAAACATCATCTTTCCCATCACACACACTCTTAGGTCTCAACAAATACCAAAACAACAACTCTCCAATATAACCCATTTGGGGTGGAAATGTAATTTATTTTGTCTTTTGTGCGTTTCCATCTACGTTGCCACAACATCTTGCAGCAAAACGGTCTTGAAAATAAAGGGGGCGGTACCATAACGCCACCCAACACGACGCCACCTCAGCATAACGCCGAGTTGGGTGTTATGGTATCTTAAGCTCTTAGAGCATATGCAGTGGTAAACATTACTCGTTAATGTCACATCGTCGTACTCTTCTACCATTTTTTTTCTAACATTTTACATATCAATGATCATAATCCACACATTGTTTAGAATTAAAAAAAATTAAAAAAATAAATAAAAATTGCACTATGTGTTGCTCGGCCTCATGATCACGAGCCACATCTTTTGATGGTCTTTTTTACATTAAAAATGCTTTTGTATATATATCACTTCAAAGATGCAAAATCACATGCGGAGTTTGTTTTGAAAAATGAAGTTAGTATAGCTATTTCTAATGAGGATGGTAGTGGTTATACTACGGCAATCATTAAGGTTTAATATGAATGGACGCCTCCTCATTGTGGTGATTGTAAATATTTTGGGTATGTTTTGATTGAATGCCCAAACCGTGTTAAGGAAGTTGTTCGCAGCAATACTAGTGTTAATGCTAATGTTTCCAATACTTTTGATAAGGACGATGAGGGTTTTATCGAGGTTAGGAATCAAAAGGACAAAGGAAAGAAGATTGGGGTTCAAATGCCTCAGAAAAAGCCGTTTTGTGGGATTGATGTAGGTAAAAGGGCTAAATTTAACCCTTCAAACCCTAAGCAGAAGTATGTTCCTGTCTTCAAGAAGTTGGATGCTAGTAAGGAGAAACTCACCAAAGAGGCAAGTACGAGTGGGATGAAAATTGCTACATCGAACCAATTTGATACCCTTGATATGAACGATACTAATGAGAATGGTATTCCTTGTGCAACAAGTGTTTCACCTAATGATGGGGCTAGTAAGGAGGCAAGTACAGGGACAAATATTGCTACATCAAACCCATTTGATGCTCTTGGTATGGACGATACTGATGTGAATGGTATTCCTTGTACTACTCTTATTGTTGAGAAAATTAGGAAGCTTGAAAAGCTTATTATTGATGGGAAAGCTACTCTTGTGGACGATGAGTGCAAGCCTCTTAAAAAGGTGCAGGTTGAGGCTACTAAGCCTAGTTCTTCTTCTTCCCCATGTACGTCTTCTAAAAAGGTGGGCATCCCATACTCTAAAGGGGGTGAAGTAGTTGTTATTGATAGTGATGAGGACGAGGTATTTGAGCCGGATAATGATATGGCAAAGTTTCTTGCATTGTCTGGTGGCTATCATGAGCTTGAATATTATTTTGATGATGATTATGCTGAAAGGTCTACGATTTACCAGGGCGATTAGATGCTTTTTGTGACCTGTATGATGTCAAGCTTCAAGGTTGTGGTAGGAAGTAATTTTATATTTGGTAGGTCATAAGATTGACATGTCTTTCTTATGCAGTGATTTTAATTTTGCACATTTGGTGCTTGTTCAATGCCCATGTAATGGCTCAAGATGAGAGACTCACTCTCATATATTGTACTTAAACATTTTTTTTAGGTAATATATTTACCAGGGTGATCCCCTTTTACCTAAAAAAATATATATTCAAAGCATTCATAATAATCATTGTACTATATGTATCGAAAACTTATAATAAAAATATTATATGCAATTTATTCACATTTATAGGGATACATATGCAATTCTTCCTAAAAAAAAAGAAGTCAATATTGTTGGTCCCATGATTTGGGTAAAACAAGTGTCTACTTAAAAAAGTTAACAAACAAGTTTTACACAAAACTCATTTGACAATAATAACATCATTAGTATTTTTCAATACATATAATTCTCAATAAAAATGAATCAAAGAATTTCAAGTGATAGTTTTGGAGCACTTTCTCAATTGAATGACAAATGAAACTCTCAGTAAAATAAATCAAATCTTGCTAGCTTAACTTAATATTTAAAGAAAGGAAGATACTTCCACTATAATACATTTTCATATTTTTTTTTAAGAATCTTTAATTTCTCTCTTGACTAACGATCGTTATATATGAGATGATAATATGAAGTCATATGAAGTCATTGTGCTTCCTTTTAGACCTCCCTACATTATCTCATCCTTTACTCTTTGACCTAAAACATGTACTCACAGTTAGGTTCTGTTTCAAATCGTTTTACCAAATCACTTAACTGATTTGTTTCGTTGAATTTACAGCCGTTATTGCAGTTAGCGAATTTCTACGCAATTACAAGCCCTATATGTCCCAAATCGATGAAAGCGAAACTGCTATTATATTGGGTTGGACTATGTTATGTGTTTAGAGATCTATTATCCAGTTCGACATAAGGACATGGTTATTCTATGTATCTGTATATATATCATTTACATCGATTTTGTGACGATTTACTCAATGCGAGTATTCGTACTTAAATTTATTCTGTAATTTAGCTTTCGTTTAACTCGATTTTGTGATGAATTGGTATAAATGTGTAACTTTGGGAATCTAGACGCTAGTTATAATTTATACAGTATTTAATGCAAACAGATCAAATGCTGAATTAGTTGTAGGTGTTACCGTGTTAGATAAATCAGTTATAGGTAGTTTAAGTTATATGCTGAACAGTTGGAATGGACTCGACTTGTTTTAATATCTTTCTTAGCGATAATTTAGCTTTCGTTTAACTCGATTATGTCATGAAATGGTGTTAAATGTGACAGAATTTGATCAATGATTAAACTGATGCAATTTTAGGTTTTCACAATTCTAGATGCTAATTTATACAGACCGATTGCTGAATTAGTTGTAGCAGTTGTTAGTTAAATCAGTTCTAGGTACATTAGATCAGCTGTTAGTTAAATTAAATGCATACGGATGGACTTGATCTATTTTCGAAATTTTAGTTTAACAGGTAAACAGTCTAACTGCTGAGGTATAGTTACATTTGTGTTGCAATCCGAATTTTTTCGATTTATGATGAAATTTGAAGTAGGTGCTCCTTGTATTAAACCTCATATATAGTCAGATTTTAATTTTAAATAATTGTCGAATTACATGAAGATGTGCTCTAATTATGTAATTAATTGGCACATTTTTTTGGCAGTTCATGTTTTACATGGTGCTTTTATCCGAACGGATTGAATGTTGTGTTTGTTGTAGCAGCTGTTAGTTGAATCGGTTATAGGTACTTCTAATTATTCCAAAATGGATGGACTCAGCCTTTGGCAGACAAATAG
The DNA here is from genome assembly GCA_022545495.1 of Chrysanthemum lavandulifolium. Taxonomy (NCBI): domain Eukaryota; kingdom Viridiplantae; phylum Streptophyta; class Magnoliopsida; order Asterales; family Asteraceae; genus Chrysanthemum; species Chrysanthemum lavandulifolium. The sequence continues at coordinate 266,825,961 of CM040239.1, read as the reverse complement.
TTGAATTAGTTCATGTTGTTAACGTATATTTAATTATGTTATGCGACCTGGAAATTACTCGCTTGATGATGGTAATGTTG